>VFFE01008991.1:186331-571612 GCA_008921705.1 Burhinus oedicnemus
AAATAGCAAAATAAAATACTCATCTGCATTGCTTTATCCTTTCTCTTTTTTTTTTTTAATATTAAAAAAAAGACAAAAAAAAAATAGTTACTGCTCTAGAATGAAAGACCCTTTACATGGAGATGGAAGAGTTGCTAGACCAGATTTAGAGCAATGACACTTTGCAGGTTGAAAGGCAAGAAAAGTGGTGTTGCTGTTGAAATCACAGTGCACAATTTTTGAAGCAAGCCTCTGGTACCCATTTTGTCTATGACTAATGTGTCACAATGATCAGTAAAAGGATGCACTAATGAAATAACAGCTCTCTTAATCACTTGATTAAAGTTGCAATAGGGCTGTATGCAAGGGGTTGTGAGCCAAATTAACATCTGGCACGTTATAAGAATAGGAAAAGAATAACTGAAGGTAAGTGGATGTCTTTGCAACAGGAAATTATGTTCCTCCTGTGATTACTTAAATTTATTTTCTGAATATTTTTTACTTGTTTTTCTTTAAAACTTACAAAGGAAAGTAAGCATGTGTTTTGAGGAAAAACAGAAATGAAAATAATTTGTGAGTGGATTTGATACAGTGACAAGCTTAACACTGCAATGAAATACCAAATGCACCTAGTTCTTACTTGATAATCTGAACCATAGACAATAAAGCATTTCTCTTAATTGTTTATTGAAGAGTATAGAGGTATCAAAGAAATAACTAGAAACAGTGTCATGGGATGAGACCCAAGAAATCTGGTTTGTTATTCCCAGTTCGTTTGTTTAGTAATTGATGATCTTGATAAATATATATTCCTCTCTGTGATTTTGTTTCTCAAGCCTGAAAATGACAGTCAGTAGTGCTATCTCATGATACAGAGCTTTGAGAACCACTGATGAAAAGCAACCTGTAAAAGACACATAAATTATGGCCAATGTTTGCATATTTTCCACACTTTATTTTTGTTAATCATGAATTTTCAGTGTTATGTCTGGGCTGAGAATACAAAAAGTGTCTTCATAAGTTATATACGCTTCTGTTCTGGTGCAAAATTGTAATTTTAGAATAGGAAGAAGTAGTCTCTTCTGGCATCTTTGCTGAAAGAATAAACTTCAAGCAAGTAAGTGGGGATACCTTTCATATCTCCGTGTATGAGATGCAAGTTGAAACATGGTAACAGGACCGCTGGACCCTCTCAAACATTGTCTCTGAAAGCTACTGAGACCGTATATTAATTGGGATATGTCAAGTTTGATCACACACGGTAAACTGCGCCTCTAAGGAGTTCCAGTCTGTCATGATGCTTTCCCAACGTGTATTTATGGCTGCCTTACCTTGTTATTTAAATTGAGAGCACTGAATTTGAGGCTGGAAATATACACTGATGAAAAGTACTAGAACTGAAATCTGCTCTGAAATCTGCTTCTCTAATGGCAAATGTTTCCTGTTCCTTCCAGATATTAAAAACCTTTACCTCCTCCTGTCAGTTTTTGTAAATTGGTTGAAAACGCACTAATTTTTCTTGATTCAAGAATTCCCAAATCTTATAGGCAGCTCAGTGAGCTACTGTTTAACATGTTTTAATCTATATTCTTTCCAGCTGCCACACAATGTTCTTTTGTAATCTGGGTACAAAATATAAACACCAATGGAAATATGATGATGATTATTATTAGAGTTCTGGTATTCTCATAAATATGATTCAGAGGTGGAAATACATTTTTTACACTTTGCATGTGAAAGAAGGTGTGAGATTTTCCATAACAGCAGCTCCTTCTATTTCAAAATTTGTTTAAAAAAAATCAGAATATTTTTCTCTCTAAAACCTATTTTTCAGATCCCCGTGTGAAATTCTGCTCATTTTGCAGAAGGACATGATGGACATTGTCAGGCATGCATCCCTTAAGATCTGCACAGCAATAAGACAGAAAATGAATGTGAAACTCAGCCGTTAGCGTTTAGTGTGATGCTATTTATATCTTGGATTGAAAACTGCTGGGAAGGCCTGAGGGAATTATTATCACAGGATAATCAAACTTCCTGTTGTGTATCATTGATTAATCATTTTTCCCTTTTTGATATTTAAATTTAAGGAAGTTTCCTAAAAGTTATTTTTCATTTTCTTTTCTTGTGTTCTTATTTAGAGGTTTCCACATAGTTTTCTATATTTATATCTATTTTACCTTGTATTTTACTTGGTTTGATTTAATGTTAATTGATCATGAGAACAGTTAATACATGAATATATAGGAAATAACATGACACTGCTAATCTAACATAATTAATGATTATTAAAAATGGCATATTCCAGTCTGTGAATGTTATTTTCTTTGTGTATTAAATGAAAAAAGATAATCAAGAAAAACAAGTGAGAAGAAGAGTAAATCTTGGCTATTTGGCATGAGCTTACCCCCACTTTGGTTCCACGAGTTTGAGGTAAAGACTGAGGTTAGTCATGTGTAAGGGCTATGAAAACTCCCTGCCCCAGCTGAAAAAAAATCCTGTGACTCAGAAACTGAGGAAAACAGAAGCAGTCAGGTTATTACAAACTTTACAGCAGTCCTGCAGTATGTTGGGGACAGAGGCAGATGGAGTATGGCAGGCACGTGATTGACTTGGGCCACCCCACTACCCATGGGAGGGGGTCACTGGAGATGGGCAGGCGTCATTTTAGGCTATCTTCTAGGAGTGCCAAAGGTATTCAGGGGCTTATTATTAGCTATTACAAATCCCTAGGTTGGTATGTAACTGTAAATAGAGTTGCCATGCATGTCTATAAAGATTTTTAGTCTTCTTCAGAATTTGGCAGTCATTAATTCCATACCATTTCTAATAATTAGTCCTTGGAAAGACTTTCAGAACATATATACTAGTGCTGTTCTTTCGCAGTGCATAATACAATCGCTGAGGAGAGCAAATCCTCCCTTCTCGGGCTCCTGTAGCATTTCTTGGATCCCGATCCTTATTCCAATTGGGAGGTCAGGGGACAGTTTTCTAAATTAAGGCAATCCCTTCTGTTATGGGGCTGACAAGGACCACTCAGTATCAGCTACCTGCCATGGTTCCATAGTCCTGACCCTCCTACTTGAGAATTACCACTCTAAGTTACACTTTGTCCTTTGGCTCAAAACAGAGAAATAAAGTGGCCTACGCCTGTTTTTTCTTAGATTTCCCATTCGCTGAGGATTTTTTAACACATCAACTATAGGCTGATCTTTTGTGAATGGCTCAAACACAAGCTGTACTGCATATGTATGACGGGGAGCTGGAAATGCTCCACTTGTTTTCTCTAGCCCATCTGCAGGACAGTGAGCACTTCGGCAAAACCCCATCTCCACCAACAAACTCTTTGTACCAGCACTGTGAAGTGACTTGGCAGGGAGAAGAAATAGTGAGTGATACAGTCTGTTACCCAGTGTGAGTGAATAAATACAGTCACTTACTTAATGCTAACGTATCTTCAATATTCTAGTCTTCAGCAGCTCATGGAAAATGTGGACAACTTTGACGTAATGTGGAAGAAATGTTCAGCATTGAAATATTTGCAGAGTTTGGAGCACTGAAAAGACCTAACAACAGAGATATTTGTCTCATTCATAGAAAAATATTCATCCTCTCTTTTTCATGTTTTACCTTTTCTTTAGACTGATTCTGTTCCTTTGGGATGTAAAAGCAAGGTTCTTACAGACTTGGAGCTATAGTTATTAATGAAAAACGATAGATCAACTGTTGTCGGTGCAAGAAATAGAAAAAGAATGCAGTTCTGATATGGTTATTTAATGTTTGGGGGGGGAGATAACAAAAATACTGTATTTTGTGTCTGTTGTGCTCGCATACTCAAAAAGCAATCACTCTCTCAAAGTTGCCAGATTCAAATACATATCTAATATACTTTAGTAAATATGACATAAGGTATTTCCTATTCTTTGCTGCCTAAGTAATATAACATAGAAGTCTCTTCATGGAATAGTGACACTCATGCAGAACAAGAGAAATCAGGGTGCTTGAAGATCTAAGGAAACTCTTTTTTCATGTCTGCCATTGCTTTTCTTTCTTCTAGCTGCCTGGAACTGAACATCTGGTTGTCACTTACACATGAGAAATGAATTTCTTATTGAATTTCTTATTACTCAAGCTGTTATCTTCTGTTACTAGAAAACCTAAAAATATCATAAGAAATGCCCAATGGAAAAAAAATTAAAGTCTAATTCAGGATGCAAAAGGGTTGACTTTAGAAATGACATTTGGACACTCCTACTGTATTTCAGGCTCTGTAAACCCTCCAGCTTTTACCAACCCTAACAGGTTCTAACCCATCTTTCCTAGCCAGTGTTCACTGAACCTCTGGACGTAGGGTGCCTGTAGTAAACAACTTTAAGATGGTTTTCTCTAATGGCAGTGCAGATGGAGGATACAGCAGCTTACCTCCAAAACAAATTCCCATTGCTCCCTGTTATCACATTTTGTGTTGATATCTCCTACTGTTTTCTAAAGCTGCACTTTACTACAATCTGACTTTAATAACTTTTAAGAAATTGTATTTATTTAGTTCTTTCTTGGGGCCTTTCCCAACAATAAATGCCATGAAGTGTGTGTGATGGTGCTACTGCTTTACTTTCTCTAATGATTAGAAAGTGTGATGCCAGTCCTGATACACTGAAATAAATGGTTTCTAACCTCCTTGAAGTCTTTCTTTAAACCCACAGAAGCCTAGTTGTGGAGTAGATCTTGATGATGTGCTCTAAAACTCTAAACTTTAATAAGGTCAGGGAAAGTCCATTCCTCTTGATCTGTAACTAAATCCCCTTAGGGTAAAGTGAAAACTGGTGTGTGCCATTTAAAATTAATTGATCAGCCAGCAGTTAGAGACCCACATCATCTTTTGCTAAGGAGAAACAGTTTCTTTCATGTAATTTAAATAAGGATACAAATGTGTTTTCTTTTAATAGTGAGTGATCATAAAAGCTAGTCTCCAAATACAAGAATACCAGACCCTTCAAGAAGAGGTGAGCATGTGTAAGGAGCACAGTTTTGTAGTACCAGGCTTGCAATACCTCCTTGCTTAGGTCTCTCAGCTTACTTTTCTTACACTATCCTTGTCTGTAGTCAAGTTAGAAATTCTCTCTTAAAATAGGATTCTAGCTCTGGAGATTTCTCTGATGAAATATGTCATAAAGTTACTTGTTTGTTTTGGTTTTTGTTTTTTTGGTTTGGGTTTGTTTGTTTGTTTTTTGTTTGTTTGTTTGTTTTTCCTGTGTAAATGTTGCAGACATATGTTATTTTCTGTATTTTCTTCTTTGCTAGGGGTGAGAGCTTCCACTGTCTGTTCCTTCTGTACTTCTCATATTCCCTGAGAGGTCAGGGACAAAAATGGAAGCTTTGTTGCAGAGTGGTGAAATCCACCTTTTTACTGAAACACTAAGTACTGTCCTTCTGCATTTAGGTTTGGAGCAATACAAAGGTAACAAAGAAATCTCTTTAGGGTGTTTATGTTTGAGTTAGTCAACAGTGACCTGACAGAAGACTGCTAAAAACTAATCCTTTGCATTCAAACTTTCATTTTCATTCCGTGTACATTTCTAGCTCCTTTTTAGTTGCACTAATAGTTACAATAAAAAAAATAAGATAATGATATATTATCTATAAATTCAGTTAGCTTCTAACCACCAAAGATTAATGTGGATAGCAGGTAGGAGGAGAACCCTATGATTTAGTCTGTAGTCAGTGAAAATTAATAAGATTATTTCAATTCTTGGATATCCCAAGATGGTTTCAGCCAAGTGGTCTGTGCATATTTAAAGCAGAGAGTGAGAGAGACAGCCTACATAATTTATTTTACGAAAAAACCCAACAGAAGTAAATCAATTAATGAACTTGTTCTATCTTGGTGTGAAGAAACGCGTGTCAATTTGAAATCTTCAGTGATTTCAGCAATAGGCAAACTACCAAAATAATTAATACAACTTAAAAAAGGAATCTTGTCAATGTCCAGAGGTGTCTTCAGTATGCTCTGAGTCATACAGATAATTTGAGTCAGGGTAAACTCTGCGTAAGAATCTGGAGTCCTTAGAGAAGACTTAAAAGGAAGACAAAGCCACAGGACTGTTTTTGAAGGGAATATTTCTGTTTATCACAATTCTCATGTCAGCTTTTTTCCCCTCTTTCCAAACAAGTATTAAACTGCAATGAAGTATGACATGGGTGCATTAATAGCACTACTCATCCACGTTGAAGTTAAAAACTGGTACATTTCAGCTCCTTACAGTGAGAGCAGGAATATGTTCATAGGCCGCTTTGGTCCTGATGTGCAGTGTTACATGTTTTGTTACTAGACTGTACTTAAGTACACTGAGGTGAGTGTGCTGAATCGCTCAAATGGAAAGCGTAGAAACACTGATGCAACTGTCTCCTAAATTATGCAAGCTATTAAATCAGCTGGAAGCAGGTAGGTTTGAGAAGATAGTGAAGGTCTCAAAGGATGCAGGGGATTACTAACCCCCCCCCCCTTTTTTTTTCTTTTTTTTTTTTTCCAAAAAGAGACAAGCCTGAAAACTGTGGGAACAGGTATTTTGTGACCTCTGATTTTGGCTGTTGCTTATATTCAACCTTGCCTCTCCAACTGTTACTGAAGATTCTGCAGTCACCAGAAAAACTATGGTGTCTATAGGAGAACACTGTGACTATAAAGACACTGCAATGGAGCTGCCAGCTCCCTGCTTGGTGCTGTGGTCATCCAGAAAGAAGCTGCTTGTCGGTAATTTGCTCTATATTCCCTGAAAGAGTGATATTATCCAAGTAACAAAAGAAGTGTGCCACAGGTGGAAGCTTTATGTGGTAAGAAACAGTACCTGGAGGCTCACAAGGGGAGAAAAGTGTTGCCTGTATCTGGTGAATGTCCATAGTGGGAGTTTTGCTGATAGAGACTGAATGAACTGCATGGAAGTGATTCATTTCTTCTGCCGTCAATAAAAAGTTAGCTTAGTTGAACTATTGATATACTTGGAGATATTTTGTGTTGTGCTGATCATCTTCTGTCTAAGAAACTGTGCCAAGGGCAATTGTACAGCTTATTTCTGACAGCCCTTGCAAGACGAAGCAGTACATCATTGGTCAGCCTGCCTATATGGGAATTCACCTCATTTCCATACAGTTAGAGAATAGATTTTTCTGGGTAGTGGAGGGCTTTCACTGGAGCAATGGGGCTCAAAGTGGTAGCAGCCTGATACTCTTCACAGGTATCAAGTGCCACTGGTACTGGTGCTCCCAATTGAGAAAGGGCAAAACCTGATGGGACCAGACGAAGCGGGTCTATAGTCAGGCAGAATGGCTTGCCAGTCTCTTCTGACCTACATGTCCTTGCAGCATACTCAAACTGACAGAGGACGACAGGGGTAGCTGCATAAGAAATACCGGGGGATAGTTTTGTTCCAGTATTTCTTTTGTGCCAGATGATTTCTAAAGCTAAAGGAATAAATGATAAGTGCAGAGGATTTTTAATAAAGACTTTGAGATAGAATAGTGAAATAAGAATATCAAGAAGAGACTGATTCTGTCATGGAGCTTTAGGTGAAGTTAATCTGACATTGTAAAGATTCAGAAGATGTTTGAAAATCTAGAAGACAAAAGATCAAATTTGTGAATGCTAGGTTTTCCAGTGGGAAATGAGAGAGAAAAGAGGCTGTCATTTTATAAATAACTTTTAAAGGAAATCTTTGCGATCAAGTATGTGTGTGCCTGTTTTTGCAATAAAAAGGCAAATCCTTCTGCTGACAAGTCATCAAGTGTAGTGATAGTAGACTTTCTGATCCTCCAAAATATGGTGAAGGTTTTAAAATTTGCCAGGAAAGGAATGTAGACTAGATATTGATCTGTGAAGTAGCTGGGGCTTATTGATGCACTCTGACCAATAGACTGGCATTTTGGCTACAGAATGTGGTTTTTCTAGCAGCAGTAGAAAAACACCAGTCTGCTCACATTAAGTATCCTTTTTTCTGCCATTCTTTTGGTATTTTCTTGGTGGATATGGCCAGACAATTTGTTTCTATACTGTGATGAATTCATGTGGTAGACTTGCTCCCCTTTTTGTTAGGGTATTCTTGAGAACGTTCTCTGCAAAATTCATGTATGAGCTTCACAGCCCCCAAAGATTCAATAAGCAAAGGAGATGCATTTTTTCTGTTACCAGCTTGCCTTGGCCCGTGGGGATCACAAGGGCTCTAACGTTAGATTATCTTAAAAAGGGCGGGTGGTAACAGAAAATTTCAAATTCTGCATTTTCTTTGTCTTTTTCCAAGTCAGAAAAGATAGGATTGTGCCACCCTCATCTTGCATATACTGGTATATCATGTCCTTTTGGTTTTGCACTTTGGCATTCACGCTTTCTAAACATACTTTCTCATATAACCAAGTTTGGTTCTTTCGTTCTGAGTTGAACAGGTACAAAAGACTGGGCTTTCTCTCAGCAGTGATCAGGTGTGAGCAGCAGTCATCTGCTGTAACAACCAGTAGAATTGCAATTGCCACTGGAATACCTCTACATTAATGACACTATTGTGTATCTGTCAGAAGGCTCAGGCACAGTATTTCCATCACTAGCGGCTCCTTCTGAACAGCCTCAAAATATGCTCTCTTATTCTCTGTGTAACATAAGTGTGGACAATATAAAGAGCAAGGCATATATATTTAATTATGCCCTACTGGTTGTGAATTCAAAAATAGCAGCTTGATTTGAAAGGAAAACCTTTAAAAACCCTTTCAAGACTAAAGTGTTCATACAAATCACTGTGTTAATTATATATCCTAAAAATTATGCAAATAATCTTTTTAGTGGTGAATTAATCAATGTTAATCACTTGAAAAATAGCTTTTAAGTGGTTTTTTTTTTTAATAAAAATGTGTCAAAGTATTTAAAATTCTCATGGTGAGCTTATATTTTAATAGTTCTGTTTTATTTCTTTTTAATAGTGACAGACGAATTCTCCCTATGTTATTTTGGTGTTGAGCAACAGACACAGTAGGTGATCACAGGTGTAAACTTCTCGCACTGTGTTTCAGATTCTTGCAAAGGCTTGTAAAATAATCATTTGGATTTCACATCTTAATGTTTCATTTTAGGCGCCTTTGGCACAACAGAAATCACCCTAATAGAAATGTGAAAAGTATATCAACTAAGTGAGACATATTCAAACGAGGCACTTGACCTCTTTAGAGTTGTGGGCATAAATTGCTGTCTAATCTGAAAATATGGCAGAAAACAGCTCTCAAGACCAGGGCATGGGAATGCACTTGGATCAGAACTTGTCCTTCATAAATTATTTGATATACCCGTATCTGTTTGCTGTCCCAAAGGTGTATTTATTTTAAATACCTCTTCTAGTGAATGTTAGCACAAGTCTAGCAAGTGAGATTGACCAGCTCTTGATCTTCACTGTGCCTCCCCCAGCTCTGCTGTAGCTGTAGACCTGTGCTTTCAAGCATGCCTAGCCACAGACCCAGGAAACACAACGCGGCTACTGTTCAGTCTGGGGCTATATATACTTTTACATCTGGGCCCCTGCTTGAAGTCTTGAGTCCCAAAATTTTCCAGTATTTTGACTCAGGATTTGAATAACCAGAATCCCACACAGGTAGCCAGCCATCACAAGGCAGCCTCTCCCAAAACACATCCAGAAAGTGCCAGCAGAAATTTTTAGGCATCCTCTCAGCCTGATCAAAAGGTCTGACTAGATGTTTAGGCAGATTTGGAGCAATGTGACAGTTCTCATCCCCACAGTGACACGAGGCTTATGCGTTGGCTACATGTAACACATCGGGATTTAGCCAGGACTTAAATGAAAATTGTGGGTGTAATATTACTGTGAAAATTGTATTCTTATAAATTCTCTGGAAATGTATTTGATGTGTGTGTAATGTATTTTGCACACTGATGTTCACTTTCTTCCAATCAGTGACTATGAGGAGGTAAGCTGCTGCCACTGTGTGAGACTACTAGCTAACAATCTATTGATGAACTACCGGATTTTGTACAGTATATATGCAATGGTCCAAGGAAGTGCAAAACAAACTACTTACTAAGTTTACAAAATCAAACTAAAATCTGAGAGCCAATGTCTTGGTACTCTCAGTTATGGAAATAACGTTTCAATTCTGTTGAGTGTACTACAAGATTGTTTTAGAAGTAAATAAAAGGACAACAAGGTTTGCAAAGAAATGTAACAGATATTACATGTCCTTTTACATTGAGAATACCAAATAATAATGGACTAAACCTTTAAAATGTTTGGCTACTATTTATTCATTCATTCACGCTTTCCTTCCATAACCTGTCTCAAATTCTTTGCTGTTCTCCTTTTAATGAAAGACAATTGGTGAAGTGACTGCAAAACTTTGAATAACTTAATGATTGTCTTTCAGTATGATCATGGCATACACATGCTTTCAAATAAATACTCATGTTTACAATTTTTGATTGCATATGCAATGCAATTATACATGCAATACAAGTATATTCTGTTTTTGAAATTTCCAGCAGTTATCACTTGCTTTAACTAATATCTCTGACACTCTGAAAACTGGGGTTTAACTGACTGAGTTGGGTGAGCAAGAGGAAGAGGTTCTTTGGTGCCAGGACCTCTACTGTAATGCATGAGCAACAGGTGATAAAAAGCTTCTTCCGTCCATGCTGTAGCAGGAAAGGAACTTCTTTCCTTGAAATGTTCTTGTACTTCATGCCTGACTTCTGTCCGATGAACCACTGTGACAGCTACACTTTTAAAGGGGTCCATGGTTTGCTGTACTGATACTGTTCCATTTGGAAGCAGCAGAATGCAGAAACAATCATCTCCTTCATTAACACCTTCAAGCAGAACCAGATAATTATCACAAATAACTTTCATAGCCAAATATTCTTCATCTGGCATCACACACATATCATGGGAGACAGGTAGGTTGTGCCATAAGTGGGGGAACTAAAATTCAGTTTTCACACTTTTTAATGCCCTTTCATTTTTCCTCCCAGTGATGATTCATTGCTGGTGTGCAAGTGAAGATTGTGTTTTATATGAACCTGGCCACGTTACCACCACCACCGCAGGAGGGATTTATTAGCATAAACTGTGAAAACTCTTTTTTTTAGTTAGTAGGTTGTATTCAGTTCAGTTCCCTGAGTTATTGCATTAGAGATTATTGCCTTTCATAAGGAGTCTGACAAAAGTTTTGTAGGATCAATTTCTGCCTTCTTGAAAGTAGACTTATATCGTGCCAGACTGTCTAACAAACCTACTCCACAGTCTTTGGTAGTTAAAATAAATAGTTTATTAGAAATCTTTCTGAAATATTTTTGATCTTTTTAGATGAGATTCTGCTCAGGGAGGAGACTCCATACCTTTGTCTATTCATCCCTGATCAAAAGGAACAATGTGAAGGAGTCCGTAGGTTGGGTTTTACATCTGCAGGTGAAGGAGAGCTGGTAACCTGGCAGAATCCTTTACACTCAGGACTCAGAAATACTGATAAATATTAGTGATGAAATCTTAACTGCCCAGCAATGACTGACACAGATGTTGTTTTTGCAGATAAGTCTTACGGTACATGAAGCATTAGTCATATCTTTTAAATAATTCAAGAGAATATTAGTATCCTCCAACTGTCTGGTACTTAAGAGTGACAGGTGTGTTTAAATGAACCTCTCAAAAAACACCCAGACTATTCAAGGCATGGATTTACTTCAGGACAACAAGCTTTAAGTGCCTGATCCTCCACTGCTTTTGACTCCAATGAACAGGTTGATGGACCTTGCATGGCCAGACAAGGCAAAAGAGCTTATGTTCTCTTCCTAATATGCATTGATGGCAGTCTTTCAGGAGGAAAAGAGCCAGAGCACATTTATTTCCCAGCCCACTTGTAGCGTGGAGTGGAAAAACTGGTAACGTTACTCTGAGTGATTTAAAAAGACTATTAGGATCTAGTCTGCCAGTACTACTGTGACAAATCCAGAGCTGCTTTTTAACTAAGAAAAGAAATGTATGGGGAAAGCGGGATAAGAAGGACTAATTTGACAAATGCTGTAAAGGAAGCAGGACAGTGTCATTTTCAGAGCAGGTCTGTCAAGTCCGGTAGCAAAGGTGGGGGATTGGGACCATAATCCTGCTTGTGGCATGCACCTCTCGCTGCTTGCGGTCTTCTGCTTCTGTGCATAACCTCCCCCAGGACTGTGCAGCACACAAATTTCTGTCAGAACCTCTTTGCAGTATGCAAGACATAAACATGATGGTGAACATTAGCTCGAATTTGGTGATGTGTGAAAAATGCGTGTTCTGGTTGGTTGTCCTTCCAGTCCTGCATCCATGTAGTTTCGATGCTGTCTTGCTTTTGTTATTACTGCAGCTGTACCAAAGGGTCGCCTTCCCCAATTGTCATGCTCTGTTTCTTATTTGTAGAACAGATAACATTTTTTGTTGTTACTCTGAGATGTGGAGAATAGGAGTATTGTTATATCTGTCTTCTGCAAAGATTAAGTAAAACCGTAGCTACCTTTCCTCTCTCAAACAAAAATAAAACCCTCCCCTCTCAGTTGTCTGTTACCTAAGTAACAAGGAACATGGGTTTTCCTTGTTCATCATAAGGTAGCATTGTTAGGTGAAGAGGAATCCAAATATCCAGGTTGTTTGCTTCACAAAACCTTTTGCCAGGCATGAATTTGATCATGTCTAAACTGTCCAGGTAGCTCAGGAAAGGGGAAGACCCACAAGTGATCAGAGAAGAAAGTCTTTAAGACACCAGCGATGGGATTTTAGAGCCAAATGCTCACTTCAGAAAGTGTCTACGAATTTAAAATATGCAAATACAGATACAATTATTTCCAAGACCCACAAAATGATCTCAAACACAAACCTTTATACTGGAGACCAAATCCCCCTGATGCAGAACATACTTGTGTCCCAGTCTGGATTGTTTCACGGTGGCACAATGGCTCAACGTGCTGCACTGCTGAATCTGGCAGCTCAGCCCCCTCACCCCACAGGGAACACCTGCCAACAGCTCCTTGGCAGCTGCAGCTTGTGCCAGTTGTACCGGAGCCGCATGGTTTCCTCAGGCCCTGGGAATGCAGCCGGCAGCTTCCGAAAGTCCCCAATGTCCTTGCCTTGCCTTCCGAGCT
This sequence comes from Burhinus oedicnemus, assembly GCA_008921705.1. Classification (NCBI taxonomy): domain Eukaryota; kingdom Metazoa; phylum Chordata; class Aves; order Charadriiformes; family Burhinidae; genus Burhinus; species Burhinus oedicnemus. The sequence goes on from VFFE01008991.1 coordinate 199,464, forward strand.
CTGGGGACGCAGTTGAGGATCTTCTGCTCTGTGTCTCCTGGGTAATAATTTTATTTTCATTTAAACTGTGAATTTGGAAAAAAGAAATGGTCTAATTGCCTCTTTAGGATTGTTGTATTCCTTGGCATTTGGTCTATCTGTGTTCTGCTCTTTCACGGAGAGCGGCGGAGGAGTAAGGAAGACTTAGCAAGTCTTTTCAGTAACTGCTTTGCAGACGAATACTCTTTATAGTTTGCATGAGGAAGTTGACTTTGGACATATGTTGGAGCTTGGACAGGAATTTAATGTGATTGGCAGTGACAAATGGTGACATGCTGTTCAAGGAAAATTGGTATATATCTGCTACAATGAGTGGTGAAGACATTAATGCTCAAACTTATTTCTCCTTTTAAAAGATCCTTTACTTTTTAGACATAATTTTTTCAGTGCAGTTGCAGCTGTCAGCCCTGACAAGGTTGAATTTACTAATTTGTGTGTTCCACTTGCACTTTGTAAAGAGGCTAAATCGCCTAATGACAAAGCTTCCCATTCAGATTTTCTTTTAAAATAGTGATGATAATTTTTTTTTTTTTTAAAAAGGTTCTTCATTTGCATTTCTGACTTTGATCTGTCCAAGACTGTGGCTAGAATGTGAGAGAAAGAAAAAGGAAATGCAAAGAAAAATTATAGCTATTGTTGAAACAAACAGTTTTTATAAATCTGGTTGCTGTCATGTAATTTTTTCTTACAGCTGATAATTACTGAAATATTTTGCTTGCTTTGTATTTTTTTCTCCTTTCTTCTGTATCTGCCTCTGTATATTTGTGGCAAATAACAGACACCAGTTTTTCTTGAGTATTTTGCATCGTAGGTTTGTGTATTGCTGGGTAGGTGACTGATGGTGGCACACAAAGGGTTAGTTCCAGCTGCAGACTTTTGTGTTTCAGGAGTCAAAGAATGATTTATCTACAGCCAGCAGCTGATACCTATCCCATCTGTGGGAATGAGTAAGTCAAGCAGGTCCTAATGTCCCAGGGCAAACAGGGACCAAAGAGTAACAGAAAAACCTGCTGTTAAAAAAAAACAAAAACAAAAACAAACCCAAAAAAAAACCAAACAAAAAAAACAACCACAGGAGAGAGACAATCTGCAGAACCGCTCTTAGAGATGCAACTGTTTCACACACACGGCGACATCTGTGACAAAAAGACCTGCTTAAACTTGTAGAAAAGGACTAGGACATACCATCTTCTATTGTATAAGCCTAGTTCCACACTACTGTTGGATTTCCAAAAAAATGGTGCTTACATTGAAAGTGGCTTTTAATTCACTGTGCCAAGATCCTGAGTGTCTGCTCTCAGAAAAACTAGGAAAGAGCCAAAATCCAGATGGGTCTTCTGAGATTTTGACTGGAGTTACTTACAAGAGGAATCCTTTGCTAATGTCACTATGGGAAGTCCAGTCAAGCCTGAGTGTCTAAGAACACATGGTACGTAACATAATGTATCAAGCAGAAGAATAAGCCATTAAATGGAAAAGAAGGTGAGATTTCCCCTTAGCTGTGAAGGTCAGGCTGAGTGGTTAGTTGTGAACATCCCAAAAAGAGTTCATATTAATGAAGATACTTGCCTGTTAATTTTACCCCATATTTTTTCCAAAACACTTGCCTTTGCCTTTTCACATCAGACTTTTGTCCAACATTGTCTTTCTTTTTGTCTGTTTGCAGTGTGATCAAATATGATCATATCTGGAAAAAAATAATATTTTATAAGCTGATTTCTATTGAAACTTTTTTTTAGAGTAAGGTCTGAAGACAAACTTGAAAGGTATCAGAGGAAATGTGGAGCTATATCTGAAATATGAAGTTCAGGAACAATTTAGTTCTTTTGCTACATATATTTACATAATATATTTCTGAGTCTTGTTCTTTCAGCACAGAAAGTTGGTTTAAAAAAATATTGAAAAATCAGTCATTTTTTGAAAAAAAATAATTTCTGTTCTCAAGGAAAAATTTATCAGGAGCAAAGTTATCTTGCTTTGAAAGAACTTTTTTGGCCAGCTAGCACACCAAACTCATTAGGATATCAGACCAGTTCTCAATCAATATTTCTGACAGGGGTAATTCATGTTATGTCAGAAGCGATCCCCATCTCTACTAACCAGCTGGCTGCTTGTTATGTTCAGTACAACATCAACCTCGGATGCAGCTTGTCCTGAAGAAAAGGACAATTAAAGTGGACTTTTGTCATTGCTTCTTAAAAAAGGTCATTTCTAGATATCCCTTCTTTGCTATCACGGAGTTTGTGTTATCTGTAAGACAGCTTCTGAGAAATTTCCCAGATGTGAAAGTAAAGCCACAAGGATGCTAGGAAAACAATACTCTTTAAGAATAGCAAGAATAAAGTCGATTAAAGAAAAAGAAAAAGTGCGTAATATGGAACTGCTAAAGCTCATCCAAATGCAGTCCACCTTGACACGCTGCAATAGATGCCCTCCCTGAACCTAGCTCATAGTAATACTTGGTACAGTTAGAGCAAAGAACACTGAAAAAACCCGCTCTCCTAAACAAGGGGGCAACTTTAGCTTGATCTCCCTCTGCTGACCGTCTACTCAGTCAGCTTGCAAGAAGACCAAGTAGGATATCTTGTAACATCCTTCTTCCCTGGAAGTAGTTTTATAATCAACGGGCCTTTTTGGATGTTAGAAATGGTTCATTATTGGGTCACACACCCAGACTGAAGTTACATCAGCAGTTTTGCAGTGTGATATCTAATTGGGAATATTGTCTATGGTAAAGTGGAATACTCAGCATCATAGATATTTTCTTTTGTACCTGCTGAGTTTCTAACTTGTAGATTTGGAGTAATTTCTTTTTGTGAAACCTAACCTACTGAATGCCCCTTAATGAGCTGAGAGTGACAAGGTGATGTGACCCTGGTGTGCTTGTCAGCTGTCCCCAGGCACAGGCTGATTTGCACTCAGACCACTCTGCCTACGGAGACAGGGCTTCTTAACTGTCTGTCAGTTGTTTGCATTAAATGTAGGACAGATCTACTATGGAGTTCAACTGTGTCCTACATATTAAAGAAGAAATTGCTTAAAGATACTATGTGTGCAACCCTCTAATCGAAAGATGATGCAGATTGATTTATGAGAAAATTTAAACATATACTAAGCTTTAACCTAGATCAGCTATGACACCTGTGTCTTGTTTAGTCCTGTACTTTGGGTGTACTTTAATATATCCAAAATAAGTCTTTACTTTGGTTGTGCTGATTCCAAAAATCTTGCAACTGTTACTCATGAAATATCAATCAATAATGGAAAACGATTACTTTAGAGTTGTGTAATGGTCTATACAAGGTCACAACTACAACTCTGACTGATCAGGACTTCAAGAGCATCAGAATATGAATGTATGCTCCTATTCATACTGAAAAACACAGAGTATTACTACTGGGACTGAATTAAAATCTCCTCTGTAAGTAACAGTATTCCTAAACAAAAATCAAACAGAAAAAAGGAGTGGAAAGGCCTGTTTCAGTAGAAACCAGCTGATACCTCAAATATTAGTATTTTTCTTCATATGCACATCAAAGTTCAGTGACAGACATCGCTCTAATCCTGTATTTGCTTCTGCACGTGTCTTTACAATTTACTGGATTCAGTACAATCTACCATCTACCTAGTATTATACCTCTATCTTATATTTATCTTATCAGTTGATTACTGGCAGTTTCTGATAACAAGGTACGCCCAGGATTCATCAGATATATCGGAGTTAAGGTTAAGTTCCCTTTCCTTGACCCTGCTGTACTGCTGAGCATGCACTGAGATACAAAGCCCTTTTCTTTTGCTTAGTTTGATTTTGTAGGACTGAACTCTGAGGATTCCTTGCTAATATGTTAGCAGGCAAGCTCAAATATTGTTCTGCATTTTATTGTTGACTGACGGTTTTACTCAATTCCTCAAATGCTTCCTTGTATCAGTATGAAAGTCTCTGCTCTCATTGCCTAGTAATTCAATGCGATCTATTGTCTTTCCCTATTCCCTTTTTATTAATATCATCAAGGCAACCCAGAAATCAGCTCATAAAGTATTCTTATATTCCTACTTTGATTATATGAACAACACAACTTTTCATCTAAAAGCAGGAGTTTGTATTAGAGTCTGTCAAATAGTCAACCTCTGACATTTTCCTAAAATAAAATGTTCAAATAATTGCTTTTCTTTGATTCATCACTTAGGACTCTCACTGAAACACACGTTATCTGAGATCAAGGCACATGGTTACACGCAGTCATCTGTAGCAGCATATAGTACTTCCTTCTCCGCTCTTCATAAAATTGCCACTTTTTCCTTATCCAGCCAACTATACAGCAAAGAGAACCTTCATTTTTTATTTTCTTTAACACAGACTTGTATGTCTCAGGAATCTGGTGTGAGGAGGGACACTTACCCTGCTGCTACCACTCCCTCCATCACCACTGAATGTGAGACCTGATCCCAGGCCAAGATGTAGCCCCCAGGAGTGGGGAGTACCTGCTGCTAACTTGAACCAAGAGCATTTTCACATTGTGCCTGAGACCTGATGGGAAGAAAATGAGGAGAAATTGTGTGCATCCAGGTTTGGATATTGCTTGAAAGAACCAAAGTATTTTTAAATTTTTGGGGTTTGGTATTGGTTGAAATACGAACAAGGAGAGAGAAAGGACATTTTACAAAAGAAAATTTCCAATGAGATTAGACAAAGAAGGTTCCCACCTGCATTCTGAGTCAGGTTCATTATATAAGCTAGGCCAGGGAATTAATGTTTACTTTGTTGGATGAAGGGCTGTATAGATTTTGTGCTAGCCTTCCACACAATGTGAATTTCATAGATCAGTGTAGAAGAAAATCCAAAAATTGAGCCAGGTGCTAAACTTCAGTTTTTAACAAAACTTCTAACCAGCCCTAAAAATAATTTTGAGAATTTCCCTTGCTTAGACTCCTAAAGAAGAAATATGTTCTGTATAATTTTCAGATGGTAATGTTCATTTTTCAGAATAAATGTACATGCACATACACAGAAACAGAAACTGGTTTACCTCAGTTCTGTGTATTTTTGCAAAGGCCATGATCACCTCCAGTAAATATGGCATCCAGCGCCCTTGACTTTGTCCCCCTTAAAGGGAGCAACCACATAACTTCTAATACTTGTTGTAAGACATTTGTACATATGACAGCTTTAACCTGCTTCCCAGAATGGCTGTTTTGCATCTACAAGGGATGCAGAGACTACCAAGCAGTTCTCTTTCTGGCCACTGGGCTGATGTTGTGGAAAATTGATTTCCAGCTGGATTCTCTCACTTCCTCTGCTCTTATATTTTGGTTTCAGAGTATCAGCCCATGATTGTGGGTGAGCATAAATAGCAGCAAAGGAAGTAAGGCATGGAGGCGGGAGGGCAGGTGGTAGGAGCTGAAATGGAAGCAGTGAGGGACAGACAACCATACACGTACAGTTATACAAGCAGATACGCCTGTTGACAATCTCAGGATCTTGCTGCATAAAAAAAGAACAAAATTCAAACATGAATATTTTCCCCAGTTCTCTCTTCTTATATAACCATACTGAGCCTTTATTATTTTGGTTCACTTCAAACAGTAATACAAGTAAAAACAATCCTGACTTTGCAATATTGATTAGCTCTGTGTTTGGGATATTCAGCTGAGATGATATCTCTCACATGTCAAGCAAGTAGCATAGCTGTCAAAATACAGATGACCCAAAATATTTAACTGTTCCTGTAAAATGGCACTGTTCCAGCAGACGAGAAAGAAGTAATTAAGAAAGACGAGGGCTTTGCCTTAGTATCACACATCCTAGCACCCCTTACTAACCACCGAGCTATTGTAGGCAGCTGTTTTGTTGATGGCAATGTGATTTCACAGAATATTTCAGTATTCACGAAGGAGTATTTTTTAAAGGAAAAAGGTTTTGCTTCAAATCTTTTCATCAGCCTTAGTGAGGAGTATCTTCTGAAGGACAGGGTAAAAGAGCAAACGTAGGGTTAGGAAGATGATCAGAAAAGCACTGACTACTGAGCATCGAGTAATCAAAACTTCTCGGTGCAAAAGACTTGGTCTGTAAAGCTGAAGAAGCAAAGGGATGGAGAACTGATTGTAAGCTTTGGCTAGAAAAGGCTAACGTGTTCAGATATGTGGCAGGTTTGAAGTGTGTTAGAGTAGAGGGAAGAGAAAAATCCTGATGGTGACTGTAAACTGTTCAGTGAGCATTCACTTCTGCATCTCGTGCACTGGATAAACAGATCCCTTTCCTTATACTTTGCCACAGAGCCAGGTGCTTATATCTCCTGGGGGGAAGATGAGAAGTGCAAATGCCAGCCCATGTAGCAGAGACAAGCTGACTATAGGTTCCCTAGTAAGAACTGTTTAAGATGGTCTCTGATTTCATGCGACGATGACATTTACGTAGAGGTATGCTGGCTTGAGGGCACTTTTTTGCTAATTTCATTTTCAAGCTCTTGGCCACATACGTAATTCCACAGCTGTGAAACTGAAAATAACGCAATGAGAAGATTGCTCAGGTTTTTACATCATTGTTCTCATTTAAATTGTTAATATTTTTGTTCCTCTGAATTTATTTAAAAGTCTACTTGTTTTCAGTTTGAGAAAACCTGGTTTAAAATCACAGATTTTTTGAACTGTTTAATTGTTTCCATGAATTTGATCTGCTTAATATTTTTGCATATTATGTTCATGCATTTAGAGTATATAAAATATTACTTTTTACATTTTTAACAGTGTTCTGTAATACTTAGATGAACTTCCCAGGTATGCGTGATAATTGCAGCAAAACAGAAGACTACCAAAAAAATCCAAACCGAAGAAGTTACCAATTTCATAGGTTTAAAGTGGTGTCTTAATTGGCTCTGAACTGCGACTAAGAATCAAAGTGGAGAAAACCACCTAAATTTACCCTCCCCCTTAGTCAGCGGTAAGCTTCATAGGACCCTCCCCAAACCAAATAAGGCCAGGAAGAATGTGCTAAGCACTGAGTGTGCTAAGAATAAAGTTGAGCTGGGATGGATAAGGTTACTTTGAACTCTATATTTCATGTTTCCTGACATACCCTCCAAAGAACTGCAATTATGCTAGTGAGGCTGCAGGAGCGTTAAACAGTTCTTTCCCAGTTCTTTTGCTTTTTGCTGCCTTTCCACGCATTCCTGTCCTGTTTAGAGCTGGGCCTTTTTACTTTTTATTTGTGGACTGCACGGTTCTTAGGATATTGGAAAAAAACATGCTGAAGATTCACTGTGAGGCATGGCTATTTTTGTTAGAAGCTGATACTTTAGACTGAGCTTTAAGTGCTGCCTCTGGAAGGCCTTAGGTTGCTCTGGGAGGGCAGGAGTCTGCAGAGGAAAGAGAAAGTTCAGAGGGGTGCAAAAGAAGAAGGAACAGAATTAGAAAAAGCAGAGGACCTCCCTCTTCTCATTCTGCAGCTCCTGCAAGAGCCAGCAACCCAGAAGTATTATCTAAGCTGCCACAGTAGATCTTGACCTTTTTAACAGAGTATCTCTTACCATCATCATCATGGCCGAGATTACAGCAGAAGGTACGGTAACTATTTTCAAATATAATTAACCAAAAATGGTCTGTACTTTGACAGCGTAATTGAGCTAGCATGTCAATATGATTTGTTGTTCTTAGCAAACAATGCTTTCTCTCCAGGATAATTTCTTTTTTTGTTGTTGAATTGCTTTCTACTTTTTTTTCCTCTTTTTGCTTTTTTATTTTTCACTCCTGTAGCCTTAGTTTCTACTAGTTACTCAAGCTAGATCTCTGTACACCTCTAAAAATAGCATTAGTCTCATTTGCTGAATAACACTGCTTAGGCGGCTCCATTAGAGTGATACAAGAAGGGGAACGTCTGAATGTCAGGTGGTTCCACCCTCAAGCCTTTGCTCAGGTAAAGCTTTGGGTAGTCCCTTACAATCGGAGATTTGCCGGAGTCAGAATAGCTTAGTCTGGTGGCCCTGATTTTTCTATAAGGAGCACAGAGTGTCTGTGAACTGTACATGAAGTTACTGAATGAAAAAGCTATCAACTCTGCAATCCATAGTCAGGTAAACTTCTAAAGGAGTCGGTGAAAGTTGTGCTGAAATAACTATGCCAAAGCTAGGTCTGCAAGAATGAAAGGCAATTGTATTAAGCAATAAATACATATTCTAAAATATGAATATTTCATGTACTTTAATATTTCCTGACCATTCATATTTAAATAACATTTTAGATGCATAACAATATTTTATCAGCCACAGTCAGACAGGGGATATATTTAAAATGCAACCTTCTTTAAATTTAATACTGAATATTTTAGTTGAATTTCATTCCAATCTTTTTTTCCAGTGTGGATTACTCCACTGTTTATCAGAATTTAATAATGACACCACAAAAAAAAAAAAAAAGCAAGCTTTTAAACAGTCTTCTGAAAGTTATTTTTATTCTACTTGTCAAGGTTATGTGGCGTTTCAGTGTATGAAAGTTATACTTTTCATCTTCCATTTTTCATTGTTAATATTTGTAAGAGGATCTGCGTTAAGCACTATTAGAGAGAGAGCCCCTTGTCTTCTAAAAAATTAATGTTAGGAATATGTCAAATTGTACACTCCTTGCCCGATGTTTGGTTAGCCACAGCAAGGAGACGATGTGCGTGTGATCTTTTAATCAGCAGTTGAACGGATCTATAATTTGCTTCTGGCAACAAATACTGTCAAAACAGGTGGTTCAGCCTGACAGCCCTAACCCAAATGCTAACACTAGTTTACTTGCGCATTCTTAAACTAGGTTTGTTGGAAATATTTGTTATTTTGTAGCTGTTATCAGGGAAATCTGTGAAATTATATTTGTCTTCCAAAGTGGATGCATTAATACCATCAGTGTCAGAGAAGCAGTATGGAAGTACCTCCAAGTGAAAAAAACCCCAAATTAGCAAGATTTTTAGTCCAAAATTAACAGCAGAGGTAGAAGACTTTTCAATCAGTCTGCAAGTGACTTTTCAATCATTTATCTTATTAAAGAAAGAAAATAAAAGACCCTGAAATAAAAGAAAAATAAAACAGAGTGTGAAAATATTTTTATAGTGCTTTTACAGTGTTTCTACAGGTGTTCCTTAGCTGTCATATTCTGTGTCTGTCTTCTGTGTTTTTCCTGTGCAAAACAATAGACTTCAGGTGATAAGGGGCATCAGCTCCACAGTAACATGACCTTCAGCATGACAGGTAAATAAGCCATATAATTAGTTTAGTTTGGTTTAGTTTAGTTTAGTTTAGCTTTGTTTTCTTATATTTGGAATGGACTTACGTTAATTGGCTGATTTTTGAACTCTGGATCCACGAGATGGAAATTTTACCCATGACAGAAAACTGAGAATTCAGCCTGGGGCTAATGTTTCACAGCAGTTTATTTTCCTCTGGGGCTACTGCGGGTGCTCACAAGGCAATCTTAAAGTTCAGATGTAAACTTCAGCGACATATAGCTTGGATAAATAAAAAACAATTAAAATACCTCTTGCTTCACACAATTCCTTTTTGATTTTATTTTGTTTCATACTACCTGCCTGCCCATGATTTGCTGGGGTCTTCATGACTTTATTAGGATTAAACTACTTGCTCCTCGTGGTAGGTATTCTGAACTTTATTTTACACTGTCAGCCACACATCACCTAGACTGTTGGGCTCCTTGCCTTTTGGGGTACCATGCTGACACGTCAGAGAGCACGGCACAACAGCGATGCAGGATTCCACGCCGCCGTGGTCAGCACGGCTGCTGGTTTAGAGAGGTGGTCCAGCCCTGGCAGAGTGATACTGTTGGTGCACATCTCAAGGTATCTTTTTCTGACAGCCTATGTCAATACCATTATCTATTCAGAGACAGATGCACGGGGCCGATGGGGTGCTTTCAGGTCGACATCACGGTAATGACCATAAGACTAAGTAGCTTAAAAATGTAGCCACCAAGCAATGATCCTGGCCTGTCTACTTGCATCGCAAGCCACATGCACTGCCTATTCATTTCCACAGCTACAAATTATTAGTTGTGGAAATACTGGTGAAGTGTACCCGGTGAAAGACAAAAGGCGATCTCTGAAGACAGCAATTTATAAATGTCCTTAGAAAGTTGACAGGACCTAGGTCTCCTGCTGGCAAATATTTAGGAGAAGATTCCAAAGGATTATCTTCAGCATCCTCATATTACATGTAATTGGAACCACAGAAATGTACTATTAAAATGTGGAAGTCCTTAAAACTGTATACAAAAAAAGTCTCAGTGCAGATACTAAGTGCTCTGTCTTTGCGACATTCTCAGGATATTATTATTATTATTATTGTTATATTATTCTTATTTTTAATATTACTCTTAATATTATTATTATTATTATTTTGACTGTTACTGAGTATTCTGTAATGGTGAGGGACTTTCCTTCAGCGCTTGCCTACAAAGCCACAGGTATCTATGCTACTCTGCTGTGTTCATGAACACAGGGATTGGACTGGACTCAACGGCAGATGTAGTTAGAGCTGCCACCGCTGAAATACAAATACAAAAAGCCTGGCAGCTCTGAGAAATGGCTTCTACCAACGTACAGCTTAATCTATATGTGCACAATAGCTCCAGCAGCAGACCTATAGTTGGTCCTTTCTAGTCCAATCTACTGCAGGTCACAGTGCAAGGTTGATGGCAGTCCCCTGGCACTTCATCCTCCCACGCAGGGAAGAATGAACAGAGACTTAGCTCTGCCCGGTGCAATGCACCAGAGACTGTACACTGATCTCATCTGGGGAGGTGAGGAGAGGAGAAAGACAAGGTTTCTATGCCAGCTGTTTGTCTGCCACAACTTATTTCCCCAGTGGAGCAAGAGAGAAGCAGGAGTCAAACAGAAATGTGACAATGAGTCACAATTTGGTCCTCATTTTGCTGCTGAGAGCTGTGCAACTACGCATTTCCTCTGTCTTGGAGCAAGCTGCAAGGAGACAGGCTAGCCCCGGGGCCACACACAGCTTGTCAATGACAAAATCAAAATTAGCTTCCGAATTTCAGTCCTTTTCTCAGGCTATTTGATAACTACGAAAAGTTTTAAGAGGTAAACCTTTTCAAAAGGCAGATTGAACAAGATCTGTATGCTTGAAGATTAATATACATGGAACTCATAACGTAAGAGAAATAACACACAAGAGCCAGAGGTTAAAATCATAACGACTTCACGAGCATGATGTCCAGAAGCTATCAGCAGTCTCCCCTCGGCAAAAAGTTCAGTGAAGTCAGAGTATGGGCAAGAGAGAGATAGCTACTTCTCATGGTAATTCATGAGTTGCTGCTAGAGGTGCTAGTTGTGCCGACTGCAAAAGGGGCCTAGATGAATAAATTAGATTAGATGACATTTTGATGACTAAAGAGATGGGAAGTGTTTCGTAGCCTTCAGTCAGACTGCTGTTTAAGGGTTGAGTTAGGAGGTTTCTATAGAATTTATTTGCAACAAGCGAATTTGCAAAATTAAAAGGTGTCTTCTGGCTTTCAGTGTTGATGAGGAAGCAGATAGTATACCTTTTGCAGCGGGCTAAGGAAAATACAACAATTTTGGCAATAATTTTTTGAAGGAGTCAGTCTGCTCTTGTTCAGAAGTACAAGGTAAAGTCAACAGCCTAACTACCCAGAGAGACAAAAAGTCAGAAACCCCAGGACTGACTGTAAAAAAGTCAGGTTTTGGGGTGAACAGAAGCTCCAAATTCTCACTGAAATTCCACAAAACTTGGATTCCCCTGTGCCTGGGGGCCTGGACACCCAAAGCTGACTACAGCCCACATGCTTTCTCGTAGCCTGCTGAGGCAAGTAAGCGAGAAACCAAATTTGTTAGCTTAAGTTTTAGATTTAAGAATTTGTGGGCATTGCTACTCACAGCTGGTGTGGTATCTACGCATGTTCAGCTGGTACAAAGAAAGTCTAGCATATCATTACCTTAGGTAGCCCATTAGAAAGTCAACTAACCATGGACAGTAGGGATCCTTAAAACCTATAAATCAGAGGTTTAAGATGATGAGTCATGATGCTAGTCCATGGTGGACTAAAAGTGTGTGCAGTTAACTCCTGCTTACTTGTGTGCAAACAGCCGGACTGCAGGTCTGGTCATTTATTCACTTTTTTTAAAAGAACCCTGGGCTTATAAGTATTTGAAACATATTTTAAGTTTACTAATGTAATGAGAAACATATTTAAATCCTAGCAGCATTTCCAAGTTATAAGGGTGATCAGTTCCCACTGATTTCAAAATTAAGTCTGTGCTACTACTTAGATTCTCAAAAGTCCCAATATACACCTTCAGGTACCTAGCCCTTGAAAAAAATCTAGTCTATAAATATTTTGAGCACTTTTACCCATTGCCTACGATGTAAGCAGCGAGTAAGAGGTGGATTCATGCTGCTTTTACTGCTCTGCTCTGGAAAGCAGAAACTGGTGTACTTTAAAATCCATTTCATAATGCAGGTCTGGCTTCAGTCCAGGACACGCTGGGGACAGAGAAACCAGAGTTACCTTCTTTGAGGCAGATCAGCTGCTTAGAGAAATGAAGAACTTTTCCTTTTCTTTCTGATGCTGATATTGGTTGGGTTTGGCTCTGTTTAAGCAGATTGAACTAGTCGACAGTGCTCATTTTACCAGCTTAAACCATATTTAAAGCAGTAGAGGGTGGATTGCTTTAAATCAAAATGATTGAAAAACCTTTAAATAGCTAATTTTAATAATGGTTTAAATCAGCAAACAAGAAACCTGGATTTCAAAACAACAATTTTAATCTTTTTTTGCATAAGTCTATCATTCTTTTTCTCCAAAGAATGGAAAAGAGACACTAATTCCTGTTTGCTGATTACTAACATGGTGACTGAATACAGCCTCTCTCACTAAATTTGTGCCTTTTAGTCTTAGAGAGAAAGATAACCTCAATGTCTGTTAAAAAAATTCTATACTTCAGGAGCCATTTATCCAGATTCTTAGTCTTTACATGGGTTTTTTTAGTGATATAGAATGGTAAATGGTGCATTTCCTTTTTACTAGGTAATAATTTCATTTTCACTTGTGATTTTTGTCAAGGTTCATTAGGATGGAAATTGGAATTCAATTAAAATGGTACAAACCCAGCATTTTAAAATTATTTGTGTACGTTAATTGTACTGGATATATAGAAAAAGTCAATTTTATATAAAACCTGTTTTGATAAGCTAAGTGATTTATTAAACAAATATAGTAGTATTTGTAATTTAGTTTCTGGCCATTGCATCCTACAAGAATGTGTATCTGATAGAGTTCATTCTCTTTCATATAATGTTTATTCAAAGGTTAAAGGAAGAAAATGTATTTTCTACTTTAAAAAAAAATCCTAATTACTTCTTGCCATAGAATAAGATAATAATTGAGTCCAATAATAAAATAAATTGAAATTAAAAACATATTCTTAGCCTTTGCAAACAGATTATACTCTCAAAAATAAAGCCAGCTTAACTTGACCCCATCTGCTTAGCCAGTGATTTCCAATAGCTCAGTGATTTCTTTAACTTTCTTCACAAATATAATGGCTTGATCATAGCTTTTTGTTTACATAAAAATGATTTCAATAGATAGTAGTGTAAAAGTGTAGTCCTTAGCACAGGTTTTCTTAATTTCATATTTAATCTTTAAAAGCATTTAAAGAAAACTTCAGTTTGTGATTCAAAAGACACCAACAATTATACTCCCTGCCTTCCCCTACTGCAGTATTGAGTGGGCTTAAAAAGGAGAATTATTAAAGATTAATATTGAAATGTCTTCAGCAGTTGCAGATGTATAGATAGGAGTAAAACAGCAGCAATGTTTTTTTCTACAGTGCTTTCCCAATAATTTCAAACCAATTCAAAGGTATGGTCAAAGAGAACCTTACAGTTACAGGCTTAATATGCTTCCTGCTTTACATTGGCAGATCAGACTCGTAACAGGGAACATGACGTAGATAAGCTGTGAAGTCACTGCATCCAAAATCTTAAGGCTATGGACAGCTAGCTGTACTTCTTATCCATATGAGCCCACTGTCATGTTCTCTTGTCAGCTTCAAACATTTTTATCGGAAATTATGGTTATTTCATATTTTAGTCTTAGCCCTGTGGCTTTATATAAATCTTGCTTTGGTGCAGTGAGACATGACCATTCAGACTTTAGATTCCTGAGTAGGAATGTGTTTAAGCAGTATGTGGTCAAAAGGGACCAGCAAGATTTAGCTTCTGGTTTTATTCCTAATACGTGCCTACAGCACAGTCGATTTATGTAAGTAAGTCTATTTCAGAAATTATGAAGCAAGTACATGGCTACCAAATATTTGACTAATAGTAGAGATAGCAACACCAGTAGGTAGCAGCAAAAATACCAGATGACACTGCCAACACGTTTGTCTTGTCCCACATTCTATCCTTTTCTTCATAGCCTCTGATACTTTTTTTGCTCTGTAATAGTTTTTCTTTTTCACTTTCTCTTCTCCTCCCTCTTCCAAGACCTGACAGATAATACTGCAGGTAATATGCAGGAGGTGTAACTCTGGCTCCTCTAAATGCAAAACATAATCAGAAGAACATGGTAAAGCACACAGTAAACATCTATATTATTCTTCAGATTCATTAGAAAGAGCTGAACCAACAAAACAGATTATGTAACGTGCAGGAGGCTGAACAAAAAAGGTGTAGAAGATACTGATTATTTTTTTTTTTCATCCCAAACTGTCTCATATGCTAAAACCTACCTATGTTACAATTTCAGTCAAAACAGCTCAGGTGCTCAAAATCATGGTCAGTGCTGGGTTTTGCCCTTAGAAATCGGGATGAAAAAGCTGTGGCTTTAAGTCCTGAATAAGCCTCGCTTGAATCCCGTGGCTGATTTGGGCTTTTTTTAGAATCAGTCCTACAGCACAGTATGAACTTGTCTCTGGCCTAAAAGTTCTGCTTGGTGCCATGCGAAGGTATTTACCATAAGAAAGGAAAATATAAAATGCCAGGCACAGAAAAGCTTTCTTACTGGAGAAGTCTCCTCTTTATATCTTCAAAGATAGTTTTAAAAAATCCTCTACAAATATGTAATGAGTAAAGACCTACTACTCCCTGTACATGCTTATATTCTCACAACTTCAAAAGTATCTCTGTACCTTTGCCTTGTCAAAGGCACAATGAATCTAAGGCTTTGTAGCCTCCTTTGGTATGTAAATGAACTCAATTTTTTCCTATATGCCATTATGTAGATTTAAGTTGTGGTTATCTATGCATGTCAGGAAGGCTAAATCTTGTTTCAATCTTTGCTAAGAGGTTATTCACAATTGACACAATTACCATAAATATAGTTTTCTGGTAACTATTTTACTGTTTTTAGAGGGATAATTTAATACATCTATTGAAATGTTAAGATCCTCATTTTGCTTTGACTTTTTCCTCCTATAACAAGTAGGACCTTAGTTTTGGCTTCAGGTCTATCTATGTAACTCCTACTGAAGTCAGCTGAATTGGTACATAAGCATATATGATGCAAGATACAACTTAACATCCCAAAGAAGCGATATCATATGTATATGATACAGTTCAGGCTATATACATTTCATAGTTTTATAACCCCAATATTTAAACTGTAATCGTAACATGAATTTAGTATAATTTCAATCGCTTTTCTTTTTTTAAGGGAAAACTTCAAACCCTTTTATTCCTAGATATTTTGTTGCATCACCATTCATGATAGGATTAAAAAACGTGAATGTTTCACAAGGAGATATCCAAAGTTAGACTCGCCCCTTTAAGTATTTACTGTTGGTTTGGTTTGGTTTTTTACCAGGAGTAGTATTATAACACTAATTATAGCAAAAGAGCCGTAATAGATTTTAAATGTGACCCCTGTCTGCCTGGGACAGCTACATGACTAGATGGCTGACTACATCCTATCACTTGGAGCAGAACCACTACATACTCTGCTCTTAATTTGTGTCACAACCTATAAAGCCGATAAAGATGTTCTTTCGGTAGTAGAGAGTGAATTCTGAGGATATAAGGTTTTCTCCTCCTTCATAAAAAGGAAGGGCTCAAAAAGTATTTTTTCTTTTTTTTTTTTTTTAATCTGTAAATATATTTGATAAAGTTATCACGTTAGTAAGATGCATGTCAACTCAGAACAAAATACAGGCATTTTTTTTCACAGCAAGAGTAGCCCTGTTATCAGACACCCAAGCAGAATTAATCTACGTGAGATACATTTATCCTAAAATGCATCTCTTGTTCCAGACATTGTAATTTTGCACTGATTACACAAAAGTCACCTGAAATGCTCTGGGGAATGTAATGCTCAATTCTGCTGTTAATAAACCAGATGAACTGATGAATTTCCAGATCAGTAACAACCAAAACTCTTCTTTCCCTGCCTACACTTTCTTTTCCTTCCCCTTCCAAACCCAAGTGCAGCAGGGCCCTCTGCCAAGAGACACACCTCCATGCCTGTTCCCGGCGTTTATCACAAGTGAGAAATCCATAGATTTTGTAATACAACTTTATTATATTTTGCCTGTGAGTTGCTATTGAACCAGAGGTTTCCAGTGATTTGTTGTTGTTTTCTTTTAGTGATGTATACAAAGCTCATATAAGAAAGATCACAAGGGAAACTTTGCTAGGTGGCTGTTATTCTGGAAAGAAAGAAACCTAGTAACTTTGGAAATTGTGGAGAAAACAGCCGTAAGTACGTGAGAATGCAATTTCAGGAAAGCTTTTTTGCTTTGCAAGGTTAGCTACAAGTATTGATGAGACTTCGGCACACACTTAAAATGAAAATTAAATGTGAAATAAATGTGCATATGCAGATATTAGTGTGTCGGGGTGGGGGGGCAATGTGCAATTTTGCCCGAGCTAATGAATTAAGATATTTCAACTACACAGGCAAAACAATGATGAGGGCCATGTTTTTGTCTGAAAAACTAATTAGCAGGAAGTTTCTTTTAAGAATATATCTGCCATCGTTTCATTTGTTGCCCAATGTAGGCTAATGCATTTCACACTGTGAAGCGCTAAAGGCAGTTTCACAAAAGAGATACAGATGACTAAGTTAGTTTTACAACATGGTCGCTCTCCTCTCTTCAGTGTGGGATGCTGAGTGTAGAAAACCAGAAATAATACTGCATCTGCAGAGGCTGCCAGGACTATAAAGTGGCACTGGATCTATTTTTTTTTCTTTATTTACTGCGGTAGTGCCTAGAGGTCAGGACTGCATTGAATTAATCACTTCATGTGGCAAGGAACAGTCTCTACACTAGAATCTTACAATAATTTTAACTTGTAAAGATTCTTTGATTTCCTTAATATTTTAGAGAGTAAAGTCCTCTTGGTAATAATGTTAAGCTTTAATGTTCTAGTAAAGTAAATATTAAACTATACAACTCTCCAAAAGTTAACATTTAAATGCTTGAGAAAATTTTTAGTGCTTACCTGTGCTATTTAGTTACATAAATCATGTGTTACGTTCTCTGGTTGCTGACTGTGTTTTTTGACATGAGTCACCCAACCAAGAAGAAAAGAGATTACTCCACCCTCCACTCTGCTGGAGATGGCCAGATCTGGCAGGCTTCAGGACCTCCGAGCTTCCTCACTGTCCCCTGCCAAAGCCATTTGCGGTGGGATGCCTCTCTTCCCAGTGCTAGACAGCTGTGGTGGTCCCACATCTCCAGGTGCAGGGAAGAGGGCAGCTGAGCCCGTGGTCCCCATAGGCATACACATCTCCAAACCACCTTCATTGCTCCTTTTCACCACCTTTGGTTCTGCCCCTAATCATCCCATCTATTAAATTCTTAGTTCTGCTGTCTTAAATCACCGCTACTCCCAGCAGGACACGCAGCAATGGCACTTCTCAGTTCTTGTACTTACAGTGATTTTGAGCCTGTTCTCAAGTCTCAGAAATCTTCATGTTCCGAAAGAATTTTTCATCATAGCAGAAATTGGTCTCTAAATAAATGTTCATCTTTAATTAGTTTTAACAATAAGGCTTCAGACCCTGGAATATAGGTGCCTAAATTGAAAACTAGACAAGTATCTTTGCAGGTCTAAGGCCCAAGATTTCTTTCATAATGTGACCTTTCTTTAGATATTGCAAAAATTCTGTAAAATTTCAACTGACCCATGTCTATTCTTCTCTCTGTGGCCCTGAGCCACTCCAAGGGATGTTGAATGCAACATAATGTTTATTTAGAAACATCATCAAGCTGTAACCATTTTCCCTGTGCCTGCAGATTCAGCCACTTTCTCCTTTATTCTTTCATTAAGCTGTTTACATTTTCGTGGCATTTCTCAAATGTGAACACAATTTTAATGTCCAGATGTTCCCTCTTTCCTGAAAATACCCAGGCAGACAGATATGAATTGCATCTTCTCTTGAAAAATATATGTACGTCAGCTGCATTGGAGCAATTCCAGTGTCAGCTCTATCCCACTGGAGGAGGCAGCTGTTCTCCAGGTGAAATTATTTAACTAGCAACAAAACACACCTTCTAATGCTATTATGTGTCTGTTTTCTAGCTCAGCAATCTCATTTTCAGCCAATTCCACCTCTCTGTTTTTCAATGTGTATGTGAATAAGCAGGAAGGGAGACCTTTCCTCTTGTCCTGTAGAATGTCTGCAAAAAATGTGCAAAAGTTTGAATTCCTGGTCATGTAGGCACACAGGATATAACAAATGGTTATGATTAATATTAGGTCTTGTGTTAAGAATTAGAAAGGAACAGTGAAATAAATCTTGTATGAGTAAGTCCCTAGAAAATTCCCTAGATCTTCTTTTACACGACTCATTTTCTCAGATACCTGGTGAACAGCCTGGAGTTCAGTATGTAATATGGAGATCCATCCCTAAATGAAAAAAAAACCCAACCCACCAACCAAAAAAACACAGATATTTTTCTTTTTTTGCACACAAACAGGTATCAAAACAAACAAAATCTGTAAAGTGTGCTAAAAAAAATGGAGTGTTTACAAAAGCCTGTAAAGTCCTTGTTGTACACCATGTTCCTCTTTCTCCTCCCAGTTGTCAACTTTGAATGCAAGCGTTACCAAAGGTATGTACAATAAAGCACATAAAGTGTGCTTTATTTAAGTAACTATAAATTAAACATCAGATATAACATTAATGCACTTTAAAATAGAATATTTTGTGTATTCTGCAGAGAACTGGAGGTGTTCAAACCTTCAGGATTAGTGGACTTCATGAAGAACTGCACCTTGCCTTAAGTCTGTGATTTTGCAGAATCATACCGTAAACTTCAGAAACTTCAGAATACTTTTGAAAGTTTATTTTATCATAATAATTGTCTCAATAGTTTCCTCACTAAAACAACTTTTGTCAGCTGTCCCTAAGGAATATACAAGTGAAAACAACCTTCCCACAGATTCACTCATTCAAGTTAGCATGAATGAAAACTCAGCTAACATGTTCATGCTTTTACTGGATACATGCATCTTCTTGGAGATATCATTCCACATTTTTCTCTATCTCAGTCCTATTTTTATTCCACTTTTTACGTTTACTGTAAACTCTTTTACGTTTGTGGACTCATTGAATAAGTCAAGTTAATACCTTTGAAATCACTGTTGTTGCTATTACTACTAACACAATCCTTGTTATCTTTAAGTTTTTGTTGAAAATTATTTCATGCTGTCTAATTGAATAATTCTAAGTCTTGAAAAAGTAGATGCACTTACTCAGGTCTTTAATGCAAGTTGCCTACATGAAGTTTGCTAAATCTCTGAATTTGGTTTTGGAAAATATTCTCTTGTTTTCAACTACAGTCAGGACTTCATATCTATGTTTGCTTTCAATCTTTCCTCTTATTTTATGCCTTTCATTCTTTTAATTGGAAGAATCAAACTTTTCTGCTACGTTAAATGCAGAAATATTACCTTTTGTTCTCACAGTGATAGGAGAGAATATTTTCAATAGTTTTGAATAAAACTGGAACTACAGCAGTGTCTCATCAGCTGAAAAAGAACAGCACATGTTTTATGTGAAAAAGCATATATTTTTAGTCCTTTATTATCAGTTAGTAAGTTGCTGATTGACTTTTGGTTGCAGAAACATTTCTTTTCTTTTGTGTTTCCAACTTGCTTAGATGCTAGGGCAATGAAGTGGGAAGATAAGGAAATAATAAATTATTTTATTCTTCATTGATTTTATAACCAGCATTTCATGAACACTTTTTTTGGATGTAGATGTGAATAATGTGAACTTTCCAACACATGGACTATTAATTTTTGGTGTATCTCTTCTACAAATACCATTTTCATGGCTTATGCTCTTCCGGAGGTATCACCTGAATTTATTCTGTATAAGTTACCTACCCCAAATTTCCACTATATGAATCTGCAAGTGCTTCAGCACTCTGACTCTTTTTAATCTATACTTCTTTCTGCAGAGAAGTAGCTCCTGACTAAAGGTGATACTAATTGCAGGACCCTGTGAATTGAAGCATCAGCTGGGACAGAACTACACTGTGCATAACACAAATCCTGACAATTTTTTTTCCATGACAAGTAGATCTTACACTTTCTTAAACTCACAGACCTAATAATAACATGTTCAGCACTTGACCACTAGAATGGTGGCGTTAACAAGCCCCTGATGTTTCATGGTGTTCCAAGTGTCCTTGTGTAGTCGTTTGCTAGGGAGTAGCACCCTCTGAGGAATGAATACCCAAGGGACTCTGTCAGGTTGTAGTCCACCAGGTCTGAGCATTTCTAGAAACGGAGGGAAGAAGACCTAGCCTGCACCTGCCCATTTGGTGACATGGAAAATGTTCCAGCTCTCTCCCCCAACAGATGTCTTATGAATGTCCCTTAAAACCTAATAATACCACTCCTGCCCTGATCAGCAAGATGAGCAGGAGGGAGCTGTTGATCTGGACCTGGAAACAGGGTCAGCTGTAAATAAAACTGATGTCTTATTTAAGTCTTATTTGCCTGGTTAGGTGGTGCAAACCTTTTGTCACAGTTCCCAATGGTGGAAGAAGCCTAAAGGGACTTTAGCTTTTCTCCACTTATCTGTCAAATGTAGCCTGCCTGCGCAGGTCCTGAGGAACGCATGGGATGCTGCATAGTATGTGGGTAGAGTTCTTTAGGAATATCATCCTAAAGAGTTTCACGCTTCCCATGTGGCACCTGGCCTAAGGTTTAAATAAAGCACTTAAATAAAAAGCCAAGAAAAGTTATAGCAAGTGTAGTACAATGTCTTATGGCCTACTTCTATTTCATATTGTGAATGTTATTCATTATTAGTCATTCAATTATTTTAGATACACTTTGTGTCTATTCTTCTCTTCTACCATAATACTTTAATAGCATTCCGAATCTATTGTACTTTCTTGGGCATGAATTGTGTTAGTGAGTGAAAGATTATCAGTTACGCGACCATAAGAATATATGTAAGCTGTAAGGCTGAAATATCGACTGTAATGTAAATGTTCGTCTTCAATAAACGTGAAAGTCTGCATTTTTTATTTATTAGCACTTATCTAATTACAGCTGAAGCCGCACTCTATTGATATAATAGAAAAGGAAATTAATAAAGAAAGGTTAGATGATGAATAGGCCTTTGACCAGAATATAACAGCCGGCAAAATCTTGCAAAGATGTATACAGAATAACTAAGTAGCTCTCTAAAGCTTTCTTAAAAATTTAGAAAGGACTATCAACTTCTACATCTGCAGAGGACATCTCTATCTCTTTTCATTATACTGACAAAGTTATGAGTTGAGACTGCTGTATTAATATTAAAGAAACTTCAGAGAATTGCTTGAAAGTTTCCTGAAATGAGAAAGTAGCAGTAGCTTTGGTATTCTTAAAATTCAAGATGGAAATATTTCAAGAAACTTTATACACATGCTGACTGTGTATTAATGGCTTGAAAAGTTGGGCAAAGAAGATGAACAACTACACTCAGAGGAAGCCTGTGATGTATTTAGGTTAATCATTACATAGTGTAGAGGAGCAATGACCCAGAAGTTAGAACAGGGGCCCAGGTTCAGCTCTGTCTCCTGCCAGACTTCCAGCATGGTCTTCGCTCTTCACTTAATCACTCTGTCGCTTCCTTTCTTTCAAATGAAAATAGCTTGGCCTTCCATCAGAGTGTGAGCTGGAAAGTAGGTAAATGTTAGAAGACTAGGGGCAAATAAATGCAGATTTGAAGATCTATAAAAATACCCAGAACAGAATTGCACATTTTGAATATGACCTGAGACTACGTGAAGGTCTAGTAAGTAGGAAAATACTGTGTTTATATGGACATGTTTGAGTTCACTAGATTTGTGAATACAGCACAGGCAGTTTTGAAACCAATACCAGGCTGAAAAATGTCCTTTCAGCTGCTGTCTCTATTTCACTGATAAGGAACAAAAAGGGTTTTCTGTTGGATGAAAGAGAGTGGGATGAAATCAGGACAAATATCCTTTTCAGGCATGCTGGTTGAACTTCAGGCATAGGTATGCAACTTTGTTCTTCTCTTTTCCTATCACCATGAGCGCCAGGAAGTGAAGCACAAAAGAACTAAGGTTGGGGCGAGATGCCAGGAACATCATAGAGGTCCTGCAAGTGTCTGATGAGCATGCAAGGCGGTCAAGCTGGGTGGAAACTTTGCAGCACCTGCTCTTTCTGTGGGCTAGGAATACTGGAGCTCCTGCTGTGTGGATCTGCTATTACAGGGAACGTGGGGAGGTGTTACAGCTTGTGAATGAACACTGAATGGTTTTGTGATGACTTTGTGCATGTTTACAGCAGATGCTAAAGATTATTTAATTTAGAATCCATGGGAGGAAATAAGGAAACTATCATTCCAACCAGGTCAAAATTTTTCCCTGGTGTAGCTCATTTTCTGTTCCAGTTAGCAAGAACAACATGGAGGGGGCACCTCGAGATGGAGGCTTTTTTTAACTCAGTAGAAGATCTTTTAAACTGCACTGAGGTGAGACTTTAACATTATGAATACTTTTTGGACTGATTATGCCATTAAAAAGGTGGAAAGGTTCTCATCTGTTCTAGGATATACCACTGAGATTTGAGGATGGCTCTTCTGAAGTTCACTTAGATGTTAATTAGTCTTTCATGACCAAATAAGGTGGAAGCCTGTTTTGTCTCAGTGTCTAGTGTTTTAATGCAGACACAGGAATTTAGAGGGGCTGTGAACTTCAGAAAGATTCACATTCCAAAATGCAAGTAAATGGATGCCCCACCCATGCACAGGATAATGAGGTGCCCAGAAATGGCAACTCATAGGTGTTTCAACAATTTTGTTCCATTTCTATGCTACTGCTGATTAGAAAAATGCGATGAGAGTGAATCAAAATTAATGATCATTTTGCAACATTCTATGCTCTGCACAAGCATGTGTAGTTTGAATTTATTTTCTGTAACTTTGAATCTTATATTGTTAAAATAATTTCATAAATATGTCTCTCAGTAGAGATTATTTTTATTTCATGCATATTATAAACACATAGGGTTATCATCAATGCATTCTCTCTGTTTTGGGTTATATGTTTAGAAGCTTAATGTAAGTAGGATAAAGAGATATTTTAGACATATTCTATATAGATAGATATTAAAAATAAATCATCTTCTGGTTTAAATATCTTTGAATCCAGAGAAGATTTTTATCTTATCTGTCACTGAGTAAGTTTAAAGGACTGTTACCCTACAAGTAAATCTTTCATATGAATCATTTTCAAGATTAAGATGTCACTTCTCTGAGTCACTTAACAACTAAACCTTGGATCAAAATTCTTTTTTCTTTTCTAAGGCCTGAATCCTATACTAAAACCAGCTATCTTAGGTGTTACAGCTTTTATATGGATAAATACTTACATTTTCAAGGAGGTAGGGAAAAAGCCATTTTTACCTTCATGATGCAGCAAATTAATACTGAAAAAAATAGATATATTCACAACATTAGGAACATGTTCTGTACTAGCATTGGCAACTTTGTCCTTAGTGAAAAAAATGTTGCTTTAAAATTATGTCGTTATTGCATTATGTGGTAACCATTAATACAGAATGTTGTGGCATTTATACTTGAAAAAAACATTCATTTGGGATTTGGATTTACTTTGTCAGGTGGGAAAATAAGTTAGCATTTTCTGTAGGAAACAGGAAAATCTTGAGCTACATTCATCAGCAGATAATTGTGCCAATTCTCTCTCTGTAATCACAAAAGTTGTATAATGGTGTATTATACACCAGAAAAGATTAAGCAAAGAAAATATCTTTCCCATATAATAACACTAATATAAGACACACACAAAAAAATTTACTTTAATACCCTGTACTTCTTGGTACATGCATATTTCCATGGCTATCATACAACTTACATGAGATTTCAAATTAGAGTTGATGTAGAAATTGGAACTTCACTTACAGTTTGGAAATAAATAACCTTTTTAAGTGCACATATCAAGAAGTTGCTTTTCCTGCACTAATTTTTGCAAGAAAAAGTGATCGCTGACCCCCAAAAGCTGAATTTGGATTCCATAGTTTCTTCAGACAAGTAGTAGTGGAGAGGCACAGAAATGTACTTACTTGTGCATACATCTTAATCTAGACTTGCTTGTAATTTCAAGTTTCATTTTATATGCCACATGGATATCTCAATGCCTGGTGATAGATATTTCTAGGAATTATTATAGAGATTGGCTCCATTTCTGGAGCTAAATAATGTAACCAGGTAACCACTTCTTGGCATTTATCACTAGGATAAATTAGAGACCGCTCTGAATCTCATAGCTGTTTGGTGAGTTGAGGTCTTTATTATTTTATCTCATTTACTCTGCAGAAATCTGAAGATTTAAATTGCAGGTCAATCTGTATCCCTTATAACAGATAAAATTAGATGAGGAGAGTTTGGGGCCTGATTTCCAGCTCACAAAAGCAAAAGTTCCTGAACAACTCTGTAGGCTATTCATTGTGCTCTTGAGCAACTCTTTTGGGTGTGTTTGTTCAGAATGTGGTAGTGTGAAAACTAATAATATTAGAAGGCCTCTGGGCTTAGCTATGGGTACAAGACAGACTCACTAATAGTTTCATCTGTTGTTAATTTACTTGTGGGTAAAGGTCAGATATCATTAACAATTTCTCAAATGTGGTCACGACCTTGTTCTGACAGGTGTTGATTTGTTTGGGCTGGCAGGAGAAAGGATGCAGAGAATGGATACAATGACTGAAGTGATTTTGTTTTTTCCTCAGATAACCTTCAAGGAATCCTAAACTTTCTTCGGTTTTCTTCTTTTCAGTGTGTAGATGAGGTGCCATCAAAATATCTGCACAGGGAGAAAAGATACCTAAGATTCTGTACCAGTACATGAATACTATGTAGTGATCTTTTCTCATCAAACTTGTATTGACAAATTTTTCACACGTTCCACAACTTGGCCAGGGTATAGTACTGAATAAAATGGATTGAGACATGGCTAATTCATGGTAGTTGATTCAGGAATGACTGTGAGTAAGGGAGGGCACAGTGACGTTTTCCTACTTCGTCAAAGATTTTGCTACTTAGAATGGGTCTCAATAGTCTCACATACCCCATTTTCTCTAGATTACTTAATAG
Organism: Burhinus oedicnemus; assembly: GCA_008921705.1. NCBI lineage: Eukaryota > Metazoa > Chordata > Aves > Charadriiformes > Burhinidae > Burhinus > Burhinus oedicnemus. Next base: position 225,111 of record VFFE01008991.1, read on the forward strand.
TCATTTGAAACAAAGTTTTCTTCTAAGATGTGAGTATCTGGCATGAGCTGCCATTAAGGAAACCCCCATAAAATAGTGTAAAGATTTCCAAGCTCTTGAGAATCTCAGAACACATATTAAAGGACAGATGTATTATGAACATGTACCCTCAACAAAGATCAATGGTTCTTACTGTGACAGCATATTCTGTGTGTCTCAGCTGCCCATAGACATCCTGCCTATTGTCAAATAAAGATCAGAGATGAATGATAATATTAATTTAGTCTATCAAGGTTAAACTTCGACTTCAGATTACCATTTTTGGAATCAGTATTGCAAAAAGAAAATGAGAAAACACACTATGAGCTTTTACCTAAACACTGAATTCTGTTCCTCAGTGTCAGTTCAAGAACCCTCTCATGCCCTAAAACTGAAGGGATATTTTCCAAATGATTCTTTCAGATGAAAAAAGAAGAAAAGAAAAAACAACCCAAAACCTTCAGAGGAGCCATTCCTATCACGACTACCACTGCTTCCTAGAATTCTTTTCTTACGGGAACACATACTGAATACAAACAGTATATCAGAAAGCATTTTTGGGATATATTTTGACAGCCCCATAAGTTTCAGAGCAAGCTTTAGAAAACCTTGTTTCCCTTCAGCTGTTCTGTAAGTATACAGATGGAGTACTCTCATATTTATTAGAAATTGACTCCTTGACAGAAGATGGACCTTGGTTCATATGCTCCTGTTTACTACGGAATATAGCTAACTACTGTCTTTCATGAAATTGGTTATACTTTTTTGCAAGCTACATAACAGTTTTCTTCAGTACATCTCTTTCAGTTTTCTCTCTCCCAGACAGTACGACCTGTATTAGTTTTATAGTAAATTGTCATTTACAGATGAAATATATCAGTGACACAGATGACTGACTTGCCACAAGCACTTATTTTAGTTTTCCTCTTTTGTCAGATGAGGAATTTTTTCTCTCCTCTTTTTAGCAAGGTCTTTTCAATATATATATATATTTACTACATAACTCTTAGCATAGCCATTTCTGTATTCTTGTTGGCTAAAAATGCCTTTTTCTTCTCTCTCTGGTAAGACAGCTGCGGCCAGGTCTCTTCAGTATAACTTACGCATATATATATATTCAAACTGTATGCTTGTGGTGATCTCCATATCTGAGCGCTGTAATGACTGGATAGCTCCATATGGAAGACTTGGCAAACTTGTAGTGTAAGACACCACTTCCACTATAAGTTGTGGAGACTATATTGAACTACTTTCATTTTCAGAGTCTGTAGATACCAGTCTATTAAGACATATAAATTTGGTCCTACCTCCAGTGTCAGGTTAGCTTGGGATTAATAAAATCAAGCAAATGATCTTATTAATCATTCCTAGACACACTCATCTGAGAGGTAAAGGTAGTTCTACCAGAAGAAGCAAAGATCTGGAATTTTCTTTACAGAGTTTCTTTATACTGGTACACTTGCCTAGAGTGAAGACAGAGGTATTTGTAACCTACTATTTATCCTACTGACTTTCGATCTTTATTATGACTATCATTATTTTACAGATGGGAACAGATTTTTTTAATTTTTTTTTTCCATAACAACAACAAAAAAAAAGGCAGTGTTTTTCTCTAATCCCCTCTGAGGGTTGCAGGGATGTGTAGAGTTGAGTTTCCAAAATAAATAACAAAGGGAATGCACACACTGCTCTTGCTGCAGAAGGTTTCATGCTATTTGAAGATAAATGGCAACCATTTTCCTCCAACCTTCATTTTGACATTTTAAAAGATAAGATGTACCTCTCAGCTCATATCAATTCACAAGCACATCTAAATACCCCTTTGGCATCTCTTTCAGAAATGTCAGATTTTAAGATGAACATGAAGGTAAAACTCAAAAAGTTTTACTGTTTTAGAGCACCATTTTTTTTCCAAAGAAGGGGAGGTATAACTACTGATTAATAAAAAATTCAGGTGTGGAACCAAACAAACAATGGATTTTTCAGAGTGCTGATAGTTTAGTATTGCACGTTCAGAATTCAGTTACACTCTTATCTCATCTACATACTGAGAAGCTGGAAATGAAGCATTTGATTTTTCAACAAATCTCAGCATTTCTAAAAGAAAATGTGAAAACATATTAAACTGAAGAGTTATTTCAAAGAGAAAAATTGTATGTCCAACTTCCAGATCACGAAAAGGCGAAGACTACTGCCTTTTGAGAAGGGAGCAGCTCAATGTCCCTTTACCACGCTTCGTCGCTGGTTTAAAGTGCAGTAAATGGCATTTTTCTTGTTCTTATCAACTGTACCTCCTGTAGTTTTGATTTTACAGAAGTAATTTATTCCGTGTTGATTATCGTTAACCCCTGTGGTCTTTTAAGTTCTCAAGAAATTACTACACAAAATGATATAGCTGTAAGTAAAATGATCTATAAAATTTCCCAGTAAAACCTGCTATCTTTTAAACCTGGTCCTTAGGGCTTCCCTTACTTTTCTTTCCAAAGTGATTTCAGGTATGAATTATTGCAGAGAGGCTCACAATACAGTCAGTCATATAAGACTATTTAAGCAGGCTCAACAGCACAGAAGATCTTCTAACTACTAACTAACCACTAATCCCTTCTGTGTCTGTTGTGCTTGAATAATCAGAATAATGTAAAATCTCTTTGAAATACGTGCACACACAAGAAACTACTATGCAGAGACAGAAGGTTAAAGGTCGTATTGGCATAATGTTCTTTATAAGCAATTTTGGAATGAAGTGAAGGCATTTTTTATGTTTCCTTGCAAAGGTATATGAGACAAATTTTCTTCCACTTAATTTGAAGTATTGACTAATGGTCTACTAGACTATGAAATTCAAACATTTAAAAAAAGATGGAAATTTGACTCCAAATCACTGAAGTTCAACTTTTCAAGTGATTCTTCTCATATGAATTTTCAATGGGTTGTGAGCTCCTAAATCCTGCAGACATCTGCTGACCTCAACTGGGCTCTCTGAAGTCCAAGGTTAGAAGTATGTCAGCTGAGAGGGAGTTAACTTATTTTACTGATGATTGTATTTTAAAACACAGTGTAATTGGAGTCTGACTTAAACTGGTTTCCGCTTCCCCTCCTTGAAGTTCTCAGATTGCTTCAAGACATATTCAAATAGGTAGAATTCCTTTTCTTCATAGGTAATTTACCCAATACTACTGTTCATGCCTTGGCCTATTCCAGAACAAGTAATAGCTAGTATTAGTATTTCCAACAGGATCCAGTGATGCATTCCCCAAAATGCAGACGTTGCTTATTAGGTTCACAAGCATCAAGGCTTTTATTTCTTGGTGTGTGGGGGAAGTGTTTGGTAAGATTTTTTGTCACCACTCTTCTCTGCAGGGGAAATCTGGCTGGAGCAAAGAGAGCTTTTCTCAATTATATATCCTTATTTCTTTTCAAAATCTTCTGAAGATCTTTTTTCCATTACACTTGTTGCTAAGGCAAATTGAATTTCCAGACTGTAGAACAATGACTTCCCTACTATCCCATTCCATGCTTTGAGCTTTTCTAGACAAACCATCCTTAATTGCTACTACTTAGATTTGTCCCCTTGATCAGGAGGGCTCCTGTGGGGGTGAAGACCAGGTTGCCCTCAGGAGATTCTGACTCCTTGCATATGGCAATGGTCCAAATCCATCATTTGGATCTGCATAGCGAGGAGTTAACCACGTATGCCAACTTGTTACATGAGATACAACCAACCTTTTATACACACACAAAAGTATCTTTAAAGTAATCTTTGTAGGTGTCCTCAGAAAAAACAAAAATCAGATACCTGCATTCAAATAATTGTAGCTAGATGGAAAATGTGGGGGTATGAAACATTTTGATTTGGTATTCTTGGAGTGTGATGAAGAATTGCTGTGCTTCAGCTGATTAATTATTTCAAAAAGTGATTTATACCAGGTATATGATGCATTATATAAGAAAGAGGAAAATATAGTAAGGAATTTATTTAAAAACATTGCAGCTTAGTTTCTGAGTTTTCCATTTTTTTTTATTGAGAGTCACTAGCACTTCACAGTAGGTTTTGAAAAATTGTTCCAGGTGGAAAACAAATCCTCCCATACATTTTCTATTTTTCCTTTTTATTATAAAGGACATTTGCATAAAAATAGCAGATTTGTTTCTTAAAAGTTCATTTTCTCTCATTGCTCCCTCTCATTTAGAATCATCGTAATCCTCACAATAGATTGACATGGAAATGGTTGTAATATCACAACGGAAGAATTATGACTGCAGGTAGTGTATAAGCAGCAGGTTCTTCAAGTGAAAAGATCCTGTTTCTGTACAAGTAGCATTGCAAATAAAGAGCAGTGGAGAAGTAATAACAGAAATAAAAACCTGTTTAAAATGGACATTTATTTGACTTTAATATTTATTTGGTATTTATTTGATGAAAAAAAAGGTCAGCAAGAACATAAGAACAGCCAACACGTCAGAGGATTGGTCCAGCTGGTGTGTTATCTTGTCTTCATCAGCAGCCACTGAGTGAGGAAAAAGTATAAGTTCAGGCATTAAATGCTTAACCCCTGCCCTGCCAGAATACTTGCTCAGTATTTAGGGATATGAAATAAAGAAAATTCCTGAGTCAGAGAGTGTCTTTGTATTCAAAAGTCTTTTTTTCTTGCATGCAGTTGCCCAGTCCCTATCGTAATCTGGCCATACATCACCAAAAGGTAATTTTCTGTTCATAGAGTTATGGAGGTTTTCTAATTAGTCTTAGTTAAACTATTTTCTTCACTTTGTTTTTTTTTTCCACATAGCACACGGCAGTGTACTGTATCCTAAGAACCAGTCATTATTACAATCCCAAAATATATATCACACCTCAGAATACAACATTAAAATCTTCTAGTCTTCACCTCATTGTATTTATTAGTGGTAGTACTGCTATTAGTATTATTTACTGTTACTGTATGAAATACACATTTTCTTTGAACTAGATAATGAAATGGCTTGATAGGATATATCTTTTATTCTACAAACTTCTTATTGAAATCGATGAGATCAAAAGATTGGTGTACATAATTTCTTGGAGAATGAATAGCAAAGATTAATACAATTTATTTTTTTAAATTATCAGATGGTCTCTATTGATCAAAAATAAAACCAATACAGATATAATAACAGAAAAGGAAATTAAAAAAGTACACATCACCTCATGTAATTATAAGTGCCATTTCTGAATTCAATTGTTCAGTTAATTTTCATGCACTATCCTCTCCATATTCCATAATCTCTATGCTATTTCTTTTGTCATGTAGAATTGGTTGTTGCATAATCCCCAACCCTATTTTCCACATTTCATAAAGAATATTACATTTTTATAACTATCAGTGACCAATAAATCTGCAAATGTTCCCTCACAGGCAGTCCCAGTCACAGCTTTCTAAGCCTTTAGTCTGCAAAAAACCCCTACCTTTTAATTTTGAGGTTTGCCAATATATGTATGATATGCATTGAGAGGTTTTTCTCTTTGCACTTTAATTACATAAACTGTAAAGCAACAATTCAGTACTCTGTGTGATGAATTTTGAAGTCTGTAAATTCTGGTATCAGTTGTGAAACTCCTTTAATATATTATTCACTTTTAGTTATTCCAGTTGCATTCATTCATTCACATGTACAGGGATGTAATATGATACAAAAGAAAAATAGCTGAACGTCAGCCATCTCAAGAGAAGATTTATGCTGCAGCTCTAAATAAATTAGCTTTTCTTAAAATTGTCACATTTCTGCTTAACAGCTTGCAGAAACTTGTTCATACTCAGAAGGCCTACACTAGGTGCCGCCACCCATTTTTGGGCTGAACTGTAGATTGCTGCCCGACTCACAGAGCCTGGTGCAGATAATGGTGAGGGAGAGGAGATTTCAAAGATAAGCTGAATTTACCTATTTAAGTTTTTTTTCCCTGTTTCCATCTGCCCCTCTATTGGTGTTAGGAAGAGTCTTACCTTTATATTACCATGTATGTTCAATAGAAAACATGATCCATATTAATGGACCTAACTAGGTTCCTAACCTATTGAAGGTTACCAGGACTACAGATCCTCCATAGTAAGTGGTTTTAAATCGACAGTAATCACATGCTTTATCAGCACTTGGAGGACAGAAAAATGTTTTGCCCAGCTGGACTTCTCTTGCTCTTCTTTCTCTGAGCTGTTCTACACTCTGTTACTCACCATCCAGTATCTGCATCTCTTGGCCTCTGGTGCTGGCTGGATAAGATGGTGGAGGCTTTCTGTTCAGGTGCGTACAGTGGGTTCTGAGGTTCTCTCTTCTCTCTGCTCTGCATTTTGTTCTCACATAAATGTATAAAAGAGGCAAAAGGCATGAGTTCAGTGAAGTTTCGAACTCCCTGTAGCTATGGAAGTGCTGGGAAATTGGCTACATACGATGAAGCAAAATCTTTCTGGACAAAAGTCTTTAGACCACTTCAGGAAAGAATATTGCTACTGGTATTCTATTGCAAGCTACTAAATATTAACCACAGCAGAAAATCTGTCTTTTCCTTTCCACTTGTATAAACCAAGGGTGCAGAAATCACAGCAGAGAAATTAAAAGAGAACAACTCCATAGTCAGGCATCAGTATCACCTAAACAACAGGCATAGGCATAGGCTTTTCTTGTGGTAAAAAGCATTTTCCCCGCATGGGAAAAGAGTGATTACTGTGAGAGCTGTAGAGGTCTGTGGACTCACTAAAGGTGATATGTTGGTCCTGAAAAAATGCAGCAGATTATTGCATATCCGTTGCCCGGTCCTTCACTGAAGGGTTCTAATCCCTTGTCTTCTTCTCCCAGAGGTACCCTCCTTACCATAGGCTGAGACTCCTGCCTGCCTGATCGCAACAGTGGTGCATTGATAAGGTCACCAGGTTAAAGCCCAAGGCTCAAGTCAGTGCTTAATATACAGTGTCGATTTATACAGTCATTCTTTCTCTTTTCTGCTCCCTTAATTAGTATTTAAATATTCCAAGTGAAGTGGAATAGGTCGAACAGGAGCCACTAATGACCTGAATCCAGAATACTCTATAGCCTGTTTATTGGAGTGTTCATCTGGGGAGTGGAACAGACAAGTCAAAATCCACCAGCTCTCTCATTTACAGCAGACTGCACTGAGGCTTCTCACATCCCAGCTGAATTACCCTAGCAACAATATTATTATTTAAAAGGGAACAACCTCTTTTTTTTAGTAGCATAAGTAGCCCTCTGCTTTTAACATACCCAGCCTTAAAAAGGCATTTCACATTAAATATTTTACTTGATTTTTATTTTTTTTGTGCTATTGGCAGAACAAAGAATGTAATACATAAAATAACTATGAAATAACATAAATACAGAAAATTACTATTTTACATTTGCAGGAGTCTGAATGGAGTAGTGGTATTTTTTGTTTTGTTGTCCTTTTTTTTTTTCTTTCTTGTTTTGCTTCTGGGGTAATGGGAGGTATAGCGGCTGAACTGCAAAATCAAGTGCCCATCCTTAACTGCGGAGTCCTATGCTTTTTGTGCCTTAAGGAGAGCTCATCTCACAAATACAAAAGGTATTTTATCTAAGCTGCCACGACTACAAGCTCACCCTGGACTCTGAAAGTCGCGCAGTGTTGTCCTCAAAGTTGTCACCAATTGTCAAGGTTTATTTATACCTATGAGACTCTGTGGGTCTTCAAATTGTATCCTAAGTGACAACTCTGAGGCCAGAGGAATAGTAAGAATCTCAGAGTTTGAGCTGTTTGGAATTTAGCAAATCAATCCGTTGATGCAAAGGTGACATTTGTGACCAGATAGGGTAGTTTTGTGTGCATGAGAAATTGTGATGCAGAGTCAGAGGTATATATTCCCAGAGTAATCTTTTTATAGAAATGTATATATAGCTTTTAAAAGTTCCCACCCTCATTGAAAATCAATAACAATCACAACCCAAAGTGCCAGGAGGCTCTAGCAGACGTGTGGTTGTGGATTAAAATTAGATAGCTGAAATTGTAACAGCCTTCAGCAGCACCCTCCACTCCTGTGACGGATGTTGCCTCCCCCAGAGGAGACACAACCGATCTGCTCATGAATCTCCTGATCCGCTGCAGTGTTCATCTAAATATACTAAAGTAAACTGACTTGGATTCTGGTTGACTGTAACACAGACAGTGAAATTTGTCTTGGGAGAGAAAGTGCGTATTATATCAGCAGCAAGAATGTCTGGAGAAGTTCAGGAATCTTATTTTAACCTGTTGCTGAAGGCATCCCTGTCAATTTTACAAGCAAAAACTCATAGGCTTCATCAGGTGATTTCAAAGCACCAAAAATGCCTGTCTTTCCCCCACTGGGCAGCTGAAGCTTCACTGACCTCTTGGGCAGGAGCTCTGCTTAACTTTGGTGCTTTTTTGTGAAAGAGCAGAATTGCTGCTGGCTGAATTGATGGAAACATTGCCCATGTGTAGGTCCCTTCTTTCTCTACTGGTCTAGCTGTGTAAATAGCATCACTGTAGGTTTGGGGAGGAGGCTAACACTGGTAGGAGATAGACAAAAATGCACACAACAACTGGACACTGCAAAGCAGGGGCCAGGCAGAGAAAAACCTCAGGGTAGCACCATGGGTACTGCAATAACAGAGTGGTTGTAGGGGAGAGGGCAATCATCTTCGTGTTATTGCATCTTCTTCAAGTCATGAAATTACAATGGTATCGACATACAATCCACCTCACATGAGATTATGTAGCAGCAATCAGTCTTCCTCAGGAGTCCTCAGATAAACTCCTCCAGCCATTTTTGTTTCTATTAGTAGCTAGGGACGTAAAAATCTAATTTCTATTTTCAGTGGTTTAGGGCATCCTGTCTTGGTTCGTCCGTTCGTCCAGGCACTTCAGAAGTTACTGTCCTGTAGATGGTGCTTGCCAGTCCTGTGAGGATGTCTCTGATACCATAAAGCACCTATAACAACACTGGAGACCTTTCTTAGGCATCTGAATCATACTGCAAACATCTGCATCGGGATCCTCTAGCAGGCTAACATTTTTCTTAGCTTGACTTCCAGGCAAATTTGCATCAATAGCTGTTCACTCCCACTTCAATGAATGTAACCGTAGTGATTTTGTTGTATGACAGCCTGAGTTTTTAAGGGGAAATCTGTCTTGGCTACATCAGCAGCCGAAATCATGCAATAGATAACCTTCTAGCATACTTGAGCTTTGTCTCTGCAGCGCTGCTCAGATTGATAAATTGTGGGAAACTATTTTCTTCAGCAAAGAAGGCACATAGCAGTCTGAATTTGAAAAGCTAGATGTACTAAATAGGAAGGAATAATTTTTACATAGCAACAGACCTAGAGGAATGATCCTTTGAATGGTAATGATATGTATATGCCTATGTCTATATACACACATAGAGTTTTAATTGCTTGTATTATAACTGTGCAAATATCTGTCATTAGTATGTCCTTGGAGATATGCTGTGATACTCATCAGATTTGTCAAGATGAGACAGTACTTTCTATTCTCTCTTACACATCATAAACTCTGACTGATATGCCCAAGGGAAAAAAATGCATAATGTGTCATTTATGACCTGTTGCACGCACAAATCACTTGCATTTTGTGTGCAGTAGGATAACAAAATGCTATTGATTCTGAATTTGACTTTAGGAAACTGATCTTTATTGCTAGTTGTCACTTGGCAGATTTTTCCTCCTGCTGTGAAATGTTTGATTCAAAATTTATGTTTGGAGAAATGGAAGCAGTGATGGTTTTATAATATATTAAAAAAAGAGCATAAATTCTGTCTTAGTAGATAGACATTATTCATAAGCAGAATAAACATTCTATAAATAAGGCTAAATTTCAAATAAGTAACAGAAAACACGTAATATGCCAATCTTGTTCTGCTGATACAACACTGCTGTTTAGCAGAGCAGCTTTCTGGGGCTGGAAGCAAAGCACTGATCAGTGTCAGGACGCTTGTGCAGAAGCAAGCTTAAAAGGTAGAGCTAAGGGAAGTACACACAAATGCAATGCACTACACAATAAACAAAAGAAACGTAGAATAATTCAGGGTATGAATTTGAACACTACAGATATGACAGATTAAGAGTTAGGGAACCTCTGACACCAGAATTGTCCTTCCCTGTTCTACAGATGTACATGAGATACATAAAGCTCACTTCAGTATCACTTTAGAATATTGTTCTCACTTTCTACAGAAAAAGAAACAAAATAAATATTCATTAGCATGGCATTGTTATATCATCTTTTTTTTTTAAGGGATAGATATATGTACCTATGGGTAATATCATAGATCTAATTCTTCATTTATTTCTTAAATAATATCACATACATGTTGTGATGGCAAATATCTGAAAAACTTCACCAGCCTTATACCTCAGCTCTACTGGTAAGTTTCCAATGGCATATTTGCCATTTTCTATGTGAAAAGTGAAACTAAACCTGTTTATCTTTGTATAGAGTGGCTCTGTCACTTTCCTTACCTCATCCTAGAAAATTATCAGCTTTATAGGTTGTATTAGCTGTGACAGAAGACAGGTGATCTCAGGGTAAGAAGCAAAGGTAGGAGCAAACCAGGCATCACCTGATTCCTTGAAATTTCAGATCTCTGTGGGCAAGGGTCCCTGTAATCACTGACGTTAACTTATGAGAGTTGGTATCACCAACCAGACCAGGAACATGTGTAATTTATCTTTTAATATTTTAACAGTAGCTTACAAGCAAATATTGTAAACTAATCTAAGTGGAGGTACTGTGCCCTTCTACTGTTGTTGACTGCGGAGTTATGAATATTTTTATTATTTTTATTGTATATACTGGAAAACAAAGGCCAACCAAGATTGTTTAGGTTATCACTTTCTTTTGTGAGGAAGGCTAATATGAGAATTTTCAAGCATTGTCATGTTTTGGTTACCATACTTTTGGTTTGTGTCCTGAATTAGTATTTCCTAATATTCCAGGAAGAAATAGATTAAGTCATTACCATTAACTGTCCAGTAAACAGTTAATGTGTGTCAACTGGTTACTTAGCTAATGTACATACCTTCCTACCACCTTTCTAGTACCAAAACTATGCTTTCTGGAATTAAGTCTGCTTTGGCACTGTAACTCTTGTTTCATAGGAGATTATTGCATTAAATAAAAAGTGCCACAATGTATTTAAAAATCAGCTACAAGCCTCTTTGCAACTTATAAGGATACTGGACATGTAAATAATTTGTGTTTCTGCTAGATGAAATGGAGTAGATACATTCCTATTGTCCTTGACAGCAGAAGTCCAGCCAAACCTTGAGTGGCATAGATACGTTAGCTCCATTACAGTCAATGGAAGTCCACTTAATCACATCACCTGAGAATCTGGCCTACAGACCGTAACAAGACAGTCCTTTGGATAGAAATAATATTTTATGCTTTCATCGATACTCTCCTAGGTCTGTAGCTATTCATGGCAGACTAAGAAATGTCATATTATAATCAAAAAGGCCAGTCATGTCTATTTCACCATGTTTGCCCCTAGATTATCTTTACTAAAAGTGGCCCCAGTCAGGAAAAACTCCTTCCAGAAAGCACAAGAACCTGTCTTTCATAATGCAATGTTTACATTTATTTTCAATATTCTGAGTACAGAAGGATTTCAAAACAACATTCATATTCTTGATTTTTAGGCTCCAAGTATTACATTCTATTTCCTCTGCTTTGATTATCTGCCTAGGACGTATGTCTACAACCACGACGATAATAGATGGTAAGAACGGATCCATTCCCTCATCATCCATGAAAGTGAGCAAGAAATCAGTTACAGAAGACCTCGTGACAACGTTCAGCTCACCAGCAGCATGGCTTCTTGTTGTTGCTCTGATTGTTACCTGGTCAGCAGTAGCTATTGTAATGTTTGACTTGGTGGATTACAAAGCCTTTGCAGGTAAAATTCAGCATATTCTGTTTGACGTCTTGTATATTAAAATTTAAAAATTTATTAAGGAGTGTGTATTATGTAAATTTACATGTCTCTCACCTTCTTGGAGACAGCACAGTGTCTCTGCTGAGTTTACTAAAAGAGGAGATACTGTGAGAAATGTCAGAACATATTAGTTTACACTTCATACATCTTTATAATTTAAATATCTCCATTTTGAAGCCCATCCTCATCCTGAAAAATGCGTATGTTGACAGTAATATAACATATATATGAGCATGTGTGGTCAGATTTCTATTTTGCAATTTCTATACAAAATTATCTCCAAAAAAATAAAATTAATTATTAAAACCCATTTTCTGAAATATATTTTAAAATCTTTCACAGTTGCCTTGAGTCTTCTGACATCTGCTTACACAGTTCAAGGACAAGAAATATGCAAAAGATCGTTTCTAAACATGCTAATCCTAAATTCATCTTCAAAAACCATAAGCACAGAGGACCAGATTCTTAACATCAGCTAAGCCACACCTTCGTCTTCAATAAGGCAATAATTCTAGCCTAGTTTAAGAGTGGGCAAACCAACTGAAGAAGATAAAGTTTTGGGGTACATATTTGTTATTGAGGGCAAAGATGAAAATGAAGTGTGTGGTACACGTGCTGTGATCGTGGTTGAGAAATGGGAAGAAAGAAATAGGGAACAGAAATTACCTCCTTGCTACTTGATTTTTATGCCTTGTATCTGGCAATGATATACAATAGAAAATAATATAAATTACCTATGTTTGTAAAGGGTGCATAGCATTCAGCAAGCCACTTTGGCATCAAAACTTTTGTGAGGTAACCAGCCATAACGACTGGGAAACATGTAAGTGAAGCAGAAAACAAATGATTAAGGTCCTTTTCTTTCTTAAATAAGAACTCTAGATGTAAACTTATCACATCTGTCACGATAATTAACTAGGAATTGAAATTCAGACTTCAGCCTTTTAATTCAAAACAAATTGAGTTGATGTTTCAAAGTTAATTTCCTGGGCTTTATTAGTTTACTGATAAATCCATAGTTTTTTATCCTGCTATATATCAATATTGACCTCAAGATTTACTTAAAAAGCTTTTGAGACATAGACAGAGCTTGAAAGAAACCGACCAATCCTGGATCAATGGATGACACAGAAGCTTGAAATGTGGAGAAAATGTAACACAAACCTCTCTTAAATTTTTTGCTTCTCATTTGTCTTTGTTTTCAGAAGGAATTCACTTGAGTCACAGCAAAATATAAAGTTCCTTTTGAGTGACCCTCCCAAAACAGGCATCAGATTTTAATTTGTACACAACACGCTTAATATTACAACATAGATGTAAACCAAGAGAGAGAAATCGTGTTCTGCTTTTAATTTTCCATATTAACTATCAATCAGTCAGTCAATCAATCAAGTTCCCAATATGTTTCCAATAAGCAGTCAGGAACCAGGGCATAACTCGGGCAAAACTTCTAAACAGAATGATTCCTGAACTGGCTGTCAGGTCACACATGCTCGATATACTAGTCAGGGTAATGTCAAGCAATGAGAATCTGTATTCGTGCTGGAGACTGAAGGAAACTTTCTAAGCAGATGGAAATCTGATGTTCATGTTGTATTGGTTAAATGGGCTTAAACCCCGAAGGTGTTGATAGAAACTGACATTTTCAGACCAGGCTGTAGAAATAAAAAAACGTAAAATTTAATCTGCAGGGTGAGTTCGTATTTTGTGGAGATCTTTGAGAGATGTTGCTTTAGTATTTTGAGTTCATGAGTTAATTTCTTTTCCTTCCCAAAGATATTTCTGTTCCTAAGTGATTATTTAAGCCAGCACTTAAATCAAGTATCAATGGTGAAATATTAAGAGAAGGAACTGCTGTGCTCCTTCGGACCAAGATTTATTAGACTGTTTTCTGTATTTACATAAATATAACAATGGCTACATAGCTCTTATCATGACCCCTGGCTTTCAACTCTTTATTTCCTGCTCAGTGTGATTTTTCCAGGTGAAACACGCTGATTTATAAAAATTCCATGGAAATAGCTAAAGATTTCATACAGGAACAACCTGGCCAGCATTATTGATACTAGAATGATTTTCACCCTTTGACAGTTTGGCCCTTTACCTCCAGTGGAGGTAATGCCACCTTTACATACAGAAAGTAGAATCTGGAGCACAATTTTAAGTGACTCTCTAAATCTAAAACCTAGTGATATTTCTCTTGGGTTTGATGCTGCTTTTTGAACAACCAGAACCACATAAAAAAAAGTGAATAGTTATTTTCAGGACTGTAAGTTTAGTTTTGCAAGCATGATTAAAATTAATTTCCTAGTTTTTAAATGTAAATGAAAGATGCCAAAGAAATTATATTCAACTGTATATTTTTTAACCTATAAAACACAGAATATTCAGTCTATTTTTTCCTTAAATAACACTTGCCTTTCATAAGTCAATGCTTTCAATTTCTTTCCTATTTCTTCACCTGAAGTTCCATGAAGTTCAAGTTTAGAAAGTATGCACAGCATATGAATGAGGCAAGCTGAGACAGCTGAACTCGGTCTAGAGAAGAGGAAACTGAGGAATGACCTAAGAGCAGCCTGCAGCTTATTGAATGACAGTTACAAAGATGACAGAGGACAAACAGTTACCAGGATGAACTCCTTGTTGTATCAGATGGTATGATAAGGGCGATATAGCCAGAAATTGCTGCCTGAGAGGTTCATGTTGAACATTGGAGGTGGGGTGGAAAGCCTTTACCAGGAGGGCAGTGCAGCACTGAAACAGATTGACTAGAGGGACTGCCGATTCTCTGCGCTTGGTAGTGTTCAAGAATGGGATAGGTGGCCATGGCTGTCCGGATCCAGTGTTGGCAACAGTCCTTCACTGAGAGGGATTGCACTAGATGAACTTTAGAGATGCCTACTGATGAACGTCAATTTCACTGAAACGCCTGTTAGAATCATATAAGGTGTTTAGAAAGCACCTAGCCAGAGATCTCAGTGGAGACACAAAGATAACTAAGGGGCAGATCTCCCATCCTCGCATGTGAGGAATGGGTCTGTGGACCTTTGTAGTCAGGATTTCACTCATTCATTCATACAGTTAATCCTGTTGATTTTTGTGCAGGCGTTTCATAGTGATCCCTAGTGAGGTGACTTAAAAGCATACTGTGCACATCTGCAGAGCCAGTCCTTTGCCAGATTTGCAGGAAGCAAGGACCTGGGCTGGGATAGCGCTGGGAGAACCTGGTAAAGTGCCATGCACCTCCACACTGGGGCTGGCTCTGACCTATGGGCTCCCACCAGAGACTTCCACTACGGTTCTGTGCCAGAAACAACCATTTCCATAGCAGAGCCGCTAGTAGTGACTGTACTGCACAGGACTGACTGCAGCTGAAAACGGGAGAAGGCTAACACAGTAAATCAGGCTGGGAGCTGTGTGGCTGAGGAATACACGCGGATTTGTTTCTCCTGATTACACTACAGAGCTGCTAGCCTCTAAAGCAAGTGCAACGCCCTAAATTATGAGTTTGCACCCTGAGATTACACAGAGATTCATGGAGCTAAGTAGAAACACAACAGAATTGACCTCAGCAGACTAGGAAGTATTTTAGACTCAAGCATTGTTTTCTTATTTGAACAATTAACAATTTTGCTGTCATCTTAAAGGCAAAGAATTCCAAAAAGTATGGATAGTATTAGTATATGTATTTTATCATATGTATTCTTTTAATTTATCAGTATAAACTTTATGATACCTCTATCATTACAGTGTGCCAACCCATAGATTTTGCTTCTTGATTACTGTGATTACATGATCTTTTAGAAGTAAACTATCAAGTTTGGGAATTTTGACAATTTATACACAACATGAAATTTGTCCCATGAGTAACTATATGAAAATGAAATGTTCCATTTCATCCCAAAATAAATGTAGTAAATTACTTTTTGGGGGACTTTACCTGTTCACTGTCTGAAAAAGAGCCTTTAGAACTGAGGGAGGCTGAGGAAGGATAACGCTTAGGTTTTAAGTAGCTGAAGTTAGATAACAAGAATTCAAGCTGCAGTCATAGAAAAATTTAAGATATATTTTGTGGAATTTTACACATCCAGAATACGATTACTGTAAATTCTATAGCAGTCTGCAGTATTCAGGTTATGATAGAAAATATTGCAGGAGGACTGTGTGTTATGGGGTGCACATGTAAAGCTGTGTCTCTTTGGTGGTTATGTGTCAATTTGTTCAGAGGTTAGAACAGAGATGGGATATGCAAGTCAGCTTTGGTGGTGGAATTTGAGAAAAACGTGAGCCAAGAATTAGATCAGTGCTGAAAGATGCGCCCCTGTTCTATCTACCCAGAAGAAGGAAATTAAATTTTGCAGTGTTTCGCTTTAGTGTGTTATGTTCATTCCTTTGAGGAAAGAAATGAAAGCTTGCATTCCTATCATGTTGTATTGTACAACTATAAACATGACTGAAATATTTTTAATGTGGTATGAAGGTGACATGCATTACAAAAGCCTGAGATAAGAAACTATGAAACTCATGCAGTATGTAACGTGTATGAATATGCAATAAATAATATACTGCTTTGGAAGATCTCTCATACATTCTCAGAATTTCCAGAAATGCAAAAAAAAATTCAATTCGGTTTGATGTGTGCTGCTTTGCAGCAGTTCGTTATTACTACCATCCTTTGTGTTAGAAAATACACCTTGTTAATTGGCTTCATAATTCATGAATGTATTTCACGCATTTCTTGTACACATAACTGGATTATATATTTTAATTGGTAAATGTAACTAAATAATTTAAGATTATTTTAGTCCTAAAGATTGATTGCCCAGGAATCCACATTTGCTAATGGGCTAATAAGTGTTCAGAATTCCCTGCCATCTCTGTGACCAATTACAGCTAATTAACACCACCCTAATTTCAGCTCCAGACTGTTCAATATTTGGAGTAAATTGATAGTGATTTAGCCAGTCACCTAAAGGCCAGACTAAATCAAACCTAACGAAACCTCACCAAACCTATGAAAAGCAAAACTATTCACAAAATAATCTAAGTGAAAATATAGCACAGACACAAAACACGGTGAGCTTGCCAACTTACTGTGACTGCCTTCATAAAAGAAAAAAGAGCAGGCTTTTTGTTGTGGATAATTCAGTTTGCTCAACCATAAAGAGGCTTTTTAGAGACGTGCAGCAAAGGCAGATCTCTGTGGAGGTAAAGCCTGTTGATGGCAGAAATGGGGAGCAAATAGGATATATAGGTACAGAGCTCCCAGCTCCACAAGAAGTGGCAGGGATTCTGTCAGATATTCTCTTTAATGCTTCTTTTTTTTTTTTTTTTTTCCTTTTTTAAGTTAGTGATAAAATGTCTAGCCAAACTGTTGTGGGGTCTCTCACATCAGCTTCTGACTAACGCAGTCTCAAGTCACTATTTCTCTGCCTTAGCTTGTGGTCACTTTTGTTACTGTTTCATCGCCACAGAAAGCTTTTGGCTGGCCCTGGGTAGTCAAGATGATATACCTATTAATGTTCCCCAGTAGAGGAAAACAAACAAACCAAAAATTAGAAACCATGTATTCACAAGAAAAAAGACACAAGAAGGTAAAGAACAGGACTCCAGACAACTTGAACTCTGTAATTGACACATGGACATTTGTCTTCCCAGTCTCCTGCATGATAAAACTGTAAGGTGCAAAACTTGTTAGGTGCAGTGTTTATTTTGTCATTAAGAGGAGTGGAGGTCAGCAAAATATAGCTGTTCTACTCGGTTTATTTGTTTTTTTTTTTTTTTGTGAGAAAATCATTATTAGGAATATATACATCCATTTTTCTCTGGGAATGATCATGCTGCAGTCATTCTGTTGGGCTCGTGTTCACTGGAAACTTTTAAGAACTGTAAAAAGAAAAGTGTACTTATATTTACTCTTGTATTTAATGCCAATATATCTACCAGTTTTAAAACTGATAATACCTTTGCACTTATTAAGGAAAAAGAATTAACTTCTATCTTAGTTTAAAGCACCAGCAAACCTAACGGAACAAATCATTTTGTCTCTTGGTGCAAGAGGTGTTTCATAGTCTCACCAAATTGAAAGAATTAGTAAAAGGTTTTCCATAAATACAAAACCCTAGATAAATATCCCACAGAACAAAGGAGTGGGGTGCAAAAAAAGATGGTGGCCCTTGCTGCGCTCACTTTGGAACTCATCAAAACGGTGCTATAGTCTTTTGAAATACAATTTTTACTGTATTTACAGGGGTCAGTCAAGAGCATGAGTAAACAGCTTATGTGTTTCGAAGTTCTTAATGAAATTCTTAATTGAATTATATGGGACTTCCACTAATGTATCCAAAACCTACAAAATAATTTTTTTTTTCACTCTCTACCATAATGATAAAAACAATTAAATAGATTTAAACCCCATTCCACTTTAAAGGAGGGCTGACTAGTTGACATCTTACTTCCCATGTTTCATTCTGCAACAAATCTTACAGCTGAGTTATAAACCCCTAGAAAATGAGTTTATACTGGAAAGAATGACAGTCTATGAAGCACTGTGGTGCTGCAAGTACTGTATTCATTACAAATGGTCTACAATATACAACATGACAAATTGTGATAGAACAAACTTCATGAGGTTATGAAGTTGAAAATATGAAATTTCAGAAACTGAATTAATAGCGAAAGATCTAACAAAAGAAGTAAGTCTTGCATGCTTAAATGCGCTTCACGGGGTACAAAACACAAACCAAATTTCTGGCCCATAATGGTATCTGTGAAATTTCTAATTTTAAACAAACAAACAAAACCAGTAATTTATTTCAGTAACAATTGCAGTGATGTAATTCTTTGGTTATTTGCTTCGGAAGAAATCAAAATAGTTCAACTAGAATAAACTATATGTAATATATTCTTTTCAGCAATAGAATATTTTTGTAACTTGTGAAAATACCTGTGCCTTATTTAACCATGTTTTTACATTGCTCTGATTTGTACTGTATTATCTCACACCTACAGCGTATTGTCTTTCTTTTTAATGAACTCCAATTTCTGCTTCATAACAGTAGCCCCACAGAGATGAAATAACTCCTCGCTTCACTCCGTAACTGCTTCCTTTAGTCAAGCGACAGCTGAGGATGTTCATTATTGCTAACGGTGTTTCTTCCTTTTTTTTTATTGGCCTTTCTGGGGTTGGTTCATCCTGTTGCCATCCACTATAGCCACCTATTCACAACATTGCGATGATCCCTGTTTACCTCCTGGTAAAGACGTTCTGCCTGCAGTGTTCTGAATACGTGTGTGCGTGTGCGGTCTGCTGGCCAGAGATAACCAAGCATGGGCAGGAGCACAGTGCCAGGACGCGGCAGCACTGCTTCTCTGCTAACCCCAACTCTGGCTGGCTGGGGCTACCAAGCTCATTGCAATAGCCTCCTCCCGATTTTCACATCCTGCTTGAAATAGATCTGTCAGCTAAGGGCCGCCCTCAGTCAAGAGATTCCCAGGAAATGGTGGCAAGCTGAGAGATACTCATTCTACCCTCATGAATGCCCTTTCAAAATGCCGTTGTACAATTATTTAAGAGCACTGCCTTTTTGATCTGAAGTTAAGATCTGTGTTCTTAGTCAGATAATTGAACCCTTAGAATGAGAAAAAATAAAGCTTCAAATTATTTTAGATAAAATATCTGACTGTTTCAGAAAACATAACCTAATTAATGTCTGATTCATCAAATCAGAAACCGTTCAGCTGATATAAAATCAAGTTATATAAACTACATGTAAAGCTCATCATAAACTCACATTCCTATCCATCTGTATGGCTATATCAAAAGTATCTGAAATTACTTGATACTTTGTGATACTTTTTGAATTTCTAAATTTCGGCAGGTAGATTCTAGTTATAACTACTTTGTTCTCGTTTTGGGTAAATGCCTTTGTCCACTTTCAGGTGAGGTTTTCACTATGGACTTGACCTCAATATAATTGTCTAAGGCTGATATTAGAAAGAGCCAGGGAAGATTTATGCTACAGACTGTAGCCTTCATATCTACAGTTTAAGTACCTATAAAATGGAAATTACTGGGTAATATTGAGTCTGAGTTTTCTTTGGCATGGTTTTTGTACTTGTAATTCCATATCCTTATAATTCAAAATTAAATTATTATTTTTATACTTATAATTCAATGATACCCACCAGAGCTTGTCCTGAAGCTTAGTGCTGTAAGCATGACAAAAATGTCAGTCTGTGAAACAGGAAGATAAGACCTAAGGACACCTAGGCTGATAAACCGGTATACTAATAATGGAAGACTTTATGTGTGTATTGAGTTTTACATATTAGATACTACGCTTCAGAAGACTGCAGAATAGAAATAAACTACTACTACTTATAACAAATCTTAAAAATAAATAAACTTACAAATTAAAATGCAGGTCTCTATGAGAGAATATTTTAGTAAAACTAGGATTTGTTTTATTATCACAAACTACGGTTAGGCTTTTGTATTTTATCAAACATGACAGATATTCTCTGTCTTCATCAGCTGTACCTTGTCAGTATCAATGAATTAGATTATATCTCATAGATCAATCTTTACACCAGATAATTACCATCATTTGTAATTTAATTGCATTCAATTCACTGGAGTCAAAATATGTAATTGATGAAAATCCAGCAATTATTAAGTAATTCACTGCAATTCATTAAAAAAACCCAACTTTAAAATAGGTTTAACTCTGGGTATGTATTTAACTAGTTGACAAGCAAAAAAGATTGATAGGAGACTACATTCCTGGCAGAGTTATTAAGACTGGAATAATGACTGAAGTGATTTGCAGAGATAAATCAATTAGTCACTTTTTGTTGTGCACTTCGCAGGAATAAATGACACAGACCAAGAAACATAACCAAATTTGCTTGAGGCACTACAACAAATCATACCATGTGATTAATCAATTCCTGTTTCCAAGAGCCACTGTTAAAGGACCCATTATCAGTCCTGATGAAAAAAGTTTTCTTCTCTTCACAAAATAACACAATTTTACTGAAGTTGAAGTGACTTTGTCGCTTTATGAAAATTATTTTCTGTCCCAAGGACATACCTAATGCTGATTGAAGAACTTTGGAAGTCTGTCATTGGTTGATTTCAGAGCTGTGTTAAATGTGAGTTATTAATTACCATTAAAGGTACAAATTCAATTTTCAAATCAATTAGTTAACATTGTGAGCCAAGGAGACTTCAAAACTGAAGAAACTAGTTGGTCAGAATTCTTGTTCTCACATTTTGAATGAAATTACTGTTTCTGTACCAATGCTGGAGAGCTACAAAGAATTGTAGCAGTCTAATTTTCATGTAATTATCATGAAAGCCAGTTTAAAAATACATAGGGAGTTTGCAGAAGTATTTAATACCTATAACACACCTGAAATTATTTCTTAAAGAATTATTATAACTAAATTTGTATATGTTTAGCAAAGAAAATCCAAGCGAGCTTCCAATTTTTCTTGCAGATATCTACAACAGGTAACATTATCCAACCAAATTCAGTTGAGTTTTCCTACAATAAGGTTTTGTTGAAAGGTAGTACACAGAGTCCTTCAATTTGACTGGGATTCTTTCTCTGTCAGCTTTAACTCTTCCAAATTTCATCACTTGCCAGAAAGTCCTGGAATTTGTTATAGTAAAGCATTGGTGGTGGTACCAGTGCTGTTTTGGAATGCAAGTAATTTATTGAGGTGAATAGTCGTATTGACCTGGAATTAATTATTAATGTAAAGTTACAAACCTAAGTGCTTAACCAAAGTGTACAATGACAAGAAGGATTTAAATATGAAACAGCACCACTAACAGGATCCATGTCACATACCTCAGTCATATGAAAATAAGGTGTCATGTACGTGCTAATTTTTCAGGGTTCCTTTCCTTCCTAGTCAATGAAAAGGGATGGGCATCTTTGGAAATTAATTCATATAACCCTAAAAAAGATGTCAGAGGAAGGCGAGAGACTTGCCTTCTGAAGGTCACAATAGGTCGTTCTGCATTGGCTTTTGAGGGAGTCTGGAAACCACCAGGGGTTCAACACCTGGCTTTCAGGTACATTTGGCTGGATAGGATAATCTGAACTTAAACTGTGATTAAATGAAATTACATACTGTCAATAAAAAGTCTTAATATTAATTGCATGTTTCATCCTTGAGTTTAACCTGCTGAGTAACCATTTGCTTCCTTTCCCCTCCTTCCTCCTTCCTCCTTCGACAGACATTTAGTATTTTTCTACTACACTAAGACGAACAATTGGCTCAGTCCCTATTTACAAGTTCAGCAAAAGGTAGAACTTCACAGCCTGTATCTATCTGAGAAGTACTCTGTATTCTTAAAAGCTCTTTACAGTTCAAATTCAACGTCCTGCCCCTGCTGGTCCCAGCACAATAGATGATATATGATATATCATCTATTAATTATAGTTTGTATTTATAGATTAGTTACAAATTATGTACTGCATATTATATAACATATGCTAGCAAGAGAAGTGTATTGTGAGCTTAGTTTTAAAGTAATTTATGTTCTAAGGTCTGCCAAGAAATGAAAAGTCAGACAGAGGACAGCTAATCCAGTCTGAACAGGTTGAATCCACGACTATTCTAAAAAACTGTACCCTTGCTGGACAACTGCATATAAAAAAAAAAATCTAAATTAAACCAAAATATCAAGCTCAAACTTTGTTATGAAAATCTGCATTCTCTCAGCTTCACTCTTGAAGCAAGAGTATGCAAATCATCTGAAAATCTTTATCTTTCTTTGCACGTGTGTGAAGCAAATGGCATCTTTCTCTCTACTTGTTACTCCCTGAATTGCTTCATTTCCTTTGTTTCTTGTGTGTTTTGTTCTGCTAGGGAAAGAACACGCTATTGTCAAAGTTGTGGGGAGAGATAAAAGCATGGATTTGATCAGTAGTAATTTTCACTTCAGCTTTACCTGGTGTGGTGTTCGTAAGCATTTTAGGACACGTCATTACTGTTAGCGCTATTTTTTAAAAATGTAGGAAATAAATACAACAAAGCTAAACAGAAGATCTATGCACAAGGAGACAACTTTCCAGGCCTGTGTCACTTGCATCAGACCACAAGTGGATCTCACAGTATCTGTTTGTATACAAAATTTAATTTTTCAACTACAACTAAAGTGTCCTCTACAGAGCCCGAAACTGATTTTTCTAAACTTTTTATGTTAAACAGGATTTGCAACTTGGGCCTGTTAGCGTAGACGTGACTGGCTGGAGAATTTTGCCTCTGGACACTTACAATTTCTAATCCATTTTCATAGTTTGCTATGAAGTTGTTATGAATTAAAGACCAGGATATGACGTTGAGAGCTCTGATTCATCAGCAAAGATGGCTTGCCTTGGGGTGGTTGGAATAATTTCCTCTGCTCTTGATCTTGTTCTTCTCTGAGCATTTCCCTTGCCTGCCCAGGGGGACAGCTTTGCTACCTGTGAAGCAGTTCTTGAACTGCTAGTTGATAGATCAGTATATTAAAATAAATTGACACCAATTCTTGTTTAGTTTACAGCTGTAGTCCCTGCGGCTGTAAAGCCTCTAGCTGTCAAAGCAACTGAGCCATCCCTAAGCAACCAGTGGGTAAAGGGTAGGTGGACAGCCAGAGTGGAAATCAAGGCAGCTCTCCGAAGTTAAACCATCCCTGCTTGTGAATCAAAACCTCAGTAATGCTAAGACCCCTCTGGCCATGTCCATTCTGTTAGTCCACTTGGACTCCTTAGCACCTCTAGATTAGAATAAAGTACAAATAACATCAGTGGTCAGGTTGCAGATTTACTTTTTAATAGCCTAATGAATATAAGTATTTATTCTCCTGGTAAACACCTGAGAAGAGCATTTGTGGCAAATCAGTTGAAAAAATAAAATCTCTACATCTCACCGCATGAGGCCAGTGCAAATAAATAAATGCCTTATAATAAGCAAAGTAAATATTCCCTGTTATACTGATCTATTTTTCTGAATCCAATAGTGCACACAATAGTACACTAAATGAAGAGATCATGCATATTTATTTGCAATTATGTCATTTCATCATGGCACATGATTAATTTATTTGATGCGCCTGATTGTTCAGTAGCATATATGTACATAATACAATCTTCAAAAAAACATTAACGAAAATATTTCTTCGGTTTACATAATTAATAAGCAGATGCAAAGTAATAGAAAATCAGCCTGGTCTTTTCTGTTTCAGATTAATTAATTAGAAATAAAAGGAATTATTTCATGATACATTTATATTTCAAACAAATTTACCTGTATATTTCATTACAGCGTTTTAGAAAATAACCGTTCATACTGCTGCCATCAAAGATGTTGCTTCAAGCCTGCACTTTGCCTGTCTTTGTAACCTGCAGGTCCATGTGAGACTACTTCTGGTTACTGCTAAGATTTGGCTTGTGAGTCAGCACACTGCAAGCAGAAGTAGTTCTGAAGAGACTTGTGTTTAACTTCCTACTAAAATATTTGCATACAGAAAGACAGTGGTAAACAGAGATATGTTTCCCGTCTTGATGCTGTTAAATTCAGCGTATATGTTTCTATTGAAACTCCTAGGAACAAGACTAGGCCAACAACTCAAAGCGCATTTGTGATCTGCCTTCAATTGTCTACATTTGTGGGAAAACTTCACACAGATAGGGCAATCATTCAGTCTGCCATTTCAAGTGCAGTGTACAGTAACACAGACTGAAGGAGAGTTGTCCCTCTTCCTAAGCGGTATCTGGTACAGATTTCAAGAAAATAGAAGTCTGCTGGACAGAAAGAAATACTCTGTCAAAGGTTGAAAAGTTCCTCTGAAATACTACGTCAGCATAAACAGGGTAGGGAGAAATCTGGTGAAATCACAATTGGAAAAGCCTTTAAGGCAATACTTGTATTACTCACTGATGGTTGCTCTCCCTGGGTGTGGATACAGTGGGGAGCAGGGGCCTCACTTCCATTAGAGGTCCCAGGAAGGTGGAACGCATTAAACTACAGAGCTTCCTTGTTTCCCAGCTTACTTGCTTACAGGAACAGTAAGACAAAAACTAGTTAAGTATGCAGATGTGCACAAGTGTATGTGAAAGAAATGCTAGGAAAGTTGTAAGAGAAGAACCAGATACACAGGAGTACGTGTTTGAAAGTAGCTGTCTCTGTGTCAGTTTGGACTTTGCATTCCCTGTCATTCCGGACCCAGGTTTATTTTGGCCCAAGTCTACATAGCTTTCTTCTTCCTATCCTTTACATTCATTCCATGGCAATGATATGACCTGTCTGTGTGGTTAAGCCAGGGCTCAGCAATTTCCTCAGCCAGGACTTTTGTAAAGGACAGGGCTCAAGGGGAGATGTGACATGAGGAGTGGAACACAGACGGCAGTGAATGCTAAAGAGGCATCAAGAGGCAGAGGACCTGGGCCAGAGAAAAAAAACTGGGCTGAGAGAGAGAGATTATGTAAAAAGGATGAATATTAGGTAGAATCAAATCTATATTTATCCTTTGCCCAACCAAACCTCAGAAGAAGAGCCAGAACTTAGAGTGCAGTATCAGATCAAATTATCCAGTGGGTCCTTAATCACTCTGCAAACAGAGAGTACAGTAGGATACAGTTTATACCAGTCTTGCACAGGAAGGAGAGCTGTCCTCAGACCCTTGAATAATAAATATTAACATTCACAATCTTTGTTTCTGTTAAAGGAGGTAGCATAATTAGTCCTGTATAAAATGAAGATTAACTTTAATCACTGAAGGAGGTTTTTGGGTTTTTTTGGTTTTTTTCTTTTTTTCAAACCGCTTTTGTTTTAAACTCTGCACTCAGGAAGATCTGTTAACAAGCTCAGCACAGAACCACTGAGAATCATTCATGAAACACTGGAAGAATCCACTGATTGGCTTTATGGCTTTATTTCTTTTCTGTCTGACATCGTATGGAGTGATGATGATGACAGTGATGAAGGTATTTGTAATGTAAAGACTTCTGTAACTGCTCTAACTGCTGTTTTACATGCATTATGTTGGCTTCCTCAGCTTTTAACCTCACAGACAAGAAGGTCAAACAAAATGAAAAGTGAACGTTGTTGCTAATAAAGCATCTACTGGCTATTCCAATCAGTAAATTGGTCTCTTTGTTAGCTTTCATCTCGTGTTTAATGTACCATTACAGAAGAGCTGTCAGAATTAAATATTACCATTAGTACATCTTGAAGTGAAGAGCACTAATTTATACAAGACTTCAAAGCTGCAACGAAAACATGCGTCGGGATATTGCTTCAGAGAATGGCAATAGCTATTTTCTTTTAATCAGCAAGAATCTAAAGAATCCCAGTAAATATACAAGATAGATCAAGAAACTTAGAACTTTCTTATTTGATATATTGATGACAGGACAATATATTAAAACAAAAAAAGAAAGAAAGAATAATATTTTGGCTGAAGTAAGGGGCTTTTGGATGACATATTGCAAATAATTCAGTTTATTATAAATTTTGGTTCTGCCATTATAGTAACATTCTTCATCTGACGTCATCTGATAAATGAAAGTAAACTGCTAACATTTCAAGTTTGGAAATAACCATCCTTATGTTATAAAAAAGTAGTTCCCTGGTATGAGCAGAGTAGTAGCAGATCATCATGTCACATCATATTGGTCATTTTGACAAGCAGTGAGTGTAGGAGTGACATCTTCATTTCACGGTAGTTTATTTTATATTCTATTTGGCTATACCAGAATATAATTAAAAAGCAACACGTACTGAAACTGGCTTCTACCCGTTTGTTCATAAACCTGGGATATTATAAAATTTCTACCTTTTAAACGTGCGCATGAGCTTTTTATATCAGCACCATATATGAATACTAATAGATAAGCTGCTACATGTGAGTCTGTGAACTGGGCATCCTATTCTGAGATATGATTTACAACCAACAGAAAGCCAGTCTCTCATATCGTTGAGAAACAGAAAAGGTGAAATATGGGGAGCTTGCTAAAATTTGAAAAGTGTTCATTTTTACCATTTCATAGCTCTCAAAGCACCTGCAAGCTCTCAAATACCTGAGTGGATAAGTGCTAATGCAAGTAGGACATACAAAAATTCAAGATCTGAATGGTCTCTAAGAAGTGTTTGGAAACTTCAGTCCTACAAGCCTTTAGTCCAAGCGGAATTTCATCAATATCTACCAGGAGTGTAAAAAGGCAGTAGGCAACTTACTGCATTATATCATAAAAAGCAAGTGCATGTGAACTCCCTGCCCATCGTGCGCCGAAGTCAGTGTGGCTGAGGCTGCACACTTGCCACAGTTGTTCAGGCTGACTCCTTTAAATTCCATGTCCTATGTGGAGGTGGAACAACACTTTGCAGGAATGAAGTGCTCATAGTTCCACTGAAATTGAGTATTTTTTCCCTTGGACTTCACTGGAAGCGTTGCTAGATTTACAACCTTGCTAACCTGCATATACATTGTATTATTTGGAGCTAAAACAGAACCAGTGGGCCTTTCCTTAAAACATGGAAACACACATAAAATCAAGCAAATTGTAAATTGTAGCCACAAGTTAACATTCAGAAGCACAAATACAGATTTGGATGTTTCCTGGTTGCTACTACACATTGAATTTATCTACTCTAGACCCAGGAAAAACTCTATGGTAAGGGAGATATGTTATGAGAAATCCAAAATCTCAGAATAGAGTGCTTGTCATTTAGCAGATAAGGAATAGAATATTATGGTTTTAAATTCAAATGAGCTGAGATGAGAAAAAATATGCTTTTTTTTAATGATGATATCTCTTCTCTGACGTTTGTTCTTTTCTCTTGGTTTAGGTGAAGTGGAACCTTCCCTGAAAAAAGGTTGGTCAGTTGCCTTACTACAGAGAGCAAATTTTTTGCAACTGTTTTAGCTGGTATATCTGTGATATAGATTCTGTCATTAGTTACATGTCAGTCTACTAACCATGTAAGTTGTGCTTTAACAAACTCATTAAATAAGAAACTCGAGTAATAATATTTGCTGTACTGTTTGCTGCTCTGTGAGAGTTCTTGACTGTTGTTATTATCCAGAAAATCTGAAAAAAGTTCATAAAAAACCAATAGAATTACAGAAATATTATCCTTAGCCCTGTCCTGCATGTGGGATTCCTATTCATGCTAATATGAGTTATGTGTGTGTCTGGGTAGAAATAATATTTAGAACTAATAATATATAAGGAATATTTAGTAAGAAATAATGGTGAGGTGTTGTAAAAGCATTTTATCTTGTTCTAATGCAGATCTCTAAAATAAGGACTACTTCTGAATCTTCTGAAAAAAATTGCTTAATTATCATTGAATTTTTAAAGCAGACAAGTGAAGCAAGTAGGATTTATAATATAAATCTTTTCAGACATGAAAATTGTTATGCTGAAACATACAACTTAAGTTCGACTTCTATTAAATCAAAATGAAAATGTATTAGAAGGCTTGAGATATTGGTGATAGGATGTAAAACTTTTCTAAACTAGGGTGTGTTTTTTTCTCCAAATTGAGTGCAGCTTGATATTAACAAGATGTGTAATCGGCCCTATGTGATCTGAATTTGGTATCCATCAAATTCTCAATAGGTAAATGCCCATATCAAAGAATCTATCAACCCAGTTGGTGCTGAGATTACAATCCAGTTTTCTCTGAAGTTAATTGGAACTGAATCAGGCTTCTATTTAATGACACATTTTGTCAGTCTCGATAGGGCATCCAAGGAATTAATAGCCTTGAAGACCAGAACCATTCATCTTTCTATGGATGATCCTTCATGTTAGGACTGAAGAAAACTTACAGACTGTATAAGAAAACATTTCATCTCTTTAGTCCATCAGTAAGAACCACAAAATGTTCAGCATTGCCCTGTGTCTTCTCCTAAAGAGAGAAATGTGTTGTTAATTTCACAGTGGGTGCAAGGAGTCTGAAACTGTAGCACATTGTTGGCAGGGATGCTGGGTACATGGGTGGAAGGTGTCTACTCTCCATGGACTCATGTAGCTGACCAGGCTGGGAGTACTGTGGAGGTACTTCACTACTGGGAAGGCTTAATCCATAAAGATGTTATGGACAACACCATGCTCAGCACTGCTATCCCTGCTTCTTTGGAAATCGGTGACATACTCATGCCTCACACTTTGCATTGGGACACTAGGCTGTAGAAACAGAATTCAGAGAAGCCATCAAAATAAGCTGGAAGCTGCTTAAATTAGTCAGTTGGAAGTGATGAGATGATTGACTGAATCTAAAAGTCCTCCATCCAAGGAGGTGAGTATCTGCCAGCTTGAAATGTTCTCCTCAGTATTCAAAGCTCACAGCCCTGCTCTGGAGATAAATACCTGAGAGTCTCCTATCTTTGATGTGAAGGAAATGGACAAGGAGCTGGTGATTCCTCTGGAGCTGGTGTCTTACAGGATAACTCAGCCACACAGATGTGTAAAGGCCCAAACTCAAACATGCTTCATCTGCCTGAGCAGTAAAACAGATTTTGAGTGGGCTTTTCCACTTCCTAGATGTGTGTTCAAGATCTTTCCCTCCATCTTTCAGAGGATAAGGATTCCCATAATTTTCTCCCTGCAGAAAGCTGTTTCTTGACTAGAACCGATGAAGAAAGTGGTCTAAGATCTTTTCTCGCTAGAGCCATAAGCTTTCCCATAGCAACATCCTCAGATAACTTGCTACCATCTCCAGATGACTGGAGGTCTCCATTTCATCCTGGCAGCTGGGATCTGGCCTTGATTGTACTTGATTTTGTCACCTCATTTTCTAGGCTACAGAAATACAACACATGTGGCCTGAAGTCACCAGTCCCTTAGAAATGCCAGTGCGGAATATTGCACATGTCTGCTCAGTGTCAGGCAGCTGTGAGCTCCTCAGAGTTGTTACTGCCTCTCTTTGCAGACTTCTCTTAAAATTGTGTAAACATCAAGGAGCTGAATTCCCCGGGTCTAAGCCTACATAGAAGTTTTCAGAGAGCTCTGTGATAAAGTCTAGCGTCAACAGCTTTTCTGCTTAGGCGCAGTGAAATTCACTCTGAGGGCTAAAGCCCATGAGCACAGAAGGCAAAGCCCTGGGAGGGGAGGAGAGGGCTCAGACGAGCTCATGTGGGTAGCAGTCTCACAGACATCGCAATCTGTTCCTCTGAGCACAAGGTGCACATGTCTTTGAGTTGCTTCTCCTAACTAATGTGTGCTGTCATGTCTATGGTCCAGAAATAAGAGTTCCAGAAGAAAAGCTTTCTAAAACAAAACAAGACATAGCATTCGTGATTTTCCCCATGTGACTGCTCTTAGGGCTGGACCCAAAGAAGGACCAGCTATACAAATCTGGAGACTTTTTTGGTATCAAAATATTAGCAGTTAGATCCACAAAATCAGAACCAAATTTTTAGTCTATGGAGTATTCTCTGCTTCTATTTAAAGGACCACTTCTGCATCAAAGTCCCTTCCACTCTGCACAGCTTTGTTATCTATAGCTTTGTGAATTTTCCTTCTTTAGGTGGCTCTTCTTATGCTTATGGCATTTGAACATCCTAAACAAAAAAAATGACCCAGTGAGATTGTGCAGTACACTACTGCCATCTCCAGAAGATGAACGGTTTGAATTTTGCACATATTTACAGGAAATCTTACTCAAATTGCACCCTGAAAATATCCATTATGATTGCTGTACCTGATTTTAAAGTATTTGTATTGGATCTAACCCACAGTTATTGTGGTATTCATGAATAAGCTGAGATGTTTTGAAAAATCTCCATACCTATTTTTGGTATATGGACAAGCCTTCAATCTTTTGCTTTGTTGACTAGCAAATTTTATGAATGCTAAAATGTTAGCACAAAATTTACTTTATAATGGAATATAGTAGTAGTAACTGAAAAAAATGAGAAGATTGCTAGTACCACAATACAGTTACTTATTGAAAAAAATTCAAGGGGAGTAGTAAGGACACTGTGTAGTGATGGAAGAAGCAGAGAAAAGTGTAATGATAATTACAAGCCCAAAGAAAGCAAAGATCACCTTCTTAGAGATGTAAATTGGAAGCAAAGATAATAAAAGTACAATAATGACAATGGCCTTGCACATGCAACAGGACTAATATCAGCTTCAGAATCCTTTAGAAAGGATGAAAATGCCTCTTGAGTGCGTTTTTTATTGCAATTATTTTTGTCAGTCCAAGTCTTATCACTAATATTTATCTTTAATAATTGGAAAAGAGTGAACATTTGATATTGCCTGGAAAAAAATGTGTTATACAGTGAGGTAGTGAAAGATTCTTCTGTAGAGGACTTTGCAGTCTTTAACAATGCATATTCTCAACATGCTAAAACTGCAGAGTATTTTCACAAAGGATACTGAGAAGCCTAATAACAGTTTCTTGCAGGCTTAATATATTTTTGGCTTCATTTCTTTCTAGAACAATGGTTAAGACTGATAATCTTGTTCTTTTTTTCAGGGTTAGTTTAACCTTTAGAGACAAACCCAATTATTTGACAGCTGTGTTTTCTCATATTTTGGTTCTTTTTACTAGAAATTATTGTTATAAATAGAGAGAGAAATATTGACTATTTTTTGGTGGACATTACTGGAATCAGTTGTGAATTTGGAGAAGAGCTGAGAAACTTGGTGCAAAAAAATTGGAAATAATGATCCGTAAAATATAGGCAAGTGCACACACTTCAGCATTGTCAGCCATGGCTAAAAATGTCATTATTAAACTGTTCTGTAACTTCTCTCCAGTTTACATATGGGTAACTGAAAACTTAAAATCTGAACATGATTTCTGATTCAGTTAGCCAGGGTACATCTGACAAGCTGTGCACACATATCAGTGGGTTTTGCACGTTGAAGTAGCATCTTCTGCTTCAAAACAGCTGATGCATTCTGGCTGGGAAACATGAAACTGGTATGTGGTCTTAGGGTAAGTCATTGGAAACCTTTGAAAAGGATTCTGAGGTCAGAATTCTTTAGTTTTTTACTTTATATTTTGAAACTTAGGAAATTGGTTTTGTAAGATATCCTTCCTTGGTTTTATATTTGGGCTTAGGTTAAATCACCTCTCTGTCTTTCTCTTTCTCTTGCTCTCTCTTGCACTCTCTCTCTCTCTCTCTTTCTCCCACACACACAAGTAAGTCACTAAATAAGTAATCTTCATTCCAATAAATACAATGAACTTAGAAAGCAGAGTAAGAAATAAAGCACCGTCATGACACTGTTAACCATCTCTGTATTAATAAATAGGTTTTTATTGGCATAAGATTATTCTATACCAACAACCAAAGGAAACTTGATTTCCTTGAGTTAGAGATGGATCTCTACATTTCAGTGAGTTAACCTAAGTATGAAATAGAAAGATGTATACAATAGTTATATAAAATGATTCAATTCTCCTTACTTGGCTATAAAACTTTTTTTTTTAGAAAAATGCAGTTAAAAAATCATAGATTAAAAGAAGAAGCCACAAACAACAGAAATTCCTGTTAAAGGTGTCAAGAAATTTTGTTAATTACAAATAAACTTTTTGGCATGGGACTGGCACAAATGACACAGGACCTATGGGAGAAGTGTGCTCTTATAGGGTAGCTGATGACTACCAGAGTACCTTAGGATGTTTAAAATGTTACCAGGTGCCTATTAAGATTCTCACATTTAAAATTCTTTCCTAAAAGGGTTTTCTCAAGTTTAAAATAACTATAAATTACATATAAATAATAATTTTTTATTACTATAGTTTCTATCAGAAGAATAACTGGAAAAATTCACATTGCTAGCTGATACGGCAACTAACTTTATTTCTGGGCAGAATACTGAAATTAGAACATCGTGTTTTATCATTTAGAACTCAAAATATTATACAGTAACAAATCTGGAAAAATAAAGAGAACAAGTGGGTTTTCTGGAAGTAATACTCAAGTTCAGAAAAGAGTTTCCAACCAAAAAGTTGGAAATTGACTAGAGAAAAGACATGCAGAGTACCACAGATGTAACTTGAAAACCGAGTTGCTGGTGTGGTTGTTATATGTGTGTCTTAGAAATTAATTATGCAGTTCCATTCATGCCTAAAGTATATATCTATTTGTACTGGGAATGCCTTCTGAATTCAGTTTCTTTTATGTTGCCTTATGGTAATGTTCACTTTTCTGTGTACAAGTTGCTATTATAGATCTCTCTAAAAGGCTTTCACTGTCTCCCTAGGCTACACTTTACTACAAAGCATTTTGCGTATCTTTGTGTAAAGTACACCCTGTGTTAAAAGATGAAAATCATTGATTGATTCAATTCTTAGATGTTAAACTGCTTTTGCAGATATGTATTTTTTGCATTTTGCATTTTTGTGGCATCTATTTCTGTTATTAATGTTCTTTTAAAAATCTCATCTTGTTTTACTTACTCTGATCAATACGGTAATAGCATATCCACTATAAAATAGCATTTTATAATGTAAAGAAAATATTTTCCATATTATCCAGATGAAACAAAACTATATAGCGCTAGAGAATAGGGGTGTTCAATTATAGTTCTTTCATGTATTGAAGACTAATGATTGAATTTCAACTTGCGTTGAAATATCCTAATCCAAACTTGCCAGCTACCTTTTAAAAGATACAGAGAGAACCTTGAGCCACAAGGCTAATAGAAATCCTGGGCAGAAGTGTAGAAGCACAGAGGTTTGCAGCTGTTTAAGCTATCCTCTTAAATCAGGGAAAATCTTAAGCGAGCCCGTCCATGTTATCTTGGTGGCAATCTTCATTTGTGCCCCAGCAGTGGACCACTGGGTTGGTTCTCACACTAAGAGAAGAGGGGAGCGTTAGGCAGATGCGCCCCTGGCTGGGAGCCTGCTGTGCCTGAGACAGAGCAAATGCCTGACCTGGTAAGTGCGGGGGTCATCCAAAACTCAGTTAAATCTGCAGCACCAAAACTGGGGGTCCTGCATGTTTCTGAGAGAACTCAAAACCCCTCACAGCTACTGCCTGCTGTGCCAAGGAGCGGATATAGGAAGTGGATCCCCATGCTTATGACCCACGGAAACAGTATCTCACTTCTGCATGCCAGGCCCCTAAAAAAAAAAAACAAATCAATTGGATCTAGAAGTGATTGAATTTATAGGAATATGTATTTGCAGACTAATACATTAAGGAGTTGATGTTTTTTAAAGCTGAGCAGAGGAGCTGTGGTTAGTCTTTTGATTTCTTTATTCTATTTTTTCCTCCTTTCACAAAAAAACCCTATTGAATAGTTTTATATGGGAAAAGATTTCTTTGATGCTAATCAAGATTAGAGATTTTATGTATTACTGTATATAGCACTTCGCTCTACTTAGAGGTCTACAATTTTTGTCTGCATTCTGTCTGCATAAAATTACATTCAATTAAATGCAGACTGGTAAAATTGATTATGAAAAACATAACATCTTTGCAGGCTGGAATCCATAAAGAGAAACATGTCAAGACAATTTTAACTTCCACAGAAAGAAAAGAAAAACCTGTTTTTGATCACATGGCTCTATCTCTGATTCATTTGGGTTGGAGTTTCTGGTGGTTATTTTTTGTTGTTGTTTTTAATCAAAGTGTAATTAGCATTCCTTTTACATTTCAGAACCAAGCTACAGAATTGCAATCTGGGAATGAAAAAAACTGGTCTTAACGTATTTATATACTTGGAATAAAAATTAGTTTTAAGTAAAAAATGTTTAGGGTTGAAGATCTTTTAATATCTTCCCGGTTTAATTTTTTCAAAAGCCAGTCATTAAAATTCCTCCATATAAAACAGTCTGTGTACGGTCTTCCTCAAGGGTGCAAGGGTGCCAGTGCTGCTTACAGGATAGTTAGTCAAAGATAATTGTAAGTACCCTCCTCCCCTTAAAAACTTTTCTGTTAAGATATTGCATTTCTGCTGTAAATGGAAACCTTACCAGAGGAAAAAGTAAACCCAAAACATAAAATCAGTTGGGCTTTAGAAAGAAGAGAAAACAGATGGTTGTGCACTGTGTCAAGTTCCATTTGCTTTGGTAAACTGAGGATTTCAAGCTGGAATTAGCCAGAACCCTTTCCTTTTTGCTGGTGGAGGATGTAGCACAACTTTTGGATTGATCTCAAAGAAATAAACCTTAAGAGAACTATGTAACAGCTCCATGTTTACAGCTAATTCTTCAGCCTTGGGGACTTCTATCAAACTTTCCCTCTCATCTCAGCTATTCAGGAAATATAAATATTTGCATATTTTGCTGAAAGATGATTTTGTATTGAAAGACTGTGGGATTTAGGTTTTAAGCAGCCCTGGTAGACATATGAAAATTCCCAAACACATAAAAACAAAGGGGAAAGGTCAACTACACCAATCAGGGATTTTCTGATAAAACTGTTTTAACAAGTACATAGTAATATAATGATACACTTTTACTCACCATTAACTGCTAAAGCTATTTTATTCTACAGTAAAATAAATGCTATTTCAAACACAGCAATATGAAAATATATGTACATATTTAATTGTCTTTAACAATGAGAAAAGGAGGAGTGGAATAAGTCCAGTTTGGAAAGTTGGAGATTATGAGTGGCTCATAATAAAATCTTTACATGGGCTGGGTTGTTTTCTTGCTATGAAAATAACATGCACACTGTTCTGAAAATGCCTTCCTTGCAATGCATCTCCCTCACTGTATAGTCTTGTAAAAATAAAAATAAGATAAAACATCAACCTGGAGTCACACCTCAGCAAGATGATGAAGATGTCAGCAGGTCACCTACAGTGAATGTCTATTATAGACCAGTGAAACTACAGTAGTATGGAAATAACGGAATATCTCTTGAACTGGAATCTAATCTATTTATCTTTGTCCTGTTCTGGCATTATAAAGAAGGCTTAACATAGGTCTGGAAGGCCATGTGAAATCCCTGTATTCTTGGGGGAACATAAAGCCTACTTGTTTGCTGCATGCTACTCAGGATAGGCAAATTGCTCAGAAATATTTGAGGGTCATGTTCTCTGTATCGCTGACAGCTGTTCAGTGATGCCAAACAAAGCATCAAGTGGAGGGAATAAAGGCAACTAAGGTAAAGTACCTGAGCTTTGCTGAATAGGTTTAGGGCCAATCAACATCACTTCACAGCAACGTTTACGGTTTAGAACAATGTGTTGTTTTGGGTAAATATACACCAGAGCAGAGAGTTTTCACCAAGAAGAATGAGAAATGGTCTTCCGTGACCTCTGTCAAAAGTAGTCTTATACAGCAAATGAAAGAGATGCTGTATAATTCTGCAAAATAAGAAAGAAAAATTGCATGCTATAAATGCTCTAAATTGTAGTTGTGATTTCCAAAGAGATGGATAAACAATTTTGAAACCATGCTGAAGAGGGATTGTGGCCTGGTGTCTCACGCATTGGATGAGCACACAAACCATTCAGTGTTTTCATTGGTAAAAGGCAATTCATCTCCTGTTACATTTTCAAGAAAGATCTTAGACACATGACTTCAGGAAAAGTTATTTTGTGCCCCAACTTTAAGTTGCTGTGAATCCTCAGAACAGGGTGAGATCTAAGAAAACACTGGGGATAAGACTGGGCTAAGAGCAAGCCAGAAGGGAAGTCACCTAAATTAGTCATATGTGTCACTCAGACTTTCTACCACTGAATGTTGGTACTTAAAGCCTTCTGTTACACTATCTTTGCTTCCTGGATATAGGCATAATATACCAATTTAATTCCCCAATTAAATATTTCCTGTTCTTCTTTTCCCCCCCGTGTTTTTTTCCTGTTGCAAAATTTGTTTTTTTTCCTCTAGAGTACAGCTACATGATATATTAGTAGTTAGCTGGAAGTTCCTCTAATGCACAAATTCCTTTATTCTCCTCCTAGCCCCACAAGGATAACTGTCACCCTCACCAGCTGGTACTATCTCGATTAAAAATAGACATCAGCTGCACAATTGCAAATTTCTCCTGAGGATACCAGCAGCAAGAGAGTTGACTACAATTCTTCATACAGACAGCATCTAGAAACACATTAGAAATGACATCCCTCTCATCTTCTAAAGCTCTTAACACCACTCACTCTTGCCTTGCCCTCAGTATCTGTTTCCACCAACTCTTCAGGATAATCAGCTGCCTGCTACCAATTAGTCTTGATAAACTAGCAAGGATATAGCCCCATTAAATTGCTGGCAATAGCTGTAAGGGTTTTGACTGCTCAAAAGCAAATTATTAACCTCTGTTTCACTAGGACTCTGAATAGGACTCATTTTCCTTTTTGCTTTTAGATGTCTATAAGAGAAAAAACGTCAAAGCACTGAAGGTGTGTTACCTGTAAGACATCATGAAAAAGATGACCAACTGGTAAAATTTGCTTAGAAAGAACAGTGTACTATCATTTCAAGTGAAATTCCATCAGTTCAATTACACCTTTAAAACAGCAGATACATTAAACCTACGTTGCATCCTCACTACAGTATATAAGTAAAAACAGGATGGCTTTAAACATGAGGGGATAATACTGAATGTCAGGGATCAGAGTTAAATACCCAATTCTTTTCCTGACTTTCTGGGTTACCTTGAGTAAAGCATTCTTGTGTTTCAGATGGGGACAACAATCCCTTTTTTTCTCACTTTGCCTCTCTCATAACATTGACGTTTTTTATTTGGTTTGTTGAGTTTTTTTAAGGTATATTTTATCCATAAGATGGAAACTCAGCAGAGGGTGAGGTCTAGGAACTGTTTTAGCAATGCCAGATTGCTACTCACCACTTCATCCTCTAACGAAGCAAGATGCAGGGCTGTGCTTTCCCACTGAGAGAAGAAATGTTGCCCTCTTAAAGTCCAAACTCCTGTGTTACAGAGATGGGGTATTGTATGGTGTTATAACTCCACGTGGTACCTAAAGTAATTCTTGTGGACTGAGTCCCATAGGTCCTATCGTAATACGGTACAATTAAAATAGCTAAGAATATTGCTGTACATTTTACTATGTTAAAAAAAGGAGATAACAAAAAATCAAAGTCAGAAACATGAGAGCAGACGAAGAAGGGTACTCTCTTTCAGGAACCAGAAGAATCTCCTCATGCCCTACCGTGAGGGGCTGCGCCTCTTTGTTCTCACTGATGCAAACCTGCGCGGTGCCGTACCACTAGCTCACACGGATTCAGGGGACTGTCATTTTTTTCTCCCACCCTGATCTTCCCAGAGGTGGGGTTTTGTAGTGCGCAGTGAGTGCTGGGCTGTCGTTAGACACCGTGACCTGCTGTTAATGAAAATCAGGTGGGGGAAGCTAGTGCCCAAACTGAATGTTCAGCAGGGATTTTCAGTAAAGCTGCCTGAGATACTGATCGTCAGCTGACTGTAAGGACCTGCTTTGGGTCAACTGTACATAGATATATCGTCCTGCTGACAGTATGGTCAAACGTATCTCCTTTCAGCACCTTGAAATGGTCAGGGAGGAGACCATTAGCTTCCCTTCTTGGAGTTAATTAAAATAATCACCCTGCATGTTCTGTATATCTGCACAAGACCCAAGATCTAGAGAATCTGGTGTCAAGCAGTATCCATATTTAAGGAAGTAAAGTACTTATCCATTCAAAACCCAAGAAACACAAGGGGAAAGATAATTTTTTATGTCTGCTTGAAAACCAAAGAAAACAAACAATGAAAGCTCTTAAAATACATACTCCCTTACAATAATTTAATAAACCGTGCTGTCATCTCATAAAGAATCAGGATGGTTGCCGTGGTGACAAAGATTATCCTTGCTGTTCCTTGATTCTGTCATTTTTCTAAACATGAATTCATAATATTTAGGATTTATTAACAATGTGTCACACTGATAGAGATAAATTACATGCTTTAAACTGGCCATGTAAGTTTTCTATGATATTATAGCTGCTCTGTCAACTCAGCAATAAGATATGATGTGATTACTAGAAAATTAAAGCTATTTGTCATAAAAGATGAAGCAGAGTGTATCAACGCTCAGAACAGAAAGAAAAAAAAACAAAACCCAAATCTCCAATAATCTAATGTGTTTGTTTTAAATATTTTGGTGTTAGCAAAGAGTCACTATTTTCTGTCTTGTAAATTGATCAAGATCAGCATATATTGAGACTAGATTTATTTGTGCTGGGAAAATTTAGGTTGTAATGTATCAGAATTGATGAGTTCCAGGCTGCAATTTTTTATGATGGTTCAAACTATAATGGGGAGCTTGTGAAGAGATCTTAATGATGGCACACTTTGCAACATATGAAAACATACATACACACACTTATGTATTATGAAGATCTATCTCATTTCAAGGAGACAGGGGTTTTCTGTGGTGTGCGGTATCCTAATTGTAGCAGCAAGTTAGATGAGATTCTTGGTGCAGCTGTCTAGAAAGTATCTTTTTATGTGTCTTGCTGAAGTCTTTGTGTCAAGTAAGCTGACATAGTGTGAGACTGATTAGATGGCCAGCTCTACAGTCATTGCTCCATATATATTTTGCAGTCAAACTAGCAACAAGAAATTCCCTAAAACCACAGTAATTTCAAAAACCTTTATTAGAAAAAACAAAGGTTTATACTTATTTTTTTCAAGAAAAAGGAGCCTATTTTCTGTAGTGAGACAGATAGTAGATGGTGGGAACCCAGCAGAGCTGAGGCATCTTAAGGCAAGCAGGGACGATGTGTCTGTGTAGATGACTCCGCCTGAAGAATGTGATTTATCACTTAGTGGGCCATATTTGTTCCCATGTGCAGGGTGACCTCTTGAGCTGAGTGCGTTATGTCTCCACTGTACGTTGCAATGCAGAGGAAGTGACTTAGCTTTATTTAGATGCGCTAAGTCAGGGTTTGGGGGCAGTCTGGAGCAGCAGCATGGAGAGTGGCTCAGATGTGCTCGGAATCAGGGAGCAATCCTCCAACTGTTCTTGTTTTGCACTATTCCTACCGCTTATGCTACCTGAACTAGTTTATGCATCCTTTTAAGTGGAACAGGTAGGAAAAGCTTGAAAATCCAGCAACTAGATTCTCTCAGTTGATAGAAGAGAAATCCTCACATAGCTGCAGAAAGAAAAATAATCCAGGCTCAGCTGAAATACAGTAAGTCAATATGGCATGATTTCTTCCTAATCACAACCTTTGAGGTTTATAGAACAGTAAAT
Organism: Burhinus oedicnemus; assembly: GCA_008921705.1. Classification (NCBI taxonomy): domain Eukaryota; kingdom Metazoa; phylum Chordata; class Aves; order Charadriiformes; family Burhinidae; genus Burhinus; species Burhinus oedicnemus. The sequence goes on from VFFE01008991.1 coordinate 265,267, forward strand.
GAACTACACATCCAGGTTGCAAGGAACGAGATGAAAACTGAAGGGAAAGTCCTTTTAGCTTAATGACATCATATAATTAGCTTAGTTATGCTGCCATACATAAGTGGCTAACAGTGATATGTATTTTGGCTTTTATTACCCTTTATCTCAGTGAAATAATGTTCTCTTTATCTGAAGACAACATAGGCTGATGTTATAGAATAGTTATGTTTCTTGCAAACCAGGCACAATCTTTATTTCAGATGGTAAATGCTATCCAATAAAAACATTTTGTATTCATTTTCAAGGACCTATGCAAAGATCAAAGTCTTGGGAAGGGAAAATACCATTTTCTACTGTATCTCTCTGGCAAAGTGCACCCTGTTACAACCTGAGCAAAAAACTGAGGATATAAGTGGAGTATCTCTGTTGTCTTCAATAGAGATTAAAGTAGCTCCTTGGAGTTGAAATGTAATATGCATAACTTTTCTTCTGTTGGATTAATTTTGGGGTCAGTGTTCTTGTTATTTAGAACCTGCAGACCAAATCTAACCCTAAAATACAAGGAGGCACCTCCCAGAGAGTCTAGTGAGATTTGCATGTGCTTTTGTCAAAGATTAATTTGATCCAGTAATTAATATCAATTTTGACTGCAGGAAATATATGCACAATACCATAAACCAGACACTCTGTATAGTCTTAATGACTTTATTGCACAGCTAGAATAAATGGTCTTTAAAGTTCTACCACTGTATGCAAATAGTGCTATGCAAGCTTGATTTAACTCTTGTTTGTTTTTTGTCAAATTCAACATTTTACATTTTTTATGTTAACCTGGTTTTGGCACAATAAGGACAGTAGGAAAAAATCACTTACAGAGGTATATAGCAATAATATCAGTGTCACAGGTGAGGAAACTTGTTTGAAAAAGACGGCATAGCAAGGGCAGGAAAATACTGTACCATTTTACTCTTTAACAAGGCAGTTCTCAATGCATTGGTATACAGCATGATTAAAATGAGTCGTTCTCTGAGACAACAATCCCTAACCTGGGAACTTTTATCTCCGTAATTTGTATACAGCATTGAGTCTAACTTTTATGGTGTGTTGGAGCTACCAATGGAACATTTGAGCTTTAAAAAATTTCAAAAATGAAGTAAAAAGAATATTTTTTCCTTCCAAAGGTAATTTGGAAAACATAAAACACTAATCCTGGTAAACAACTCAAGACACATACAGAAAAATGTTTAGTAAAAGCATGGTTTTTCTGATTCATGACCAACTTGTTACTCTATAGCTGTTACAGATGAGCAAAACCCATTCTTGACTTTAAAAGTAACTGTATTGCTCACTTAAAAACAGAGTAAGTGTTAAAGTCACTTAACGTTATGGTTTCTTTCCATATATATTGTCTGCTTATATACATAAAATTGAACTTTATTGTATATAGTTCTGAATATGCAGATGGTAAAGCCATGTCTCTGCTATAATATTTGAAGCACTTAGTTATTTTTTTATTATGAGAATGCATTCGACATTTTCGTGTGTGAAAATTATTTTAATATTTATAACTCTACATTGCATTGTTTTCAGAAATTCATAAACAGAAACCAGAAAGACATGAAAAAAGAACAGCACCGAAAGGTAACTTTATTTTTTTTATCTGTTTACCTACATATATGTATGTAATATATGGTTTATTTGTTAACTATGTGTGTTACCATTTTCATATTATGGAAGCATTCAAAGATCAGTTGGCACAGACTGTAAATGATCAAAAATTCATGTATAACTTAGCATTAACAAATAGTGTCATTTTATGTTTGTGTAGTTATATTGTAAATGCACATTCATAATAAGATTCTCCTGCCCAAACTTATCCAGGAATCTTTTTCGTAGCAAAGGTGCAAGAAAGTAGAGTGCTGATGAACGTGAAGTGTGTTGGGCAAGGAAGAAAGCAAATTTATAGGCCAGTGGTTGCCATCCAAGTTAGGAAGTTGTAGTTAACAGTGAGCCAGGTGTGTATCAGAGATAAGAAAAGCCTCCATTTTAAGAACCTACTCTTTTTCAGACTGTTTAATCTCCTCTAACTGGCACTTTCCAAAAATTCACAGAGGAACTGGTTTGGACTGGTTTGCAGGGGTCATGTAAACAAAGATGTTTCCTGGGATACATGCAGATTTTTTGCCTAAGAAAACCTCCTCTGGAAAGGTTAGGTTACATAAAATTTGATGAGCATCTCTGTGATGCACCAGTGCTGTGCTTGGCAATGTGAGGAGGAAGCAAGAAAGCAGCTTATTAAAAATAGTGTGTATATACATACACACTCCCTCACACAATTATATTCGTTTCAGTATATATTCTTTATATGTTTTTATAGTATTTTACACCTCCAGTGCTAGCTTTCCAGTTCTGTGGTAATCAGGGTCATCTGGAGTGCCTAGAGCTGCTTCCCACCTACTTAATAAATCATGTTATACGAAAATGAATTTTCTAGGGTACCAGTGGATTAGCCAGGCAATAATGAACTCAGATCCATTAGCAAGGGATCCCAGCTAAGGTCTTTTCAAGCACAGTATTTTAAAAACACAAATGAAGTTGCAGCCTTGCCCAAAACAGCCTCCTTTGTACCATTTCATCTATACAGAAGTGCATTGCTTTACATAGAAGAACATTAACATTGCAGAAATGATTACTAAGAAGTTATAAGATGCCAGAAAAAAGCATTCAGGTGTCATTAGTTAAGTCCCTTTATGCATATGCCTGATAATGCAGTCTTTTATTATACAATCACTTACTGAAGCACAAGGCAAATATTTTTTTTCTATTTTTCATTTTCATATTTAGTCCCAAAAATGCATCTTGTACATAGGAGGAACAATTACAAGAAAACATTCTGTCTGGCCTCAAGCTAGAGCATAAAGGCATGAATCTTCAGGGATTTTTACGGTTTCTAAAGTACCTCCAGGAAGCGTGTGCAAATACAATCTTTTGTTGTTTTTAATAGGAAAAATCTAGAGGTAAAATGAATGTTTTTAATAGAAGCAAACACTGCAAACAAATTTCAGTCCTCTACCCAAAAATATGGGGACGCTAGAGTTTTAAAAATAATTTTAAGTACATTTTTGAATAGTCAAACCCCCTGAATCCACATCCCAAGATTTACAAGTGAGTTCCATCCATAAGCTTCATTTTTAAAAGATTGTACTGAAATATGAGGAATGGGTACAATGAATGCAAATCCCAGATGGAAGTGGCTGAAATTATAACAAAGATTCTTACAGCATTAAGAGCCAGGCAAACTTGTGCCCTAAAATTTGCTTTTAATTAAATATTTTGATAAACTACTAGCAATAAAGTCCATTTCAATTATTGTACTTAGTCAACTTAGTCCTGAAAAGGAGAAATACTCTGAGAAATGATTCAACAGAGCATTTGCTCATGCTTAAGAGCACTGAAATTAAATTATTTCATGATTATGTGTACACATAAGAACAAGTTCACTACAAAATAGGGTCTTTCCAATTTGGTATTTGGTGTAGTAGTACTTTCACAAGGGCCAACAGCACCCTGGACTGTACGAGCAGGAGCTCGACCAGTCAGCGGAGGTAAAGAATTAATTATCCCCCTGTACTCCGCTCTCATGAGACCCCACATAGATACTGCGTCCAGTTTCGGGCCTCCCAGTACAGGAGAGACATCAATAGACTGGAGTAAGTTTGGTGTGGGGCCACTGCAAGGGTCAGGGCTGGAGCAGGTGCCCAGAGGGGAGAGGCTGAGGGATGGGACAGCTGTCCTGTGAGTCTGTCATTTTGTGCCAGGCACAGACTTTGCAAGGCTCTGAGCTGCTGCTGAAGGCTGTTTAAGAAGTAGGTGTTATAATTATTACTATTACTATCAATGAATAAGAGGTAACCACGCAATACTTTGGCAACAAGGAAGAATATTAAAATATATTGAGATAAAAGTAGGTACAAGTATGTAATTTCTGTCTAATAAAAGGTCCAATGGTAATCCAAATGATCATTTCTGACTTTTATGGAAAACTGACGTTAGCAGGGAAATTAATTGACCTGCTCTTCTGGGAAATACCTCTTATTACAACAGGCATTGAGAAGGAATGGGAAACGGCTGATCTACTGTATGGCTTTTCCCAAATACACTTCGCTAATACGCTGCTGTTGGAGTGAGGGATGGAAGAAGACATTATGATGATGAGATGCTACCTTGGACAGCCATAGTTAAATCACAGTGCTTTTAGCACAACTCCTCTGAATTAGCACTAGCCTCTCTGGTTTTTTTTTAGAAAGTATCTCTGAATTCATCCTGATTTGAGAAATCAATTCCAAGCCCTTCAAAACTATTTAATTTACTATGTGTAGCACATATCTGTCCCTCCTACCCCTACCAACTTGCTAATAGGGCTGTACTGATAATGCAAATATTAAACATCACAGAATAAATCTGTCTGTGTTTTAGCTTATAGATAAATTATGAGATTATAAAGGCAAACATAATATAACCCCATAATTTAATTTGCTGAGCTGAAAGATAAGGTATTTGACACAGCTAAATAGATAAATAGAGCTGAACCATACAAATCCACAGTGTACTAGAAACCCAAATAAGTTTACAAAATTAGCAAGTTAAATGGCGTATTTACATTTGACAGAGGGGCTGCCTGCCCTGATTTCTAGGGGTACGGCTACAGATATACCTGAGTTTTCTTTAAACTAGGTAACATGGTACAGATAGCAATGTAGCTGCAGTGGCTCGGGTACAGCCATCAAGTATTTATTTAGCTGTATGGGCTTACAGCAGCCTAGGGCGAAGCCAATGCAGTGGGCATTTTGACTACCACCAGTAGCTGTCAAATCTAAATCTCAGTTCAGGTGGATGTAACACTGTCTGACTACTGCAATTAAATCTCATTTTAAGTTGTACAGACATGTAACTCATGAGACATTGTTTCACTCTTATACAGGCATTTATGTTTTGTGTTGAAGGGCTAAATCCAGCACAGGGTTAGGTGCTGCACTGAGCAGCGTGTGCATGTCTGGTGCCGGTTGGGGAAGACCTGGGCAAGCTGAGGCAAGCCTCTTGCCCCTTCACAGGTAACTAAGGTGGTTTGTAATGAGTGCAGGTGCCTCCACAGATCGTCAGTTGCTGGGATTTCCTTAGATTATTATTCTGGACCTGGAAGCCTGTGCCCCTCTCCAGATCAAGCCCTTTCCTTTTTTTCTTTCTTTTTTTTTTTTTTTTTCTTTTTGTGTTCCTTCAAGAAGAATGAAGTTATAGCCATCTCAGGTTACTTTACTTCTGAATAAAAGCATCTACACAGAGATTTAATGCTCTCTGACTAATGCACTCTAACTTCATTGTATTAGTTCATTTATCTTAACTTTCCTGAGTGTTGCTCTGTAGACAAGCACTTAGTCAGTTAGCTGGAGCAAGCAATCTCTGCTTCGTGCTTATTGCACTCATCACCTAGCTTTATACTAAGCAGCAGACTTAAGACCTACTCAGCTGGAAACTATTTTTACTTTCCTTAGGTATGGAATGAGTGCCTCCTTATTACATCTCTTCTTTTTGCACTTGCTTTTTTGGGATGGGGAATGTCTCTGTCTCAAACACTTTAACGAAGAAAAACTAAATCATATCCCCCTTCACTATGTCTTCCACTTGATGAAAATCAAATATGCTGTTAGATGATGGAAATTTGGAAAAATCACATATATGTTATGCTTCTTGTTTTTAATTTTATGTGAAGTAGATAGCAATATTCTTATATGATTAAGTTTGGAATACATTGTTAAATTACCTTAAAATTTTCCATTATAAGCTCCTATTTTAGATTATTTATAAATTTACCACACTCCAGTCATTGAGGATGAAGTTTTTCATGCTCATCTTTTTGCCTCAGGCTAAAATTTCATTCAAAGTCATATAAAAATGTTTCAGCAATTTTCAAAATCTAGGTTAGTGAAAATTAGGATGGGGTATTATATTTTTTCCAATGCTAATAACAGTTCATTCTGAGCTTATGCTTTTCTGGTATTTGGAAGGAGGTCCAAGAAAATTTTGTTAAGTGGTGCAAAAATTTTAGCTTACACAATTGCCATAAAACTAGTTTTAGTTATTTTTATTTTTTTTCTCCATGAATCCAGCATCCTATTAAAAAAAAGAAAAAAGGTGATCTTTTCATTACAAAGTGTGTCATAAAGCAAAGAAAATGGTTGGTTTAAAGTTGAATAAGCAGTTTTAGTTCCAGCATTTTTCAGCTGAAGAGTGCTTGACTTCACAGCCATGAAAACATTTTTGTGTTTTTTCTTTGTTGTTTACATGCAAAAAGGAAAATCTTATTAACTCTAGTTTGTTTCACAGAAACATGGCAGTATGGCCAGCCTGGCTTATTTTTAAAACCAGATGTTTGCACCTAAGCTCTGTGGGCTTGAAAAAGGGCATGTATTAAGTTCTTTACAAAGAAATTGATATCCAGGTAACTAAATCTGGAAAAGATCTGTAGACAGTGAAATATTTTCTATGACAGAGCTTTTAAGACTACATATGAAGCTGAACGTGAAAATATTTCAGGGGGGAAAAGCAGAGCTAATATGCAAAAGAAAAATCATATTTAAGTTTGTCAGATCAAATGTGGACTTTGGTCCCTTCTGTGGACTTTAGTGTCCCTGCTGCACTGTGATTGAAGAGTCAAAAATGGCCAGTCATCACAGCCCTGAAACATGAACCCTTTCATTTTTGGCAACACTCACCCTCCCCGGATAAGGTTCTACCCAAAAGCCATAGCTCTGACAGTGTCCATAAGAGGTAATGGTAAACATTACAATCTGAGATTAGCAAGCGCTGGGGCTATGGGGATATCAACACACAGGATAGGACTTTTGGACTAACCAGAGATCGTCTTCAGCCTATCACTGGGAAGAGAAAAATAGCTTATGCTTATGCCAGCCTGGTCTCTGCTTATCCACATTCCAGGCTCCCTGCCCAGATACATCAAATTACTTTTATTTCTCAAGAAGGAGCCACCTGATTCCTCCTCCATGTTTTTAGCTTGCAGTCCACACAAACATTAGTATTTCCTTGCATTTTATCCCCTTATACCATTTTGATGATATGAAGGAACTTTAAATTAGATTTTTCTGTCCGCTTTAAGGTCTGCTTTCACTCAATTCAGTTAGTGTCGTCCAAGGCTCATTTTGGTTTGGTTTTTTTTTTTTGCAACGCATGAAATAGGGAAATGCTAAGGAGAATCATAGAATAATTTGGGTTGAAGGCATCTTTAACTGTCATCTAGTCCAACCTCCCCTGCAATGAACAGGGACATCTTCAACTAGATCAGGTTGCTCGGAGCCCTGTCCAACCTGACCTTGAATGTTTCCAGGGATGGGGCATCTACCACCTCTGCCCAAACCATGACACTGTTCCAGTGTTTCACCACCCTCATTGTAAAAAATTTCTTCCTTAGATCTAGTCTAAATCTTCCCTCTTTTAGTTTAAAACCATTACCCCTTGTCCTATCACAACAGGCCCTGCTAAAAAGTTTGTCTCCCTCTTTCCTGTAGGCCACCTTTACGTACTGGAAGGCCGCTATAAGGTCTCCTCAGAGCCTTCTCTTCTCCAGCCTGAACAGCACCAACTCTCTCAGCCTGTCCTCATAGCAGGGGTGCTCTAATCCTCTGATCATTTTTGTGACCCTCCTCTGGGCCTGCTCCAACAGGTCCATGTCCTTGTGCTCAGGGCTCCAGAACGGGACGCAGAGAAACTAGAATAAACTAAAATAAAAACCCACAACAGTCTCCCTTACCCAAGTAAGATGTTCTGTGGCTAAAAACAAGCTTTCTGATTGCCAGTCTGCTCTGAATAATTCAGCTGTATTTTTTGGCATAGAGACTACAAGGGCTTTTGTCTGACGTGCAGAAGCTCATGTTTCATTGCCATTGACCATCAGAGAGCTATTGTTTGCAAAATTGTGCTATTGCCCCATCCAAAACTGACAACAAACTGGCTCAAAGTGTTTTGCACAGAGCTAGCACCTGCTAATACAAATATACGGTGTAAAAGCATGCTCCATTTTCTGCAAAAATATTCAAAGTTCTACATGGTATAAGGAGAGTAGAGACTGCTTTTCCTTGGTATGCTACTAGATGTCCTGAAGCAATTGAATGAGCTACAGTCTGTAATTCATTCAATAATACATTGCTGGTGCTGCTGCATTCTTCACAGCCTGTTTTTTTAGTGTAAATTGGTTGTCCGCATTCCTTATAGACTTTGAAAAATCTCCCCTCAATCTCTTTCCACTGTACTGCTAATTGTTATCAACAACAATTTACCTGTTACGACTGGAAATGTATTTGGATAATGCAAACACATGCAAGACATAATGAAATTACTGAATGTTTGGAATGATTTTTCCTAAAGACATGGGCCTATTTTTTAATGAGGAAATATTTAACCAACAAAAAAATGTTTGCACCTCTGTGAAAAGACATTTGCTGGAAAGCTGCTGAAATGAATGTATGCAAAAATGTAACTGTGCTGGTGTATAAAGCTCACAGTTGTCCTCTAATCAGTTGTATTTTCTGTGGTTTACTTGTTGACAGAAACTTGAGTACTGCAAAGAAAATATTTTTTCCCTGAAATTGCAAACGGCTAGTCTTTTAGTGGTAGAGGTTGACAAGGAACCTTTTTGCCTATATATATCATTAGGATATGGAATACAACCATGGCCAAAAACATGGTCTGAAAGTTGGGTGGGCAATAGAGTCCGTAAGGATTCATGTTTGGCTGCTTCTAGCAGGTTGTGTAGTTGGTTGTGTTTTGAACAGCTGCTCTTCTGGAAGTTACACTCTGATTAAAAGAGATGTTTTCTTGTTAATCCATTCTGTGGCTGAAGTAACAGCTAAAAATAAAGAAAAAAGAGCATGGAAAGCAATATGCTAGCCATTTCTTGTTAAGAATAGAAAGCAATGTTGTCAAGGACTGAAAATAATTTCCTCTGTCAGAAATCTTAGAGTCAGGATGCTTGTGTAATGCGACCAAAAAAGATCCCACAGATGAGATTAAGGTTGCTGAATAATCACTTATTTGGCAAAAATATGGTCTAACACTGAAAGCATATTCAAGGAAAAATATTTCTCTTGGACCTGGAACTAATTATTGATGTTAAGAAGGTCTATACATCATCTAGTACCTGTGACTTAGAGCTAAAATCCGTTATTTGATTTTAGAAATATTTTTTCTTGATCACTTTGGTGAAATAATAAATGTACATAATACGTTCAGATTACAGATTTATTATGGGGTTGTTTTTTATTATTTCTAGTAATTCACAGAGACAAACCTGAAAAACAAGAAAAAATTGAGAGGAAGGAACCCCTGAAGGGTATGTATTCAGCATTTCATGTTCTTTGCCTTTTTACCAGTGGTTCAAAACAATCTAATCTATTGACTCTTAGATCCTTCTTGTAAATCTCAATTTGGTTTAAGGATGGAGGAGGTGTTGTGAAAGCCACCTGGAAGGAGAATGAGGATTTTAAAACCACTTCGAATTCATCACTCTGCAGAAAGGCTGAAATTATATTCATAGATGAATAAATAAGTTTTTACTGTATTATTAGTTTATGTAAAAGATGTCTTTTTTATTCTTCTTCAATAAATCCAAGCATAATATTTGTCTTTGGGAATACTTCTGAGCAAAACGTAATGAGTAAATTATAACATACAGGGCACAGTCCCTGGAGGCATTCTGCTTCAGAGACCTGCATAAAAAAAAACTTCCCCAGACACTTTTTAGAGACGCTGGGGAGAGCGTGTTAGAGAGGATTTACTAATTTGCTGTTGGTGTATGCCGACAACAAGTTACAGATCCACCTGTTGTAGGAGTCAGAAGCAGGATAATGCTTCCTCTCCACCCATGACTCATGAGTTAGCTCTAGGCTCCAAGAGCCACCATCTAGTTTGCATCTTGTGACGGATTTTTTGGCAAAATGGATTTTTTTCAAACATACCTACTTGTCAAAACACTTTCAGCCTTCTGAGAACATACCCTTTACATAAAAATGTGATTAATGAAGTCTCAGGCTGGAGGAAGAAACCCATTCTGGAAGAGGAAATATGCCAATGGCCATAATAAGTCACCAAAAAAAAAGGGAAGGCCCAATATCCAGCCACGGATGATTTATTTCAGACCAAGAACGTGAGTCTCACAACCCAAGTGAATGTGCACCTTCCTGAAATCTGTGCTTGACTAGGTCTTTATAACGGTTTCTGATTGGAGCTTTTCCTTTTTATATAAATAATTCAAAATACATTGAACTAACAAGACTGACTCTAGAGGTTAATGGCAGGCACATAAGTTCAGCTTTCTGTTAGAATGAATATTTATTACTAGAAAATAGAACAGTGGTAACGAGAAATTTATTCTGAGATTTGGAAAAATGACAGAGCAGAGACTATGATGTCCCATATTAAAACATGAACATATCATTAAGACTTCTCCTGTTATTTTGTGGAAAACTTGGGAAACTCTTCAATTTGATTTGATAACAGAACAATATTTAATGTTTTTTAAAGTTTCTTAGAACAGGAAAAAATTATCCCAGCCAATCTCAGATAGCCAATGAAGAAGAATAATTATTATTATACTGCCTTATCTTGTCATAACTCCTAGTAATATTCTGTCTACCTAACTGTATTTTATCTTAAAGTGAACGTATTAGTTTTGTTTAGTGAACTATTGCTACAGTTGCTACTAAAACCCTACTGCGTATAGAGATTCTCTGTATTCACTGTTTCAAAGTTTCGCTGAATCCCTGTATATAACTGCTTATTTTCTTTTATAAATACAATCTCTTTTCAAGATTTAGATAACAGAGAGAGTAAATAACATCCTATTCTAATTTCTAATCAACTTCTGTGATAAAGTTTAGGAAAGTTTTCTAATGACACAGAGAATAAGTAGAAGGGTCTCAGTCACTTAGAAGTGACTCAGTCAGCTACGTCAGAAACTCATTCTTATGTATTCTTTCACTATATTGCCAAAAAAATGTGAGCACCTGAATATTCCCCACCCTTCTTCTTTTGCTTCCAGTTAGATATGGAATTCATGGTACTGTAAAAGAACTTCTTTATTTTCTCATGTTTGACAAAGGGAGTTCTACTAAACTGGGATCAAATCTCCACAGGACCTAGAGTTAAGGCTAGCTTACAGTTTCACAGTTGATTTTTCTGAAGTGCCCTAAAATCCACATGCTTATTTCCCACTGTCTGGAAATTTATTCTGTAAAATCCTAAGAAAAGTGAGTGGAAAATGTTATGTGACTGAGTGGATAGCATAATACAGTTTCCACTGTCATAATGTTAGTTTTTACTTTGCACATAGTGGGCATCTAATCATGGCTCTGAGCTCATCACTGCCCGGGACTGATCTCAGCTAGTGTCCATTACTAGCTATCTGTATCCATTACTAGCTATCCGTATCCATTACTGGTTATCCATTCCAAGCCAGCTGGCAAGTGACAGATGTGTCATTTGTGCATGTGATGTTCTTATGCTCCAGGATTGATTCCAGGGTTTTTTGAAGCCTCTGCCTGACAGAATATGGGGTGGCCCAGGTGATGTCCTCTTTCTAGCGCAGGCAGCAGCATTTACTGTGAGCTTTGCCTTCGTCCTTGAGAGTTTTCTGAAAATCTCTCTTCAGGAATGGACAGACAATTGCAAACGATGATGTTACTGTAGTAAACTGCTGAGGCATGTTACCGTGGCTTGGATGATAAGCAGTAACTTGTTAGCCAGAGTTGTAATGTGTGCCTGCTGTGCAGATGTGCACGGGATAGCTCAGGAGTAACACAGTTTGCCATTTGTCTCCTAAGGGTTATCTTGGTAGAATTATTTTTGATTCTTAAGTATTTCTACATTATTTTTTTTTTTAGTAAATATGAACACATTTCTTCTTTCCTAGTGACACATAAAGACAAACCGGAACGACAAGAAAAACCTGAAAAAAAGGAAAAGCATGCAGGTAATGATTTAATGTCAGAACCTATTTTACATTTTGAGGTACCCCAGAATTAATTGTCTATTCAATTTCCATTTATCTATCCCCTTGATTGGAAAAAATGTTATAGAACTTCATGAATAAAAATCATGAGATCACATAAAGGTTTGCAGATGTACAGACTGAGTAACATTTTGTATTCCTTCTGCATGTTTGTTGGGTGTTTTTCTGAGGAAGGGAAATAATCTATTTTATACTCTGGATTAGTATAATCTCCTAGTAATCTCTAAGTATTTCCAACAGTCGCCGTATGTATGGTTGCTAAAAGAATATGGTCATCCAATAAAAACACCTGACAACCTGTAAACAAAGGTAATGAGGGAGGCCACATGAAAAAAAAAAACATTTTAAATACAATACTGAGTAGAGCTGTTGTATAGGTATTGCATAGGGCAGGACTAATTCTTTAAGTAGTTACTTGCAATAAATAGGTATCTAGCACTGCTTTATCTTCCACAATTCTTATTTTCTTTTGAAACACCAACACAAAGCTGGAGAGTACATAGCAATGCTCACGCATACATTTTTGTGTTCTTAGTATAAACTCATGTGCCGGAGTCAAATAGGCAGCTGAGTGTTTTCACACACCTGGCCCCTGTAGGCTGCCTCAGGGGATATGATCAATTACAAATATCAGTTCTACACACCCGTGGACAAGTTACTGTGTAAACATTAATCATAAAAATTTAACCAATCAGAGCCCATATAGGAGAATATTCCAGCCTACCCACCACTCAGTGACTATTGCACAGTTCAGGTGTATTCTGAAACCTGAGCCAGAAATCTAGTCACTACAGTGTACTTTATTTCAATTTGTAAAGTGGAAATTAAAAGCAAACAAAAAGCCCCGAAGAGCATTAGTTATAATGCCATTGCAATTAGATTTGTAATTAATTATAGTGTTTAATCATTCATAGCTGGAAAAACTGTTAGTTGTTATGTGGAGTTCAGAAAATCCTTCAGAAATGAACTAAAGTAATAAACAAGAAAGCTCAAAAATAAAAATAAACCAAAATAAACCAATAAACAACAGTATAAACAAAACAAACACAATGAACCAGTAAACAACATAAATAAACATGACTTTTCTTGACTTCTTTCATGGGATTACAGTTGTGCCAGAAAGCCCATTCCTTCTCCAGACGATAGCAGAGACCTCAGGGATGGTAGACAAGTTTTTGAAGGTTTGTATCATGTGTTTTGGCATCAACAGCAGACAGCAGCAGCTGAATCAATCTTTCTGGTTCTTTGCGTGGATAGCCATGGTGCCTAGTTGTGTTTCTTGATGTTTTTCCTCCTTTTTCTCACTTAAAATGCAACATTTCTAGTTTTAAATAACCATTAATGGTGTTATTTATTTCTAGCTACTCACAAAGAGAAACCTGAAAAGCCAGAAAAACATGAAAAGAAAGCACCTTCTAAAGGTAATTGATATTAGATGTTGTACAGTTTTAGATTTTTAGTGCTTATATAGTTTGGGAGAGTGTGGAGACGGGTATTTGAAATATAAATCTCTTGTAGTCCATACTGTACATTTTTTGGATGCTCTCACTTTTGCTTGAGCAGGTCTTGATCAGCCCCTGACTGAAATCTTGCTCAGCATACATTTCTTGCTTAGTTCTCTTGGTTTGATGCACAGAGGTAATTATAAATCATTCTTGTGCAGCTAAAGGAATAAGCCTATGATTGTTATATTTCCATTCCTTGATGTCTTTTCTTCCACAATGGGATTCAGTAATTTGCCTGTAAAGAAGGCTTTCTCTTGTGTATCAGTTTTCAGTCTGGCGCAGACCTAATGTGAGAGTGTTTGCTAACTCTCAGTCTGGGTCTTCCATCATAACCAAAAGTAGATTTTCATTTTCTTGCCTTTATTTTTTTGCAATAATATTTTCATTTCAATATATGATTTGTACTGTCCTCCATGGCAGAAGTGGCTTTGGTTAAGATTTACATATCTACTAATTATCATATATATTCTGAAGCAATATCATGTATGAGAGATGATCTTCAGTATTCTTTTGACTGATAATTCCATCTTTAGCTGTGACTTGGACAGGGGGGTTTAAAAATCCAATCAGCCTGCCCTGTTATGCTATTTTTTAAAGACTAACATTTATTATCGCTTGGCATTTGAATGTTTTTGCTCTGAAGTTTTCTTTTTTTATATGCATTGCTTTTTGGAAGCCAGATATTTCTATAATGAAGTTAGGTTTCAGTCTTTGTCTCTTCTTACTTTTACTCAGTTAACTCTTGAAAAGAAACGCTATGCAATGTATCTTATTATCAGTCTGTTATGGCATTCAGATTAATCTGGTGATGATGGGACACATGAATTAATTAGGTTTAGTTCGAATCTGTTCAGACAATATAGATTTGAATGTAGAAATCAGTCTTTATTGGACTCGACCTTACTCTAAGGAGAGATGTAAAACAAAGTAGGAGTAAAGAGAGAGAAAAAGTGGAATGAAGACCTAAAACCTTGAAAGACTTTGAAAGGTCATCATTGTCCAGTCTCTCTTTAAAAGAGATATTTGGTCATTTTTTCTACTTTCAGCGCATAATTTGAAAGTAATCTGGAGAAAATAAATGCCCACAGTGTCTGTGCAGATTTGAAAAGCAAATAACTTCCAAGAATCACTGAGATATTCCTAATGAGCAGCTGGCCTGTTCACCCATTTATCATCTGCTAGCTAACCAAATAATTGCTTAGAGCTTTAATGTGTTTAATAGCAGCCATGACTCTAGTCACTGGCTAGAAAATTTTATGAAGAATTTGGTCACTTTGCAGCTAGGGGGATATGCTGCTGGGGTGTGACATGCTGCCCTCTCCTGAATGGTTTCCATGTTGTGCGAGTCCCTTTGGGTGGACTCAGTGCATGAGGGCACACGTTGTCTTCAGCGCTTCCTAAGGCTCGTTCATGCCGGCAGTGTGCTGAGCTATCCATTGCCAGGCTCGCCTCCCTTTTGTCTGGGGTCTGCTCTGAACTGGGTCAGCTGCCAGCAGTGCTGAGGGGCCATTTCAACCTCTTGCAGTCCCTAGGAAATGAGGATGCTCAGGTCCAGGCCAACTTCAGGGAACAGGCATGCTGAAAATCAGGTGGCTACTTCCCCCACAGCCAGGAGATTTTCTCTGCACTCAGTAGAAAGACTGTGGGTACTTCTTCAGCCTCTGTTAAAGGCTCCAGAAAGCTTTGGTGATATGAATGCTATTTAAACACATCATCTAAGAAACAGCTATCTTAAAAGAAGAAAAACAAGTCTAAATATCAATCATGGCTCATATAGGCAGCAATTCCAGGCTGGAATTCAGTTAGAGAGGAAGTTGCTCTTATGCAGACATCACTTGAAAGAAGTGCAATTAACTCTCAAAGCTGTTTTGTTCTGGCAATATGACTGGATGGCAACCAAGAGAGGAAAGATAGAAGGCTCAGCATAAAATTTCGACAGCCTTTCCGGGACATAGCACTGTGTGTGTCTACACAGTATATCCTGTGCAGACGTGAACTCACTGGAGCTGGGCTTTGAAGTGAGCACCAGGCTTGTGCCTGTGTTTGTCTGACAGTGAGCCCAAGCTAAGAAAAACCTCTTTCCGTAAGAAAAATGTAGCTGCACAGCTTCCCGTTGGCTGGAGCACAAGAAGATCAAGCCCGTGTCTGCTCAGAGCTTGAGCAGAGCAAGCTTGTGTCATCTGGAATATGCAGTATAAGCATTCCCTACAAAGCTTCAGATCTGTGTGACTGCCTTGTCTTCTGGTTAAGCGAGTCTCAACAGATATTTTGAAGCTTTTTACCCCAGTGTGTGAACCTGAGAAAAAGAGGCAAGATTTTTGCAAACCAAAAAGCAGGAATCATGAACAAATGTGAAACTTCCAGAGATGATGTTGTGTTTTAGCAATATTTTCTCATTCTTTGTTGTTTTTTTTTGTCCTAATATACAATTGTACTCATTTCTAGTAATTCAAAAAGACAAACCTGAAAGACATGAAAAAGCTGAAAAGAAACCTCCTCCCAAAGGTAATTATCTATTTATGCTACATTTTTAACCAGAATTTACGTTAAAATTAATAAAATTTATTTTACTGGAGCACAGAATATAATGTGTATGAAAAACCAGCTATATGACATTATAATGAAACTAAAATAAAATTCAAATTAAAATGTCTTTAGAACATCCAGGGGTTAGTTCTATGTGTGATCACTTTTAAAGTATGTTGAAATTTCAAAGACGAAAATTAAAGGTAAGAATCACCATTTCCCTGAAAAAGAAGTAGACCTGTCCATAAGTGATTTGATATACACATTTTCACTATAACTAGTTAAAGAAATTCCTTCTTCACTAGCTAGTAATGTATTTGGACATGCCGTGGCTTTGTCTGAAAGTAGGAATTGACCCTTATGAAAATATCTGTATTCTGTTTTAGAATAGGTAAAACTATTCAGTTTACATATTGATAAAATCAGTCTAGTCAGGTCAGTGTCTTAATAGAAACAGAAGTCCAGAGTCTTACAGAAGGCATGCATTTTATAGCATTCAAGTTTTGCCTCAAGGATGGAGACCTGCAGAGCTATGAAAAAAACAGAAGTGTGAACATCACACTAAACAGATTAGTTTAAACCATATTCAGTGGTATTTTAAACTACTGTTGCATTTTCCACTGAAGTGAACTGGAAACATACGTATTGTCAGCACCCATGTCTCAGATGAGAAAAAGCTGCTGATACATACAAACAGAAGGAATACTCCTGGTCTCACCAACCTCTACATAGCTTCAGCCACTGATATTTACAATTCAGTAATTCTGCTTGGAAACCTTCTCACTGCTGCTGGGCACGTCATGATTTGGCCTGTCTCAGACTGGTCTTTCAGCCCAGGGAAATGGTGCAGAGGGAGACACAAAAACTCAAGAATTCTCGGGCAGAGACCTAGAATCGGTGCGTAAAAGTGACCTTTACAAATAGCCACACTTTAAATTTGCAACACTTACAGCTTACAACAGAGTTTAGCTCTGATCTCTGAAGTCTGAAGTTACTCATATTTAGCCGGGAAGTACCTTCCATATTTGTTTGCTTCATGACCAATATTTGTCTCCCTGGTTTCTACCATAAAAGCTAACACATTGTCATTACAAACATTGAATGTTATTTGCCATAGCCTACTATCCTTAGTATTAGCCAAATACTTTGTACAAGACAAAACGTGCTTGCATCTCATATTTCTGTCTAAATCTGTAGTTTTGGGGGATTATAGTTTTCATCAGTTCTGAGCAAGGTGTTAATGATGAAGAAATACTCATTAGTAATAGCACAAGATAAAATAAATGTTATTGAGTATTATTCTGGGGGGAAAGAATGACACTGAAACACTTTCTTTGTTACTTGCAGAGGAGAAGAAAGTAAAGAGCGCTAAAGTGGAAGCAAAAGTCAAAAAGGAAGTGAAGGATGGAAAAGGAGAAGCAAAAACGACTGAGAAGGTCAAGCAGGCAGAGACTAAAACAACAGAAGTTGGGCTAATAAAGGCCAAACCGAAAGTTAAGGAGGAGAAAGCTCTTCAGACTGTAACTAAATCGGAAAAGAAAGGTAAACAAAACCAGGAGGAAACAAACGAAGAGCTTAAAAAGATAGTAGGGAAGAAGCAGAGAGAATGGAGCTAAAGCTGGCAAGGACCTAAGTCCACCCATGAAAAAGAAAAGTGCAGTACAAATAAATTCCAGATGAATCTCAGATTGCTAGAAGGAGGCTATCAAGAATAAAATAGGTTTAATCTAAATAACCAGAATGTTCTAACTGTTTGTCATGGCTAAAGATTCATTTAAGTTTAAATTCCTCTTTACCAAGGACCAATACCTCTTCAGACAGGCCTGAGTCTTCATGGATTTGCTCAGTAGAATACTGTGTAGTGTATTGCTAGTAAAGTTATTTTGGAAAATACAGACTGTCCAATGACCTGTTGGGAGTTATGTTTTGTTTCTACATCTGCATGTGTCCTCAATAACAATAAGGAAAGTAGCAGCAGAGGAAAGGGAATGTAATAATTTATATTACATCAGATTATATGAGGCGTTGTCACGTTGTCAGGTATTGTATGATGTAATGATATACCTGCCTGATGTGATTTGATGTGAACAACTTCCAAATTTCTCCTAAAAAGGAAATAAATGCCATTACCCTGGTGAAAGGAAAAAATTAAGTGATAAAACAAAGAATCAATATGCATCAACACCAAACGCAGGTGTTAACTATATGCTCCTTTTTGTCAGAGACAGCCTGGATTCTTCCACTCCCAAATTGCACTGACTGGTTCCCTGATTTGCCTGTGGCTATTCCATGGTGTTAGGTACAATTTTGTGTGAATGAAGGCGGCAGGACCTGCCTCTCTCTACGAATTGTCACACTGCAGGCACAGGATTATTCTGACATTAATAGAGGCAGCTCAGCATTGCGTGGTGCACCTACCTGATCCCTTCAGCCGATAACCACAGATAAAATCCCTGTGCCTGAGCATCCAAACAGCCATCCCTGCCTGGATATCTGAATCTGCCAGGGCAGGTTCTCTCAGACTTTCATAGCCATCAGCTCTGGACCCCTTAGGAGTTGCCTAAATTATACACTTCTAGAAATCTGAGAGATTTTGAGACATAGCCTCCTTTCTGACATGCATAAGGTGTTGAACCAGTATTTTTTAACATTTATTTGTATTCTAGTTAATTTTAATTTTTACTTGAACTACTGGAGCCTTTGAGGCATAAAATCAAGGCAGCATCTTTCCTGCTGATTGCTGTGACCAAGGGGAAAGTTCGGCAAATTGTTGAGCTCCTCTTGCGAGGTGCAAATCTCTTTCAGTTTTTGTTTGCTCTGACAGAGCTTCTGTGCACAGTGGGATCCACTCCACACTGTCCAGGATAAGGCTCTCAAAAAGCAATGGTGTGCAGATGAGGCACTTTACTCCCTGACAGCAAAATATTTTAAGTAAGTAAGGGTCAAAGACTGCAGAGAGCAATAAAGAGGTGGTTTTTTTTCTTTCTTTGATTCTTTTTTTGTGGGTTCCCCCTCTTATCTGATAAATATTAGCAAAATGATCCATCTTAACATTAAACATTAACAGATCACTTTGTAAGTCTGCTTTAGAGTGTGACTCCAGCGACTGTGCACTGAACCGTGGCAGGTGAAAGTGGGAATGAGCGGCTGGAGTGGAGGAAGGAAAGAGTCTCTTAAACTGCCCTTATCACTGGAGATAGGGCTGCACACGTCCAGTGAAAGATGCCTTTTTGACTTTCACCTGCCCTGCTGCCCAGCTGGATGTTCTCAGAAAATTCAGTTCTATATTTCAGTCCCACTGTGACCCAAGATGAACATAATTTTGAAGTCAATATGGTTTTGCCAAGATTTCCTCATCCTGCAATCCTTACTTTTTTTTGCTTAAGGGAGTAGTTTTGCCAGCTTTTCTGCAACAATGTAAAAAATGTAACAGTAACCACAGAAGGGTTGTTATGATGAACCTGCCGCTGCATCATTGCTTACTCAAATTAAAATCAAAAAAGATAGGTCATCTCCTAGGGTAAATCAGATGAGATCCAATGACAGAAATATCTATGACAGTTTTTATCAATTAGAATCTAGTCCCAAACTTTCACATGATTTTTTAGTACTCGAATGAATATCTGTGCCACTATTACAGAGTTATAAGGTGAAAACTATAGTGTGAATTTTTCTTTTTAACAGGATAGTTTAAATTGGAATGACTTTTTAGCCATGAAAAGATATTTGGAAAATCATAATCATTTAAGATTCTTTAGGTTTCAATCTTTGCTGATTGGCAGAATTCCCATGAACTTCCATGGGATGTTACTGCGCACCTTACTATTTCACACACAGTAGAAATGCTATTTTTGTTATTCAGAGTTTAGCATTTTGCCTTTAATTTTTTTTTATAAATCCCAGTTTTCAGAGATTGAGTTACTAAAAAAATCCTATGAGAAGATTAATACAAAATCTTTCTTCTCGAGTACAACTAAGATTAAAGCTTTTTTTTTAAAGTTTATTCAAATTACATTTCCACAAAAAAAACCCAAACTAAACCAACCAACCCCAAAATCAAACCAACCAAAAAAAACCCCCAACAACAGAAACACCCACAGTCTATTTTAATCCTGGTCTATATTACTACATTTTAAAAAATGGATTATTTTAATATCAGTGAAACGGTGTGAGCTGCTCAGACCTCAGGCTATGTCTATATCATAACCTAAATAGAACCATCATAGGATTGTGCTCTGTCCTGTGATTGTCCATACAGATTGTGTCCCATGACACAGTTTTATCCCATGCCATCTAGCAGTCTTCCATACAATGCCCCAAAACAGTCCAGGGGCTCTTCCCAATGGGCAACGTGGAAGAAGGCAGCTTGTTTTGGCAAAAGAGGGGTAAGGAAAACTCAGCTTTGTGGGCAAGAACTGTGCCCTGCCATTTGCTTTCTGGGCTAAAGGGCTGGCATTGGTCCATTTTAATTACGAATAGAGACTGACTTACTGAGGCCCTATTTGCAAGTGCGTTGAACTGAGTGCAAACACTTTGCTGACTTCAGTGGCTTTAGATGGGCTTACTGAGAGTACAGATTTGTACGTACTTGTTTTCTCACACATACGCTGCTACTTTTTTCAGAAAATTAGCACATAGACTTAGGGCAGATATTGCAGCCAAATGCTTCAGATTCCTTAAGGATGGAATCCAAAGCTGGAGCCAGCCAGAATGATAAATTTGAATTCTTAAATATGAAAGTAAAAACTATTATGAATATTCATTAAAGATTTTAAAAGCAGTGTTTATAGACACAGCCCTGTGTATCTCCTGAAAGATTTGCCCCAGGTTCTACAATACTGACTAGTATTACCCTCACCACCTCAGTAACAGGACATAGCTCCATGGGGTCCTGTCGACCAGTAGAAACAAGTGGATATTTGCTGAGCTTGTAAACCCTTTCCTCATTTCTTTAACTGCATAGGAAATCATGTTCTCCACCCAAGGATTTCCATGGCAGTCAACATAACAGAGCAGCAACCACATAAATGCCTCAGCATCAACTAATGCTGATGCTCCAGTGAACTATGTAAGAAAGCAAAAACTACAATGAGGGTTATATACTTGGGAATGTCATTTTGCATTTAAATATAACAGTTATACCATTTTTAAAATTTTAAGCATTCCAAAGTCTGCATAATTTTGTTTGAAGTTGGCAAAGAGAAAGTAAGTGGTTTTGTAGGTGAGCAGGAGAGAGATGCAACGGGAGGTGTAACTTCTATAGCCAAGGAACTGTGCCGGAACAATCTAGGACAGATGGATGAATATGCTTAACTCAAGGACAGTTGGGAACTAACTTAGCTAACCAGAGTTGGCATTTAGTCATCAACCTTAACTTTCAAAGCTAATGTCCCTTGGAGTCCAGTGAGGCAACGTGCTTTTTTCTGGCCAACTGGAGAATCCAGCAATAGCATTGCAATTCTTTTGCACTCAGTTACTAATTGGCAACTTTTCTTCACCATTCTTAGTGTTAGAAATTTTTATTAAGGTCTTCAACTCTGCTCATGTAGAGGAGAAATCAATAGACAATCAACATTTCTGAAATCCAAGTTTCATTTAGATTCAGAAGCCTTAATTTCTGAATAGCATAGTTTCAATATATATATATATCCAGATTTAATATATACATGTGTATATATATATTTGTAAAGATTAGTGTTTGGAATGTAATTCTGTAGTGAAAGGATAAAATTCTGTGGAAAAACTCATTGTCACAGGAGTGTAAGTACACAGAGTTCTCTTTATATTCCCATTCACTAAATGTACATATTGATTATTCTGTTAAAACAATATTAACAAAATACTGCAATATAAACCTTTATTGAATTTTTCTATCACCCGGCTGCAAAAGGATCTTCAAGGATAAGAAAAAGTCTTTGGGAGCTGTGGCCAGGCAGCAGTTTGCACAGTACTTGTGCGTGGGGTCAGGACGTGTGCCAAAACCAAGGCTGCGCACTGCTGAGCGGGGGCACACGCTGTGTCCTGTCAGCCCAGAAGAGTTGGTAGCTCTGGGGCACTGGTAGCTCTAAAGTTCTTGGCTGGGAGGTTTGAATTAGGTCTGTACAATAAAATGTCTCTTTCTGAACATGTGAATTACTTGAAGACCAGGAAAAAAACCCAAACATACGTATAAATAAGACTATCCCTGAAACGTGTCTTTGCACTGCCAAGTTTTGTCTTCACTGTTAAATAGAAACATTTTAAATTTACCTTCTTCATTACTCTTTTTTTCCTTTTTGCTCTGTTAGATCAATATGCATTCTGTCGCTATGTGATTGACATGTTTGCGCAAGGGGATTTTTATCCAGGTACTTTCCTACATCATTGAACTCTGTTCTAATATTCTTCTGTTTCCCTGAGAGTTTCTGCTCCTCTATGTATTAAAAGTGTGTTTTGTATTGTTGAAAGGTCTCACAAGTGCAACAAAGAGTGTGCAAATAGTTTTAATAAAGCATAAGAGCTAATGGCTGTATTATTAAAGCTTTTAATTTTCTGTCTATGATGCATGAATTAAAATTAAGGTTATGTTAAAAGTAGAGTCAATGGAAGGCTACAGAAATTGCTAAAATTTTCCATGCTTTTTTTGGCTGAGATGCAAGGGAAAAGAGCTTATTGTTAACAGCTTATTGGTTTTTTTCCCCACAAATAGCAAGCCTTAACCCCAGAATGCTTCAAAAATAGAACTGCCATTGTTGTTCTTAGTACATAAAATATCTTAGCTGATCCATCGCTTCTGTGCTTTATCTTCTCTCTTACCACATCTCTGTGCTCATCTGTTCTAACACAGACACTTAATTCCTAGCCAAAAAAAGAAACTAGAGCTACTGGTAATGTCTGAGCATCATCTCATAATATTAAGTCAATCTGCCCTGACCTTATTTAGTAGACACTCTTCCTTCTGAAATCCAGTGCAAAAGGACATACTACGGAGAGGACATAATCCAAGGAGTAATCAGCAACGATATTTAAGAAAAGAGTCAAGGATAACATATTTAAGGACACGCTAAGTCTTACAGTCTTTGTTTAGTGAGTTATTTGCTCAAGAATCTCTCCACTGATACTTCTCTGAATTGGATGTGTTTTCTATCTCTACCTCGTGGCTTAGGTCCTCTCTTGACATGCCCAGGTTCAGTCAGAGCTGGGAAGTCCTGAGAATGTAGCTGAGAACCAGAGACTCCCAAAATGGGGGGAAGAAGGAGACAGATTTTTGTGGAGGAAATATGAAGAAGTTTGGGATTTTGGAGGGAGAGGGTTTGTATGGCCTGTTCTCAAAGAGTGACATGGAGAGATAGGGAGTTCCATTAAAAGAGAGTAAAGTATTATATTGCCTCTAGGAGTTCTAAAGACAGCCAGTTATAAACAGAGGGACTGATCTAGGCTTAGAGCGGGAGAAAGATTGGCAAAACCTTCCAGAGACCTTCAGTTACGCCTTGATTTAAAAAATAACCCCTTGTACCAGATGTCATTCACCCAGTTTCTGGCTTTACACAGCTCTACCATTAATAAATCACAACACAGACTCACGTGGAGATCTTCAAGATCTCTCTTATAGTTCTCCTGATATTTGCAAGCAGCTTTGACATGTTAGAGCCCTTCTTTCCAGATGGGTCCCTGGGCTCTTTCACACTCTCCTAAGGCAGAGCAGACTTGCTGTGGGAAGGGAATTTTCTGCAAGATTGCTTTTCAATTTTGACCTTTCCAGCTGTGAGGAGACTGGGAAGACCATGAAGGGGAGAAGGGAGATAGAGAGGGAAGTCTGTAGTGACTTGAATTTCAGAAGATAAAAGACATGACTGTCTGCCTCCCAATGTTTGCCTTGTGTCATTTCAGTGTGCCATGACAGAGTTGTGCTAAGAAACCACAGGTGAAATAGCTGAAAAAGGTTCAATGGTCATTGGGTTATCAGCTGGCCTTGCAGGCGAACAGCTAGGGTGATAGCTTGAGGCCCTAGAAAGTGGAAATAAGTCATAAAGCAGGGTCTTAACTTAGAGTCTCCAAAAGTCCACTTGTGGCACCACCTGTAAAGCAACTGCTTTTTCACCTGTTAAGTCATTTGTCATCATCTGAAGTCAAATGCTGTGAATGGTTGTTTTGATGGGGACTGATACATTTTTATAGGAGGTAAAATAAAGCGTTGCCTTCAAAACAAGCTTTGATCAAACCACAGGCTGTGAAAGGCAATGCTGAAATATCCAGACCATGTCTCTGGGAAGGTAAAGGCCAGGTACGCCTGGCTCTGTGCTCTTTATAGAAATCATTCAGGAGAGTGCCACCAAACACTGCTCGGTTAGTGTGTGTTACTGCCTTTCTCAGGCAACGTGCTCATTTCACAGTGGCCTTTGTGAACTGAAATATTACTGTAATTCATTTTCTTGAACAGATAAATGTGGGGAAAACATCAGCACATTAAGTCCCTTTAATAACCCTAATATCCAATTAGCTTTAAAATCTGCTATATTTTATCCTTTTATCAGTTTATATATTTTATGGCAAATTACATTGTCTAAACAAAGAGATCTGAGTGCAATTCAGCTAAGGAATTTAATTACAGTCACCCTGTACTTTCAAACCAGGAATCATTTCTGTCAATCCCAATATTGCCATTTGTGGAAAAGAAAAAATACATTTCTTTCATAGAAAACTCCTTCACATAGGTATATTAGCTTTTTGTAGGATTGTTTACACCAAGTATGAATTTCTGTTTTCTTGAGTTTATATGAGCAGTATCCCACTCATTAGATTCCTTCGGCACAATGAATGGATTTATGATGTCAGTAATAACAATAACATTCAGTATTTATTCTTTGATAGTATTTTTGGAGTATTTGTATTATTGAGAAATTTGGATTTATTACTGGCAACATTAAACTATTTTAGGTTTATATAAATTTTATGCAATAATTTATACCAAAGTAGACCATTTAAGATGGCATTTTATAATGATCAAATAATTAAAACTCAAATCCTTTGGTTTCATTAATTAGATACACTTTTCAAAATACGTTAATTAATACATTTTGACAGTCTCCTGAACAATCTACTGGAGGTCAGTTAATGCTTTTGTGTTGATTTTAACAAATGAGTCTGAAATATTGTTCATTTACTCAAAGTTTTGTCATATTACTGCAATCTTAGCTTTAAAAAATGAATGAAATGTGCATAAACTGTACACAGCGAATTAATAGGAAGACATAGAAGGGAGAATTCTTGCTTCATGAAGCATTAGCTAGTTTTCTTGTTTCTCCAGCCAGCATTTGTCCCTGATACTGACTTGTTTCATGCAGATCCTCCTGCAAATCACAATAATTATATCAGTATCAGTTAACTTCCAAGACTTTTTTTACTTTTTATAAAAATATCTGAGGTTCTCGGCCCCCTACAATAGATATCAGTGGAGTTTCAGCCGTAAACTCAGATATGTTTTGCTAAACCAAAAGTCTACCTCATGAATATCATGACTGCAACAGTGACCTGTGCTGAGATACATTGGTTCTGACTGGCACCTCTGTTCTTCTACTGGCACTGGTATTTCTGAGGTCCAAGATAGCCTTTCTGAGACGGAAGCCCTCTGACTTTCTTTTGTCTAGTTTCATGGATATAGTCTATTCGATGTATTTGGTAATTTATCTGATACTCCTGAATTTTGTTCTGAGTAATATTTCTAGTGTTCTTGTTCATATTTTTATATTTTATTGGTAGGAGAAAAGGTTCTATTTTAGTAAAAACCTTTAACTTGATTTCCATAACTAATTTTTTGCCCTTAGTTTGGAATCCTCACCCATGTGGAAGGATTTCGGGGACACTAGTTGGTCACTCTTTTAGCATACAGCACATGTTTCTCTAAGTTAACTGGATCTGCTCTATTTTATTCCCCCTGTGCCATACTCCTGTTTTACCACTCCTCCCCTTCTTTCCCTGCAATATTTGCCATCTTGCTTTACATTTACATTTCCTGAATCACTTTCACAGATCAAGAAGTTGTTCCAATGGAATGCCTTTTTTATTTTGGAGCTACCTAAAGTGGATCCTTGCGTGTCTGTCTTTTTGCATGCCCACCTCAGCATGTGGTTGTGCATGCTGCTTGCTGCGTATTGCTGAATTAAGAGTAATAAGCATCTTTGGGGTATTTGGTCATAACATGGCACCCTTGTTTCCCACAGGCGTACTGTATATTTATGGTCAGATTTTGTTTTCTTTTTAATCACTTGAAAGTTTATTTTACTGTGTTCTAGTTTTGGTTAAAGAACTAGCATTTCACAGTACATTGAACTCACTACTGAGTGATCTTTACAGTTACCTAATTGACAACAAAGACAATGGGAGCACAGATGTGACATTATTGTCAATTTAGCCTATCTAAAATCTTTGCACTGCAGAACCCAATTACCCTATCTACTTTATACCACTACATGACTGTTTCCAATAATAACTAGACTGCAAAGGAACGTGGCCATACAGTTTCTTTTCATCAATTTACACTCATACGTTTATTTTGTATTTCCATGCAGGGTCTAAAAGCCACAACGATGTTGACAATTTTGCTAATCTTACACTGTTGAAAAAATATTTGCCTTGGAGAAATTCATCAGTATTTCTGGCACATTTATATGACGAGAGTGTATCCTATAGGTTAAACCAGTCATCCCACCTTCTCCTTAAAAAATCATCGAAGCCTCACCCTTTGTACATATGCACATGAAAAAAAAAATTACAAACATAGACAGTTAAGAAATTCAGGCAAATTGTGTCAAGAGTCCATAGGTAACCCTACAGTCTGCTTGGTCCTAGAAAGAAATGTCAGACTGAATGTCCTTCATGTCTGCAATGTTCTTCCATGGCTTGTCTCTTCTCTTCCATTGTCAAGAAATATTCAGTCAAAGAGCAGGGATTATTGTTATTACACAATGTGGTAAGAGAATTCCAAGACATTGCTGGTATGATACTTGTCATTTAATATCCGAAAAGATTTATGGAGATACTGGTATAAAAGTACATCAATATTATAAGATCATGGAGTATATTACTGCAAAAAAACTGAGAGCATTTAAGTGCCTAATTTTGAAAGTAAAAATGCCTGTATTTGCTGTGGGTAGGCTGTAGCCCTGCAGTTAAATACTTGCCCTCTGCTGTTCAGATAGCAAAACGCTTTAGGCTCTTGAACTATTTTTGAGTGTCACTCCTACTTGATTAAAGACCAGGATGTGTTGTGGATATATCAATGACAGGGTGTAACTTTTCACCTTGTTACATTACATTTACATGGGGACAACTGTGATACCAGTGCAGTTTGTCCGGGTATACATTTGATGCAGTGCAATAAGAAAATCAGTAATAATAAATAAAGAAGTAACATGTTACTTGCTTCTTGTTTGGAAAAATTCAGCATGAAAAACTGTGGACCGAGTTATAGGCTTTCACATTTGATAGAAAATGCTAGAGTATATTATTTTTTTCTGTGGAATGATGCTTTCTGATGCTACCTACTCAGTATCTCTCTCCCCTACAGTAGAAAACAAGCAAACCAGGTATTTGTTTTAGTGAAATGCTAAAGCGAGAGTTTGGGAGCCATGAAACTTTCCCAGTTTTACTTTTTAAACAGGAAAGATATCTAAAAACTAACAAATTTTCTCCCTCTGAGGGCAATACTATACCTCAAAATTTGCAGAAGCTTAACTGGATTTATCTTCAGAGTTGACAGTTAATTGTACATCAGTTTATAAGTTGTTCATTTGATGAAACACTCGTCGACAAATTTGTTTCTGCTGATGACATAAATGGAGATGATTGAACAACAGAAGCATTTATTCCTCTAGTAACCTCCTGGGAGAGTTCTGAATACTTTTCAAACAGTCTGAAAGGAAAGAAGTAATGAAGAGTAATTTTAAATATATATATGAGAAACTGAAAATTAAATTTTAATTATTGAAAAATTTCTAATTTATTAATGTGGAGTTCTTGCAATAGTTTTAGTTGTGATTTGGAGTCTAAATATTGCTTCTTTACGTTTCTATTCAGTTATGTAAAACTATAAGAAGATATCCACTGATGTAATTTTAACAAGGTTCTTGTCTATGACTCCCCTCTCACCCCAAAAGCTGTGTCTATTTGGTCAAACTATGAAATGACATTGATCCCTTAATGGGGACGTTATCAGCACAGAAACCTGACACCATCCCACAGAGGCAAAACAGTTATCCATTATTCCCTGTTTATATCATCCCACCGTGGATCAGAGCCAGATGCTGGCACACAAAGCTGCATCTGTCAACGCTCTTATGGCACTTTATTGTAACTTTGCCAAAAAAAATTTCAAACGACTTTCACTCTCTCAGAAGCATCTACCCAGGGAATGTGCAGTATTCTGCTTCTGTAGAGAGGAACAGGTCTCTTTGTTTGATAGGTCACTGTAAGCCTATCTGAGGAGTCAGACTTGGGTGATACAAAACAAAGCCAAAACCTTTGCTGGTGTCAATGAGCCAAAATCCTTGATTTTAATAGGAATAAACCAATCTAAGCTGTGAAGGTAGAGAGACTAGACTAACAAATGTATTCTCAGAATTGTGTTATATTTTATTACTACTATTTCATATTATAGCCATTTCATATAGTTCAGTAGTCGAGTTTCAAAATCAAGGATCATTTCAAAAGATTTATTAACAATGTTTGAAAAAAGCCAGTTGTGTTGTGGAGGATCATCAAAAGACTCAACCACTTTAGTTTTGAAAAGTAAGCTATTTAGAAAGTAAATGCAAAAGTTAAATGCCAAAAAAAAAAGAGCTAATAAACAAATAAAGTTTCATATTAAAAAGGTAAAAATAAGTTTAAGCAGTGACCTTGTAAAATGGTATAGAATCACAGAATCACAGGGGTTGGAAGGGACCTCTGGAGATCATCCAGTCTGACCCCCCTGCCAGAGCAGGGACACCTAGAGTAGGTTGCACAGGACGGCATCCAGGCGAGTTTTGAATGTCTATAGACAAAAAGAGTTTAGGATTATCTACACAGATCCACATATATGTACCTCTTGGTTCTGTCATTTTCTAATGTTGGAGAGCAAGCTTGATGTGTAGAAAGATTTTGGTCTTGTAACACTGAGCGCTACAGAATCAATATTTTAAACACCTATCAACCTAATAGTCTCTGAAGACCTTAACCAATTGTTACACAATGCTTGGGAAACCATAAAGGCCATCATGGATTTGCTTAAGCCAACCAAGTCAGCCAACTGCATCTTAAATGGCAAGTATTTCAGGAAACTAGGAACCTTACAAGGGTTGCAAGTGAACATCTGTCTGACAAGACATGACAACCTACAGTCTTCTCCTTCAGTCAGTTGTATAAGTCCAGGTTATATATCTCTAAAATACACATTTCTAAAATTATAAGTGAGCTAATGAATCCATTACCTTTAGAATATAGTCCTGAAACTGTCTTAGGGGAGTTAACCACCATACAATGAGTCTCTCTCAACTTTAACAGAAAGGAAAATAGCTGAGATCTACGCAAATGTGCCTTTAAACACCTCCTGATGCTGAATACACTGAAACATTATGAAGAAGGAAAAATGTATACTGAAGGGCTTTCAGTTTTCTTCTGAATTTTTCATTAACGAGGCAAAACCTATATCTCCATGTGGGACTGAGAGAAGTTACTCTCCTCATCCAAATATAGATTCTTTGCTGTCTCTGCTGAAAAATGATGAAGCTCAGTTTTAACAACAGAGACAGCACCAGGTCACCATACCACACAGATAAGAAGAGCATAGACAGGATCTACAAATGTTTTGACAAGATACATTCCATCATAAAACATTTCCAGCTTAGCAGTATTTTCTCACCTCTTCTGCTGTGAGAACAGTCCATGCAGAGGACAGAAGAGTGTTCAGCTGTGGCCTAAGCAGCATGTGCTCTCCCTGCCTTGCTTATGGCCACTTCCATCTACATCTAGCCCGCAGCCACTGTGACAGTCAGCTGGGGCAGGTCCATTCCTTTTGCCATTCTCTGTTCGGGTGCTTCTTTCTTTTGCCATCCACTTTCTTTCTGCACGTATCTGCTTTGTCAAAAAAGACATGAAACTTACTGACATATACCTAGAATGAGTCAAGACTAATTTACTTTTTCTTCATCAGGAAATGCTGTTCTTCCCTCTGGTACTTCACTTTCCTTCCTCTTGTTTCACTTTGTCCTTCAATACACTAGTACTATCTGACAGACTAAGCAGCACATAGAGTTCAAAAGACATTCAGTGCCCACATACATTAAACATAAACAATGTTTTTATCTTTTTTTTTTTTAGTTAAGCTTGACAACAAAATCCTTTCTCTCTACGTGGTGTTCATTCATATAATTGCTTGGAGTTTGGGGAGCACTGTGTTAACTAGGCAGCAGTTACAGTGTGAAAAATCATGCACAGCTCTTGATTTCAGTCCTGGAATATTTGGTGGCATGTAGTGTCATCTTTATGTAGAACTGCAAAATGAGATGTTTGCAATTCATTGCACCTCACTTAGATACCCAAAAGTTAATTGCCAAACTTTAACCTTTAGCTGTCTGTATAGCCAAGAGTATGAAATGGAGGCCTCCAGAGGGCAATTTCATCCTTAAAAAAAGATACCTGAGACAGAAAAGATGAATCACGCTTTGAAGGTACCAATTTCTCTCCATTGACTATAAATGGATCCCTCAGGTGACTTACCTAGATTTGACTGTCTAAAAGTTAACTTTTAAATATCTGGTTAAGAAAAACCTCACATACGTTCAAGAAGTATGCTAAAAATGTGCAAGCAAGGATTTAATTCAAATGAAGACTTTAAATGACAAATTTTCTGTATGATTTCAAATGATATTATCAGGAGCAGCTATTGGCTCAGCCAAGAAACCAGCAGTGCCACTCTGAAAAGTATAAATAGCAATAATAGAATTGCTATAGCATTTTAGGAGTGAGAGAAGGGGAAAAGGAAGGAATGTAGAGGGAAATATTTTCTTGAATAAATATGGAAGGCATTCACTGTTCAAGTGTGCCAAATAAAAGAAGTCTAAATAATTTTAATCAGGGCAAAGCCCCAGTCTTTACAGCTTGCACTTTCACAGAAGTTAAGCTTTGGAATTTTTATTTGCTGTATGCTTACAACATTCTTTTTTCTTTTTTTCTTTTTAGAAAATTTCTGTTATATCCATTTATAGGTGGAATAGAAAAGTATGGTAAGTCAGTTTCCCAAAAATCATAGGGGAGGCCTTGAGCACATGGGTTCAAACTCATGACAGTGAATCCCAGAACTCTTTGTCCTAAAAATAACCTCTTTATAAGAAAGAGGATCTTTCCTGGGAAAAGGAATGGGAAGGAAGAATTAGAAGTTACCAAAATGTGGTTGTCTTAAAGCAATCATCTCCAGTATTACAGTTTTTTTGTTCCAGTATTTGTCATAATTTTCCTACGCTTTACACAAACCCAGCAGCTTTAGTTGAAATTGTTCCAGCCTGAAACAGTTCAGGCCATGTAGGGACGAGGGGTAATGGCTTCAAGCTGGAAGAGGGTAGATTTAGATTAGATCTCAGGAAGAAATTTTTCGCTATGAAGGTGATGAGGCACTGGAACAGGTTGCTCAGAGAAGCTGTGGAGGCCCCATCCCTGGAGGTGTTCAAGGCCAGGTTGGATGAGGCTTTGAGCAACCTGGTCTAGTGGGAGGTGTCCTTGCTCATGGCAGAGGGGTTGGAACTAGATGATCTTTAAGGTCCCTTCCAACCTAAACTATTCTATGATTATATGATTCTATGATTTTATGATTCTGTGTTGCTGTAGAAACCACAGCTGCTGAAGAGTATTGCATCAAGCCTAACATCACCATATATTTTAAAGATTCTAAATTTTAGACGCGAATTTCAATATTTCTTTTATTACTATCTCTATGTCATAATCTTGTAGTTCCCAAAAATATTACAGCCATGGTACTTTTAGAAGATAGAGAAAGCTCACTGAGTTTCTTAATTACACAGAGCCTAACCTTCAAAGGTATTAGATATTTAATGCCTACCTAATACTTAGCTCTCATTGATTTCAGAGGGAGTGAGGAACAGGAGTTAGTATCCAACACCTCTGCACTTTTGGGCCCTAGTCCTGATATTTGATCTAATAAAATCCCTCATTTCTTTTCCCTCTAACTTCAAAATACATTACTGAAATTCTAACTTCAGAAAAATGATTATAGATTCACTCTCTTAGGTGTTTACTAAGTACAGATAAGAAAGGTAACATAATAATTAACTTCTTGTTTCTCTCATTCTGGCAAAAAGATTCAGAGAGGTGAAAAACTTCTTGGCTTGTGGTCACAGCTATTTGAATTTAGCTGGACTTCCAGTGATTTCTATATTAAACATATTCATTCTCTACAGATATCTCTAATTGTAAGAGACTATAGTATCTGTAATTTGATTTTTTCAATGCTAGGCTGTTTTTGTTTAGACCTGGCATACACACACTTTCTTGAAAACAACATAAAGTTTTAGCTTCTTGAAGTAATGTCTAGATAGCTTTTCTGACTGTAACACTGAATGTTTCTGCGATGTAGTTGGACTAATGACATTTAAAATGATGCTATGTACAGATAAACCAAATACAAATAACTCATAAATTACTGAGCAGTGATCCCATGGCATAGTCAGTGTCTATTGCCTTTCATCATAACAGCTTATCAGTCCCTTCCATTCTGTTTAATTGTTAGCAGCAAGTATTTAATTGCAGTGTTTTCTTTTCTCTGTTTTAATTATTTTCCTGTGGATCCTTCATATTGTGAAAAGTATATATCTCTACCAACTCCTGATATTCATGTTAATTATGCTAGGGATAACTGTATAAGATACCAATTTATTAAAGGTTATTTGGGGAGAGAGCGGAGGATGACTATGTCTTTTCATTTGATAATCTGCTTTTACAGTCCTTTTGCACTGCAGTATATAGCAATAACTATAATAACCCATCATTTCCACACAATAACCCATCATTTTCACTGTCCTAGGACTTAGTTCTTTGAGATTCAGCTTTCAATATTTCTAAACATAACATGTAGGATTATTTTTACCTGCTAAATGCACATGATAAATAATGGGAGGGAGGAAGTAGAGACAATTCAATTTTCAATTTTTTCAATTCAATTTTCTTTTAATGTCAGGAAAGGCTGTATGACTTCTTACTTAATGTGTAATGACAAAATTGTTAAAACTTAAATTTTAACTCCTTAATGACTTCAGTCTTCTGAACACAAAAATTAGAACAACTTTCACAAGATATGGGTTGAGCTAAAGAGGTATTTTGGAGCCTCAATGTGGTAAAAATCTCTGGAAAAGAATTCTCAACAGATATATTGTTTTACATGGATTTAAGCGAGCAGGTCTGTCATGCAGCTAAGACACATTGCATACATTTCTAGTTGGGACCAATAACATTGGCTGTAGGTGAAAACAGAAAAAAACCAACCCACTCATAGCTCTACCCATACCTCTCTTGCCTGCCTAATTTGTACACTTGTTATGCACACTTCCTTTGTGTGAGATACAAACCCACAGGAAAAAATAAAATCAAACAAATTCCCAGCTGTGACTTTAATTGGGTTTGGTGGCTGAGTGAAAACCTACTAACTGACTGATGTTCACACAACCTCCAGGAATCTGTGCCAATGGAATCTCACACCTGTTCAGTTACCAAATCAAGTAGGGCTAGAAAAAGCATTTTCTGTTCAGAAACATCACTAAATAAATATCTATATGCATTGATGTATATATGTGCATGCACATGTACACATATGCTTGTGCATGCACATATATATAGTATATGTTATATAGGTATAAATGTATATAAATATATAGAAGAATGCATCACCAAAAGCACAGGATGAACTCAAATCTCTGCATATGAAAAATATACATAAATTACATGTAAGTTAGACACAAGTTAGACAGTTACACATACATTAGACACTACGTAGACCTTCAATTTTATCTGTGATATTTTTAATATATTTTAAACCCAAGTGGAACATACAGATAGATTGGGTATTATCCATTTTATCTCTTGAATTCTTCTTTTCTTATGCGTCACAATAGTAACTGGCTTATAACCAGTGTAACAGAATATGAACATTTAAAGGATTGTATTGCTATTGGTAATCATTGCATATACTATAGCAGTGTTTTTCTTTAGGTAATATCAACCTCATGCAAAATGAGAGTTTCACTGTATGTTGGGCAATTATCCGTTTAATAAAGAGGCAAATCTGAGTATAATTGAAAAACTGAAATCTATGTTGGCTACTAGGGTACACCTCCTTAAAAGCCTCATTTTATTATCCATTTATTCCAGCTGCCACTGTCAAAAACGGAGTTCCAAATAGGTTATTAAGACCCTTTTTAAACTAATTTTTTTCCATTTGATTTAATTTTGTTATTATTTTAAAAATGTGTGAGCAACAACTAGATTAGTCAATCAAACTCAACACAACTGTTCTCTAATTGTGATTCCTTCTGTCATAGAGTGATCTGCACCCATTACACTTCCTCAAGGTCAAAATAGGTTGGCTGCATCCCAGCTGTCTGTTGGGAGTGGTCCCTGGCCCTTGATAACTCCTGAATTGAGCCAACGAATCGTTCGAGTCAGTAGTACTTGGTACAGTTCAAAATTGTCAGAGGCCATTAAAAAAAATGTTGCAGGATATGTATGTCTGAATCCCAGAGCCCAGTAACATTCCCTGGCACCATTTAATTTACTAGTGTACATAAAACCATCATGTTATGATGTATTCCTTAGAAAGATTGCCTATTTTGGGCAACTGTATTTCAACTGATTCCTTCCCCTTAATGAGAATTTGCGCTGTTCAAAACAGTTACACAATCTCACCTCTTGATCCTCAGCTATTCTTTCTTAATGAAAAACAGTTTGCTCACAGTTTTTCATGCACACATACTACGCAGAGAAACCCTTCCTCAGAATAGTGACAGTCTAAAGTCTGAAGAATAACTACTGATAACAAGGGAGAGGCTCATCTTTAACTTCAAGCGACTTACACATCAAAACTGGAAGACTGGACAAAATGGTGGGACTCCATCAAGTTTTCAGTCCTCTAAAAGCATATTTGGCGGTCTTACCTCATTCTGCTGATCCATGTCTTGTTCCAAGCTTAATGAAACATTTTATTTGAATTTACTTTTCATAACAAATGACTCTGCAAAGAGTGTACTTACTTTATTTCAATTATTTCTACTGTCATTAGGGAAAGACTTCACACCTGGGCAAAATGAGATTATCTGAAGATATTTTGCTGTGCTGTGTGAAAGACACTGTAACAAAGTGTTGGTGCTGCTGGATTGTAGGATTCCCACTGTTCTGATAACCGGTATATGGATATGAGGAAGAGTACAGTCATAGGAACGATGTTTCCACATACTGCTTTCTGTGATGGCATTATTTCTCCCCATATCCAACTGGAATATTCAGCCATCTACAATGCTTTTAGATGTTTAATAATAATAAAAATAACTTTAGAAGTACTTTCTTTTATCCCATGATCTTTCGATTTAGAAAGATAAATTTAGAGACTTTATGTCAATTAAGGTCGCTGCAGACAAATTGAACTGGGCAGATCAGGGAAGAAAGAAAACCCACATGATTTGCTGTTATCATAAGAAATCAATTTATCCTCAGTGCTCGGACATGACATTTTTGACACATGTAGAAAGAGTCTTCCTAGATTGAGAAAAGTAAGGTAATTAAAGTTTGTCTTGTATTCCTTATCATGTAATATAAAATCTAAAATATTCATAAACCAAGTCAGAATGAATTTCTTCATGACATCTCAAGTGATTTAATAAACACCGATGACAGAAGTTTCATAGAGCTTGAGGACTGTATCTTATTTTCAATAAAGTATTCATGTTACCATCTCACGTCTTAAACCTTCTACTCATCTTTGCAGCATATTTCTTTCCTTTCAGGGAGTGGAGGAAGATACTCATGTCTTAACATGACATTTTTTCTCCTGGTAAGCACATTCCCATGAGCTTAAAGTCAAAACATTCACTATTCCATTTTGCATCAGCTGTAATTTGTCATCAGATAGCTGTTTACAATATCATATATGAAGGAGGTATCTGTAGCACAACTGCATGGACAGATTAAGCATAGAAATTTATGCACATTTTTGTGTTTGCAATTACATCTTTTCAAGCAATCAAACCCTAATAAAGAAAACCAAACAAACACAAAATCAAGCCAAATGAACCTTTTAGGCTTATCTCATAGTAGAAAAATAAAGTCTACATTTAAAATGAGAAGCAAATAAATATGCAGACACTAAAATTCAGTGCTCTTCTTTGGCTGCATTTTTAAAGCAGTGAGATAACTGTATGTCCAATAATAATAGTGGTAATCTGGATAATGACTTCTCATGATTCATGGCCTAATCTGATTGTCCCCTGGGATCATTAGAAACATCCTGCCTTCCTCTCATTTACATCATGGATATGTGTCCAACTGGCCACTGCTGGAGTCAAGATAGCAGACACCATTAATCCTAATGGTCTGATCTGCTGAGGCCAATTCTTCTTTTCTATTAATGATTTCTCTGTACTGCAGAAAACCACTTGTGCTTTATAACTTACAGAGGAGAGAAAAAGGAAAAGAAAAGGAATTTGGCTTAGGATATCCCCTTTAACATATTTTATCAAAAGAATGGATAAAATATTTATTCAGCTACTGTTCCTTGCATTCCCATCAAAGTGAATAGAGAGACATTTAATAACACATGGAAACATTAAAGAAGGTTTTTATCAGAGTGGATGGGAACCTGCTCAGAACAAACATTCTGGCCTAAGGGGAAGTTTTTGATCTGTGGAGCTTAAGCTTTTGGTGCTTAAAACACTCTCATATTGGATCATGTGGTCAATTTACATGAAATAAATTATTTGCCTAAAACTCGTAAAACTGTAAAATAGAACTTGACAAGTCATTAGCAATAAGTGGTATCACACTGGCATTATACTAACTAACACTGGTGCAATCATTAGAAAACTGCTGCTACAGCAAAGAACAGGAAGATAATGGGGCCAGCCCATACTTTGACCTACAGGTGTTAGATCATTGCCCCACACAGTAGATACCACACTGCAGTCCAAATTATTGACTATCCTTCTTCATTACTGATCTTCTCAACATTCTGAGCCACTGCCCTTTATCATCTTTCACAACAAACAATTAGTCCAAGTTACAAAATTTATCACTTTTTCCATCTAGGTATAGGTGATGTAGTTTAGACAAAGGTAAAGAGAAGAAAAAAAAGAACTAAACTTTAGTCGAGGGTTTTAATCAAAATTAGCAGAAGGAATAAGATTATTTATCTGTTCTTCATTAATTTCTATACTGTTTTTATTTTCATTCTGAACTAGAAATTCAGTTACTGAAGTTTCTGTATGTTGTCAGAGGTTATGGATATAACTTTTCTATTCTGGTTGGCAATAAATGGCATTCAGCATCTCATTAGCTAAGTTTGCAACTTAAACATGATTTTTTTAAAGACATAAAGTGTTTCAAAAATCATGACTAGAAATCTGGATTCCTAAAGTTTACCTACCATTCGTTTTAAGGCTAGAGTCATTCTGTGATAAGACTGGTAAATATCCACTTGTGATTATTGCCAAGACAGGAAACGTGTAGAACCTAAGATTTTTACCATTTGTTACACAGCGCCTTCAAGGCATTGATTTTATCAATGTGTCAACATTTTGTCAGTGGTTCAAACATGTGAGTCATCTTTGAGCAGCTCCATGTGTGATATTTTATACAAATTACCATTTTATACAAATTACTGGATGAACTAAACTACATGCTTGCAAATTATTTGCCTGCAATTGTACATATGCTGATAAGATGCAATAACATTAAGACGATGGTTCTCAAATCCCACTGCTCTCCTCAAGACGATGTTTTTCTCATGCGTTCCCCATGAGTATACATACCTTTGTAAAAGGAGAGGGGTAAGTATGATACTACAGTTTCAAAGGCTCATTAAGATCTTAATTTCTCTTCTGAGTCTATCACCAAGCATGAGGCATGGCTTTGAGTTTCTGATGTGGAGCTGGAGCTGAGATTTAAAAGCCTGATTGCATGTGGAGTCTGGTGCAGTGAATGTATGCTGATGCATATGCCTGAATTGGTATCATACTTAACTAAATTTTATTTCACAGGACACAACAAATTGTGCTTTCCAAATGACAATGACATGATAGCTGCAGAGCACAACTGTCAGAGAAAGGGATTAAAAGGAAATAAGGAGACTGCACACAGGTGTTATAAACCAGAAAAGAAGCATAAGTAATATGAGTGCAATAGCTCTGTTTGTGAATCTTTGGGGAAATGAAGTGAAAAACATTTTGGATATAGCATGGTACCTGCCCATAGGCAGTACAGAAAGTCCCAGTTCAATACTATGAGAGAGTACAGTTCAACAGTCTGAGAGAGTAGAGGTGTTTCAGTCAGCACCTGGAATCAGAACCTCATCAGTGTTTACAGTGCATGACCTCGTTGGTATTGGTTAATTAAGAACAATCCTTAAGGATGAGAAACATAATAATTTTTACTGGTGTTTCAAGAAGTTCGTAATAAGTGGACTTGAGGGAACAACTGAAGATCATTTTTTTGACAGAAGAAAATAAGCTTTTACTGTAGAAGAAGCATCATGAATATGTAACCTTATTATCACAGTATTATTCTTCAGAGTTTTTTAGTCTAATGAAGAAAAATAGAACTGTAAGCATTTCAGCATATGCTTGAGTCACTTGGACTTCATTGATTTAAAATGTGTCTCTTAAAAATAAATTACTTTATTTGTTGAGAAATACATTTCCTTTTTATGGTGTCTGGAAGATAATAGCTTTTATGCACAGTGTAATATTTTAACCATGAACAATTCTGAAGGGAGCTCAGCCTTCCAGTGAATCTGTGCAGCCTGTTAGTAAATACATTTTCTATGCTTCTTAACCTGTATACTTCTGTGCAGGACATAAGGAAATGGTACCACCTCGTCTTCTTCTAGAACATAGTCCAAGAAAGAAACCAGCAGCTGTTGAAGGCAAGTTTGAGTTTTTCCCTTCATTATTGGCTTTTACTCATTAACTTGAGTCTCTGTTCTAATGGATGTTGTTTATAAATATAACCTATATTACAAAACTGATCAAATGATCAGGCCTGGGACATGAATGGCACAATCATATTTGCATGACAAGACCTAAATATTCCTTCTGGTAGTCCCACAGATCCCCACGGATTTTCCTGAGTGAAACAGATTACAGGATTGAGGCTCAAACTGTAAAATGATTTGGATGGTGTTCAGCCATAAGTTGCCACCTAGCTGTAAACATAATCATTATCCTCTTAATATACTTTGGATTACTCTTTCAGCTATTGTTATTCAGTAACATTTCTGTGTGTTATCTGTAATAATGAACATGATATTTCTGTCTCTGCATTTATCAACCCTATTCCTATTGTTAAAACCACTGAAAGAAAAATACAAATTCAGATCTTACCTTCAGAAGATTAAAACATAACCCCTGCAATTGAATGATATTGTTTACAGTCTAATTATATCAGTAAAATGGTTGAAATATGCATTTTAATTTTAAATTATGTCCAGTGACTTAAAACTACTACTGTAAGATACATTCTTAGTGTCTACACCATACAATTTAATAGTACAAAACACGTGAGTCTTTTCATGTAATTATACAGCAGTTTTCATATAATACTTCAGAGTCATTCGGTCACATCACGGCACTTGTTAATCTCTCTCATAGAGGTCTTAATTCTGTGTTACCCAGAAAGCAATTGCAATCTAAGAGAAAAACAGATGGGATGGCAGCAGAATAAGTAACAGGAGCTACAAGATTTTCCTGCATTTGGAAACAGAAAATGAGAGTTAGATTTTGGCAGAACCTATGACTAAAGCAAAGAGTTAAATCAATTAGATATTTCTGTAATGATTATTGTGAATCAGAATGTTTGGTGAAAATAGTTACGTGACTTATTATCTCTTTTCCCAAAATCTCTTTTCCCTCAAATGAATATTTCTTTATAAACACACTGTTTAAAGGAGTATAAAGTTGTGGGTATTCTGACACAATATAGTATATAAATAGATTTGCAGTCCTGCTTATTTTAGAGAAATATTTAAACTCTGCTTATCAGCAAAAAGAAGTTCTTGCAATGTTAAACACTGTTATCCACCAATTAACCATCATGGAAAAGAAACATAATAGAAAATACTGCTGCATTTGCTGAGTGATAAACTTAATCTTTAAATATAACTGTTATACAACATGAACTAGCATCAAATTAACGTTGAGATCTTGATTTTCAAAATCATGAGGAGCATGCAATTACTGCAATTGCACATGGAAATGACTATTTATGACCAGTTACACATTTGTGTGTTTCATTAGCTCATTTATGCATGCAATTGAGGTAATTGTGAATGTAAATTAGACACCCATTTGGCAAACAAATTGGGGGGCAGATTATCTGCTCAGAATCGTACAGCTAAATTCCCTTTAAGGCCAGTCACTAGGATACAATACTGTTCATGCAAGAGTTTTGGAGGAAATGAAGAAGGAAGAATTACTTGCAAAATGCTGCTGTGAAAAGCTGGTAAATTGTGCTATCGTGTGGTTTCCATATACAAGAAAATATGCCACAGTGCCTTCAGGAACCCTAAACCCTGAAGCTTTATTTCAGCCCTAGAGAAAATAATTAAGTAATTTATGGGAATATTTGGCACAATGTCAGAAGGGAAAAAGAGGAGTAGGCAGAGAAATTTAAATCTCTGAAATAGTTGAAGAGACATCTGTCTGTGACTTCTTAACACTTACATACCTTTATGACTGGTACATCACTAAATATCACTGATCGGTTGAAGGGACAGATTGAAACAAAAGACTCTTCTTATCATAAATATAGTTGAAGATAATATAACAAGTTGTCAGAATCAGGAACAAGTACAAGCATTTCTTAATTGAGAAACGTACTGTATATAACATGGAAGCAGTGGCCCAGCCTTTGACAGAAGGAACCAGCTGTGAAAAAAGGTAAAACCGCAGGAAGTAACAGAACAGTTGTCACACAGGAAATCTATGAAACCAATCTATTTAGACCCTAGGCTTTCCAACTCAGTGATATTCAGACACTAGATACAAAACCATGCAGCTGGTAAAGGCTGAAAAGACTTCACTTTTTTTCTAGATTGAGATGTTTTTGCTATTGCCTTGTTTAGCCACTGACTTCTTAGGTAATCTTGAACCATTCTTGATTTCTGAGAAGGTGAAAATAGTGGCAGTATACATGCCAGATGTCTCTAACATTTTTAGATGATTTGATCCTTTCAAATAGAAAGCTTTTCCTGGATAGTATCCAATGCCCAGTAGAAAGGATGCTCTGCTGAATTTGTGAGGTCTTAGGAAAACAGCATTATTGTTATTATGTATTAAATCTCAACCTTTCTCTCCTTGTCATTGCCATTTTCTCTTCCTTGACCTCCATAGTGAATCTTTTGGAAAAGGGATGATTATGTAAGACAATTCCAATTTGTACACTATATTCTAGTAGTATGCAATAAATTACGTTGAAGTGTGCACATATGAATTGAACTTTTCAAATATCTCCTGATCAGAAAAAAAATGCTTTGTACTCATCTGTTCAGAAGGGAAAAGAAGAGTTCATTGCTCTCCTATTTCATGATGGTTTGGCTTTTTTCAAAAAGCACTGCTGTCTTGAGATCTTATAGTCCCAGGTCAATGAAGAGTTTGAAGTTTCAGGTCACCAACAGAAGAGGATAACAAAACTGAAAAAAATAACCCAAACCAAAAAAAAAAACCCACCACCAAACAAAACAGAAGATCCTATAACAATAAACAAAAGAAAGAAAGAAAAGGAATTTCTAAAGAGAAAGACATTGATATGTAACTTCTACTTGTGTTCCAATCTTGAAAACTTGTTTGGCAAACTATGAAGTAAAATAACTCATTTTAAATTCTTTATCTTATCTTTTTCTGGAGCTTCCACAACGACTTGCGAGCAGCGCTCTCAGCTTGGCTGACACTCTGATGCTGCCATCTAGGGAGAATGCTGGTGCTGGCTGTAATTTGAAAAGATCTGTTCTCCACAGCTATCTAAACTTTGACTTTAATATGCTTCCTCCTTGACTGTAGTCTTCTCCACCTCTTGTAACTCTGGCTTGCTTGTATTTTGTTATCCACTGACACCCTAAAACTGCGCTGCAGTGTACATTGATTCTCTGTGAATGTCTCTATCAGGTCTTGACTTTTTTGCTCAGCTCACATAGATTTTATCTTCCTCCATTTTCCCATTCACCTCGGAAAGACTCTCCTTTCTGATAGTCCTCCCATGTTATGCTCTCTGATACGGCAGGATAATCTCTCAGGAAGATGCTGCAGTTAGACAAGAAATGTTGAAACTAAGCTCAGAGGCTTAATTATTTATTAGTAAGGGTTCATATTAATTGTTCCAGAATAGCAGGTCTTTGCTTTCTCACAAGATCACAGCACCTTTGTGAGAAGCCTGTATCAATATCCTTCTCTCTGTGGAAGACACCTTAACGGATTTTACATATGATCTCAAACCGACATCATGCTTTGTACCACTTTGAAGATCATTGTATCACAAAAAAACTTTGAAGAGCATTGTATCTGAGTGTGGTTTTCCAGGTTATACTGTCCTAGAAATCTGTGCTTGTATCTTTGGGTAGGAGAGCATTTACCACAGAAAAGTCATCAACATAACTGTTCTGATCTGTTAACGGATTGTGATGGGCTCTGAAATATCCCTCTCCTTTGACAGGAGTATATTGGCTGTTCTTTGCCATCTTGGTGGTATTTGTGATATTAAATGAGGTAAAAAAGAAAAATCTAAAATCTCTGTAATTTCTTCAGAGGATCTCCGAGGAAAAAAAATTATTTTCTCTAGGTCACTGTTTGAATCCTCTAATTACAGATTTTGCAGAATGAAATTGAGTGAGTTGCTGTGAAATCTGTTTAACTTCCTCCAAAACTCCTGCGGAGGCTAAATTGGCATTGAAAAAGAAATCTGCATCTATCTTTGTCGCTGTATAGAATGTACACTATCTGACTATCTTAAGAAGAATTTCTAGTCCATACCTCAGTTCATGAATATAACATTAAGGGATATAACCAAGAGTATCTAAATTACTAAAGCCAATACAAATTTTGACAAAGCTCCCTTGATGTAT
The DNA here is from genome assembly GCA_008921705.1 of Burhinus oedicnemus. Taxonomy (NCBI): domain Eukaryota; kingdom Metazoa; phylum Chordata; class Aves; order Charadriiformes; family Burhinidae; genus Burhinus; species Burhinus oedicnemus. The sequence continues at coordinate 308,693 of VFFE01008991.1, forward strand.
AGAAGTGTATAAATCTTGTACAAATCAATCTGCCTCTGTACAATCTGTCAATGGCCTTCTTCTCTTCTGTACACAGATTGTTCTATAAAAAACTTTTTTTTCTTTTGTACTATAAAATCAATTAGCCATAAAAAATCAAAAATGCAGAATTTTGAAGTTTTCTCCATATTTAGAATATTTTTAGTAATACTGACATGATTTGTGGACGAAAATCCATTTTCTGATAAATTTTAATCCAAGGGCAGATAAAAAGAAATAAGAAAAATGTTTCTGTGAGAAATATCATAATACAACGGGCTAGGTTTGATATAGTTTATCAGAAGAAACAGCTTAGGTAGCTTTAACAGGTTACTATAAACACAGCATAAAAAGAAAGGTTTTTTTGAGAAATATGGGCCCCACATCTCCATGAGTCTATACTGAAGATGTTAAAACCTTTGAAATAATACGCACAAAGAGTTATTTAGTCATTTAGATTAGACATTTAAGCAGTAAACTCTAATGATTTAGCTATGATGAAAAAGCCTAAATCTTCACTGTTTCAGAAAGCTCTTGACATTTTACTAAATTACATGAGGCTTTCCTGTACTACTTTTATTCTAGCATAAGACAGAAAAAATTAAACAGACTTTGGGAAAAAAGCTTACTAGAATGTAGAAAATATATGTACAAAGATATATATATTTTGATTAGACATATTACTATGTTTTCTCATTATTAATATTAATTATAATATGATTTGCAATATTAGATTATGCATTTAAAAATAATTAATCTCCAAAATCTGATCAATATTACAAAACCAAATAACTCTGAAGATTATTTTAACTTTCTAAAATGTTTTTAACTGTCACAGAAAAGCAATATTCTTTTGCATATGTTGCACCTGCAAATGGAAAATACTTACTTGGATTAAGATTTTCTGGGTTTTCAAAGGCAGAAATTCCATATGCCTTTGGAAAGAAAAGGGAAACCCTTGTGGAAGAGGTCCTGCATAGCCGGATCACCCCATTTTCCTAGACCTGAGACATTCTTGCTCAAAAGTGTGCCCCATAAAAAACATCATCAAACCGATTCCCAGTACTGGTAACACAATTGGTGCTGCTGTCGATTCATGTTGCCTAGCAGGAATGTCAGTCACAAGGAGGGAGAAGGCTAACCCTGCTGCCTTAGCTCTGTTGGTTTGGCTCTAGCTAGGGGAAGTTGTACCGTAAGAAGCCAGTGTTCCCCTGGGAATTTATTTCTTCATCATATTTATATTTGCATCGTATTTGCCATTGACCGTTGTCCAATGGATTTTCTATTGCTGGTCTTGTCATGGAAGTTGGCATGCCCTCTCTTTTTTCCCTTGGCATGCATACTCTGGCTTCATTACACTGGTGCTTGTACTCCTTTGCTCCCCGCTGTGTTGTTTAGTGAGGGCAACATATGGCCCCATGCTATTAACGAACAGTTTTTGGTGTTTAATTCAACAGAGTCACGAAAAAGGAGCCTATAATCACTACAGGAGGAGATGAGGAACACTTATGTGGGTCACATGAAAGCACTAGGAATTTCAAGCATGATATTGCTATTACATACTTTCTGCAGACCTCAGAAATATCTCCATAAGCAATCTTCAAAGCTGCCAAATAGTGTTTCAGATTGGGATTTGAAAACAGTGAAGCAGTTTCAAAAAGCAAAATCAGGCTGGAGAGATTGCCTGTGACTTCAGGGTGTACTATATCTCCAATGACCTTTGTGGCCCATTAGTCTTTCACTTGCTCAATATGAGAAAAAACTGTATTGCATTACTCTGCTGAAATGAAATGGTGCAGTTTAAACAGAGCTTTGCAAAAAAATGCACTTAATTTTGGCCTAAGCACTCACCTGTAAGTTAGAGTATGTGAGTGTGTGCGTGCACGCGCACATATATTTGTTGATGTGTGAAAAGAAGCAATTCTAAGAACTTTAGATTAATACAATTTAGGTTTCTGATCATTCTTGACTTTTCAGTAGTTTGGGTGAGACAAGATAGAATTATTTTTCATAGAGAAAATAACTGGACCAACAAGTACACTCTTCCTCCAGAAAGGGATTTTTTTCAAAGAGACAGCTGAGATAAATTAAATTTTGACTTGAAATTTAGATTTAATTTTAAAAGTATGGTTTCCATGGTATCCTAAACTAAGCAGAAATATTTTCTTGATTTTTTTTAAATTTCTTCAAAATGTTTGTAACTCTAAAGAGTCCTTATTGTGTGAATGTGTGTGAAATTGTTTAGAATCAAAAGTGCAATTGTCAGTCTCCACCCTAAGCAACATGCAAAGGGGAATAAAATGTAATTAAAACCTGAAAGGTAATGAGTTATTTTACTATTTAAAATGATATCCATGTCCCACTGAAATCCACAGCAAAACTTTCATTGAGTTCAGCAGGGAAAGGATTTCAAGTCACCAATTAAAAGAAAGGAAGAACAATCATGATCTCTTCAAAATTAATAAGGAAATACAATTTTAAAAATACAACTCTTTTTTTTTTTTTTGGAATGGTCTTTTAAAATTATGCTGGTGACAGCTTAAGGTGTACAGAGATGCCTGCAGAAAAATGGAATGAAGTTTTACCTGGAATTAAGTTATTGCGTTCAGTCTGAATTATAGTTTCTCAGGAAAAACTAGATTAATGTTTGTTTTGTTCTGTTTTGTACGTAAGTGAGTATACACATATCTCTGCTGCTCCTTATTTCTGCCAGGACCAGAATCAGTAAGCAAGAAAAGCTGTTGTAGTATTTCACAAAGCCAGGCAATATCCAAAGTCTCTCACAAGGGCTTTTCTCCTGAGATTTCCTGACAACAGGGTTTTAGATAAATGCAGATAAGCCTTGTATAAGTATCTGAACTTCAGAAGGCTTATCTGAACCAAAACATCTCCAAACTTCTGGCATTCAGTCCCACTAGTGAGTGTTTGTTACACGCATGCCTCTCCACACGAAGGTACCAGTGGCTGTATTTTGCTGCCCTCCTTACCTCAGTTTCTCAGAGGGGATGGGATGAGCTGACCATTCCTTCCAGAGTCAGTGTTTCCATAAGCACATGGAGCATCTGGAGCAGTACAGAGAAGAAAGTCATAGAGCACCTTCCTTTTCCAGTTCCCGGGCAGCTTTCCCATGACACTGTGCCCAGTAACTCACATGCATTTCCCTAAATTTAGATTCCACTCAGCGCTGGCACAGTAGCACACTGGTCTTACCAGGCCTGTTTTCAAATGCTGCATTGTTAGCATGTTTCTGTTATCTCCCCTCCCCCTGTTGTCCAAGAATTAGTTGACATCCCATGAGAACAATACAATGACATTGTCAAAGCTGGTAAAGGCAATTCAGATTGAAACACCTCTTCCTTGGTCTTTGTTGAATCTTACTTGGTTTTTCACAGTGTCTTTGGTCCCTCACCCCTTATTCAGAAATAAATAATTCCACCCCAGATGTTTCTTTGCTTTAGGGCTGTTCTCTTTGCTCCAGTCACTTCCCAAGAAAACTATTCTATGCTGCTTCTTTTTTTTTCCCCAGCAAAAAAAAATTACCTGAATTTCTCATTCAGTAACACATCACTGTTTTAATCCGCACTTCTTATGCTCACTGGATTCCTCCTTGTACTACATAAAGCTCCGCTTCTGCATAGAGTCTACAGAAGAAACTTGACTAAATGCAAAGTCCATTGCTGTCTTGCTGACTGATTCTGTCACCTTGTACTCTTCCATCTGCATATATCCCTATTTCGTTCTTGTAAAGGCATTGCAGGCTTTTGAAGGTGAGGGTTATTTGTACACATATCTCTTATGCCCTGTACGTAAAACATGGTTCAGCAGTAGTGCGCCCGGTGAAAAAATAGCACTAATTACAATATCAAGAAATAGTAACAACAACAATAGATTTTTTAATAGACAATTGCACTTGAATTACATATTGTAGTCAACCCTGAATCATCAAAAATACCTTGTGTTTCTTTTTGTAACCCACTGTTCGACCATATTATGATCCCTCTTTATGCAGCTGATCCATGGACATTTGTAGTCCTTTTACTGTTCCTAGCTAAAAAATATAAGTACTTCCAATTAACAGATAGGGTTCATATTCTACAGTGTAAGAGACCTGTGTAAGTTCCTATTTAATTATTTGCTCTGCCTCTTAATTCAGCTGTGTACATATCTGGAGAAAACCCACTGCATTTACTGCTTCAGAAATGACAGTTTTTGGTGGTGTTAAATATACACCTAATATGCAACAATCTAAACGTGAGCTAGTCAAAATGAAAGGAAATAAATTAATTCAAGAAATGGGATTTCTTCCTTAAATCAGAAATAGCTCTTTCCATAATATCCATTTCCCAAGTCCATCGTTCTCCTTTACATAAACTTTTGTCAGTAGTAGCTGTCGGGACATCAATGGGGTTAGATGCAGCTGAGATGTGAATGGAAGCCCTGTGACTGGTTTTCTCAGACTTGACCAAGAATGCATATCTTGCATTGGGTAGCGCTAATGGGAAATAGAGGCCACATTCCTTTAATACCTCTATGTAATCATCCTCTAGAAAATTCATAATGAATATAGATGTCTCTAGGCTCCCTGGACACTCCGGGTATTGCAACTTGAGAGCTCGATGGAAGAAAATTATGTCAGTGGAATTAATTGGTGGAATGACTTAGCAATAAAAACTCTGCAGCCAGGGATGTAGTCTCCTTGTGCTTTAGGTTATTTGCAGTAAAAATTCCTGCTAGTTCCTGTACATCCTCCATACAAAGCTCCACTTCTCAAAGCTTCATATCTCAGCTCATGGCTCTCAAGAAACATATGGCTCAGAACCTTGCTATGAAACTTGCGGCAGATTTCATGTGGCTTTGCTGGGCCCCAGAAGCATGCAAAATGCTGCAAATTCAAAGGCAGAAATGGTCTCTGATTAAAGAAAATCTTGTTGATTGTTAGGACCTTGGGCTTACAAATTATTACTGTGCATCAGCTAGCACCAGAAATATAAGGAAGCAAAAAAATTAATCTAGCTGGAAGAGCGGAGCTGTTAACAGCTCCACCAGAACTGAGGCACTCAGAAAAAAATGGAAATCACAGAAGTACAACCAGCACTTCAGTCTCTAGTTGCTGGGACTAAAGGTTAGTGGAAGGAAGGAAGACAGTTAGAAGGAAGCTTTTTTCTGACAGTAACTGATAGACTTGATATGTTTAACAGTTTTGGTTAAATCAGGCAGAATAAGCAAACAATTAAACCACATTTTAGAAACTAGAAGAGTTGTACATTACATTTGGAAATAAAACACTGAAAAGTCATAAGTGGCACAGGAAAGTGGAGCTATGGAACAGCTTGTGCGTAATCTGAGGCTGAAGAGTCTTCTGTTTTGAGGAGGCAGCCATGGTCCCTGGCATGAGTCTCTGGAACAGTGTGTCAAATAGAGAGAGAGAGTCTCCTGGGAACCCTAGAGGTAGACAATAACAAGAATATTAAAATATACAAGAAAATGAAGCTCCAAACAAGTTTATGGAGGATGAGCGCTACTCTGATGCTCTATACGTGCTTAAGAAATATGAGTAACATAAAGCACGCTCACGACACAAAAGAATTTGTAGCTTGAAGTCCAGTAGGGTCAGGGTTTCAGCAGGGAGAATTAAGCACAAAACACTGGGATAAACATTCTGTAAAACATATGCAAGGATTTTGTGCTTCATTTTGTCAAAACAATAACAAGGGAAACACATTGAACAAATCTGTTTAAAACAAGAAAAAACTGGAACACGTGAAGATGATACTTAGCGTTAAACACTATTGTCAGAAAATCAGCAGAAGTATGGTTTGGGGAGACCCTGAATATTGGTAAATACACTGCCTCCACAACAGGCAGAATAACTTTATTTATGAAACCACCATGGACAGACTGTGGAATTCATGTATTCTTTGAAAATAGTAATTTTTCTATCAAACATACACGTATTTTGTTTTGGTTAGGAAGCATGTCGTGCAGTATTTCAATTAATTTTTTTCATTCCCAGTTTGTATATATTTTTTCATGCAGAAGAAAAGTCTATTGTGGTAGCTAGAGAAGTGAAAAGTAAGTTTATTCATTCTTCCTTGATCTTCATGTTAATTTATGCAAGGGATAATAGCATATTTGCTTCTTGGATCTGCTGGCTTCAGAAAATATTCCTATACCTTAAATATTTTTCAAGTAAAGAAAAGACTCTCGTTTAAAGGCTTATGGTTCTGTGTTTGTGCCATTTTGTATGGTAATAAAACTTGGCTTCTTATCCACATTCATAACAGTAAAACATCACAAAAACTATAGTCCCACTAACTACATCAACACACAAAGATATGCAGCACAAACAGAAGGTAACAAATTTGGCTTATTGTGGATAAGAATTTAAAAAACACATTTAGAGTAGCTATTTTTGTATTTTTGTATTATTCCCCATCAAAATGGGGATTCATTTCCCAAAGGAAAAATAAGAATTATAGCGTCCTCATTTCCTCTACTGAACTCTCAATTTTCTAATTAATAACATTAGTGGAATAAGTAATTAAATCATTGTAGCTTTTTGTAAAATAAGAAAAAAATATATCCTTATTTCTACTGTTGTCCAATTAATTGACAAAATAGAGGCACATGCTTTTAAAAGAACAGGTAATGTTCTTTCGTAGCTGATGCTTTAGCTGCAATTCTCCATGAATAACAGAAGTCCTGTAATGACAGTTTCAAATGTTCAATTCATAAAAAGTGTTATAAAGATATATTATATATGCAGGCTTTTCATGGCATTCTGCACTTATTCCCAAGTACCACTTGCAAGTTTTGCTGCCATTCAGTCAGATTTTATAAAAGAAGCAGAACAGGTGCATGGCTACTGAATCAGCACAATAAACTCTTAGTTACACCAGGTTAATGGGCATAATTTCTTACATTAGTACTTATTTAAGTAATTATCTGGTGTACATACTGGTTCCAGTTCTATCCTTAGCGCCACATTCACTCTCTGAGTATTAAGCTGATTTCTGAGCTGTTGATAGTAAATTCCTGAATAAGTGACCAGCTTATCAAATCTACAACCTATTGCAGTCAATCAAGGATTCCCTTCCCAAATATATATACATACATAAATACATACATGTGTGTGTGTATATGTGAAAGTAGTCAACTGAACTTCTATTTTCTTTTTTTAGAGAGAAAAGATGAAAAGAAAAAGACTGATGTAAAGAGGGCTATGACTGAAACTAAGAAGAAAGGTACGGTTTGGGAATGTTTCTTATTGGTCTCATTCAGCTTTTACTCCTACTCCTGGCTCAAATCCCATTGTTTTTTGTTTGGTTAATCCTATGCTTCTGGCTCTGTGTTGTCCTTGTCTTAGTTGCTTAGTCGCTATTTGCATGTTACTGCTTCTTCAGTATCTGATGTCTGATGTGTTCAGTGTCCAATATTTTTTAAACTCTTTTTCCGACAAATAAAAAGTCCTGTTTGGTGGCCATCTATGGGTTTGTTAAACAATTTAATGGAGCCCCTATATATGGCAGGACATAGTGACAGTGCCATACACAAAACTCATGGGAGATATCACGCAGTTCATGGTACACCACTTTCTGAAGGTGGGATAGATTTTTTTTTTATTTTATTTTATAGAATCACAACCAAAACTTGCAGTGCCCAAACTGTAAACCCTTGATATCCATCGAAATAACATTTTGGATCATTCATTCCCAAGAAGCATCTAAAATCCACTAAGGTCTTGCTTTCATGGGAAAATATTTATGTCATTCATTATTTTTTAATGATCTCATTGCTACTGGAGCTTAAGCTAAAGGGTACCACATTCATGCACTGATGATTTTTGCCTAGCCTTTGATGAATTATTAAGGGTCCAAATCATCCACAGTTGATGCATACTGATTAATTTTCATTTTCAGCTGATTGCTCTGTGGCTAGTTGGGTGCAAGTGCTATAAAGGAATAATCTGAACTAAACTCCCAAATAAGTCACATTTTTTTCAGCATGTGCCCACCAGGACTTGGCTGACTGCATATTTGAGTATATCATTCAGAGTTCTAGCATATCAAATTACTTTCTTTAATTAAATCTTAGAAAAAGAAGGAAAAAAAGAGAAAGCTCATGAGAAGACAGCTGTCCCTGAAATTAAAAAAGCAGGTAAGAAATTGAAGTCTGTCTTTCTCTGCAGTAGATATCTGACTATTTAGTGTAAGCACTTTCAGGTTTTAACCATTTGAGATAGGGGTGTATGTAGTTCATTATCACTTAAGAATCAGAGAAAGAGAGAGATCACAGTATATTTATACATATATGTGTAATGTGTTTCCATTATATTATATATTTATAGTATTTTATGCATATTATATATATGTATATATGTATTTTTATACAGACATTAGAAACACAGCTTTCTCTTACACGCTAAATCAATGAAGAGCATAAGTAGTTTCAAAGGGTGCATGGCATGGAAAGACTGATTGGAGTGCATAGATTTTTGCATGAATTATTTCACAAATTCAGCTCATTTTAGGTGATAAATAGAAACATCAACATATCAAACCATCTTTCTGACGTTTTATCCACGCCCAGAAAATATTTTTTTTTAAAGTTAAAAATAAAGTCAGTAAATGTCCTGAACCTAATCAATTGTGTTTCATGCTATTTAGCATAAAAAGATAAATTTTTCACTAAGATTAGAAATTAACGTTTGGGTCTTGTCTACACTAAAATTGTTGTAACTTTTCTTTCCCATTATTTCAGTAAATTTGCAAGTATGTTTAATGCAAAAATGCAAACATATCTCCAGTAAGTGATACTGTCTGTGAAACTGTCTCATTAAAATCAGGTCTCATTAAAATCAAGTCTCATTAAAATCAAGGAGAAACAAAATGGTCAGTCTAGTGGTTTGGTCATCATCTTAGTTCCTAGAAACATTGGTTCTACTTGCTGCTTTGTTAGACACTTTCTATATAACATTCTACAAGCCATCGAGTACTCAGATAAACTTTGCTGTAGGCTAGAGTAACGCCTAAAACCATGGAAAAAGGTTTAAAATAGGATTGAAAGATTCAGGGCTATAGTTACTATGTCCTCAAGGCAAGCCTGGTGCTCTTTTATCTAATTATTCAAATCTGTTGAATTTTATCAAAAGTGGAAAGGAGATATATCCCATTGTTTACTAACATTGTGGATTACACATGCAAATTTCAATATGCAACTGGCTTCCTTGCCATTGAGTCATATGCGGTCTGCATAAGCTTTCCTATTCAAGTGTTTATGGATGGGGAGAAAAATGTCAATTTATGTTTGATACAATATAAAAATACACAGAATGACACAGAATACCTTGGAGTACTATCCTGGTAGCCCCCTATTTAAATGTGCTTCAGTCTTTTATAGTAGGGAGTGGCACACTGGGGAAGGGATGGGGATGAAAGGGAATACTATTCTCCAAGTTAAGTTGCATATTTAAATGTATAAAAGCAGATTTAAAAAGAAAATAAGCTGACAATTCAAATATCTTTTCTAATTTTATTCTGGTTCTAAGCTTGTATTTCACTTGAGAATACGGAATTGTGAAAGATTACATTTTATGGCAGAGCTGCAGCATAAAGTTATTAATATGTTCATCTTCACAAGCTGTTGCTAAATCCAGTGAGTCATCCTACCAATGCTAGAAAGACACAAATTAGACAAACCGAGACATCCGCACATTTCTGTCCCTTTTATTAGCTCTGTAGGTTGCTGCATTTTGAAGAGTTTACTAGCCTTTGTGTAAGAGGATGGTAATCCATAATATATTCTAGCTACACATGTTGCTGTTATTCCTCATTCAGGTTGCTCTTTGAATGCATGTGTACTTCCTAGCTTTGATTGGCAGCACCTTTTGTTATCCCTAAAAGGTTTTAAGCCTGAAATAATTGCCACATTTGATCAACAGAATGGTCGCGCATAGCCCAGTTTTGAAATGAGGCACCTCAATGTGTGAGAGTATTTACATGCTTTGGGCAGACACAGCAAATGAACCTCAGAGCGCTTGAATCAGCAGCATCGATAAGCATCCATAAGCAAGAGTGTAGGAACAGCTTCCAATTTTCTTACCTTTTCCCATTAAAAGGCTAGGCAGAGGCCACTGCATTAAAAATAAATTCCTTGCCCTGCTTTTCAAATCCTCGCGTTACCTCTGGATGCCTCTGATTTTGTGTCTCATATTGCTTCTCCCAGCCTTTGCCATCCCCGAAGCCGAGGTGGGTATGGGGCACGCTGTGTCCTCACTGCCACCCGCACCCATCCCTGTGCCAGCAGGCAGATCCTTCTGCCAGGAGCTGGCTGCCTGGCACCCTGGTCCCACCTCTACTCCTCTGCCTCACGTACCTCCTCCCAGAAGACTCACCTCTGACAGGAGGCCCGCTAACCAGGCTTTCCCCACAGAGGAACGGTGGCGTGTGCAGGCTGTCAGGCGCAAGAGGGAGAGAGAGGAGGAGATGCTCCGTAAGCACTAGGTGACAAAAACATCTCTACAATAATGCTCTGAAAGCAGCACTTCCCTCTGTTCCTCTGTATCTCTCTTCCTCTAACCAGGAATGCTTGTGATTGCAAATACTCAATATTTTTGCTGATTAATATTTTAGATTAGCCCTTTTGTCCAGGAGACAATTTTATCTCTAGTGTTAACAGAATGCAGTTTTTTATTGCTCTCCATTAACTGCATCCCTGTGATGTATTTGTTTATTTGCATGCCAGCTCACTCTTTCTTTGTTCCTCTCTTCCTCCATTCCTCTCTCTCTCTCTCTCTTTCTCTGCTGCTGCAGAGGAGCAAGAGTCATCTAACATGAAATGTTCTCAGTCTTTAGCACAGAGTGAACTGAATGATTCTTAATTAGCTTTTAAAAATGCATTGTAGATAAAACCACATTAATCCTCTGACCTTCAGCTCATACAAAAACATTGTGTTAATTGTCCTGAAAAATAGATAATTCCATTGTTACAAACTCAGAGGTCTTGCTTAAACAAATATAATTGTCAGACACAAGGGTCTGGCACAGCCACCCTTCAAAACATTTTACAAAAATCTATCCAGCGCTACTCTGGATGAAAAAGGAGCTGCATCTCCAAATCCCCGTGAAGGGGCTTGCTGAGCCTCAGCAGAGACAAGCCTTTGGCAGGCTCTCCTAAAGCTCCCGGCAGCTGAGACACATCAGCTCAGAGGGGTCCAGCCTGCAATCTGACTGAGGAAGGAGACCTTCTCTGTTAAAGCTTTGGTGCCCAGCCCTACATGAAAAAGAATATGCAGAGACTGGTGTTTTCAGGTACTCATAGTTTGCTTGCAGAGTGTTTCCTGATGGTCCCTTTCTCAGAGCCTCAACACCCTGGAGCCTCTCTGCTCCTTCTTGTATCAGCTTTCCTAAAAATTCATGACGTTCACATGCAGCCTTTGTCTTTAAGTTTGATTGCTGCAAACTCCTTTCCCACTTTGTTTTGGTTCTCACAACAAATAACATAGGTAATAAATGAGCTTATAAAGCTATGAAATGTCAGCCTGGATCATCACACCATCTCCTAACTAAAGCTGTGCTCAGCTGTCACTGATGATCTTGCCTTCCTGTTATTGCTGCATAATTTCAAATAATAATGGTAATAAAAATACCTAGGTCCTGTGCAGCATTTTTTGATAGTAAATCTTAGAACCACTTTAGAAGGATAGTCAGTGCCTTTTCCTCCACTTTCCACACAGGGAAATTCAGGTATAGACATGTCACCCAGGCCAGCTGTCCATTGCACTTATATATCTTCTGAACACCAAACCAATGCTAGCTGGATTAAAGATCCTAAAGTCTTATACACTTTCATTATTTCCCTAATGAAAAAACAGAGACACCAACCAAAGTAAATGATGTTCAGGAAAAAAAGTATTTTTGCTTAAAAATATAAGGTCTGATCATCTTGACAAGTGTTCAAGAATTCCTAGGCTCTGGACCTCAGTGACAGATGTTTTAAGGGTGTCAAACTCACATACCTCCCTGAGCAGTTCTGCTTAGCAGAGATAAATCAAGGTCTTGGTGTACAGATCCACTCACCCCAGATCAGAGAGCATGATGTTGTGTTGGTACATGCATGCTCCCAACAGAGCATCCAGTCCTTACTAAGGACCATTGCAGCCCCTATCTAAATCAGGGAGCTAGGTTGCAATGGTTGCACATCCCGTGTTGTGGATGCATCTATCGTAGAATCATTTAGGTTTGAAAAGACCTTTAAGATCATCAAGTCCAACCATTAACCTAACACTGCCAAGTCCCACTAAACCATGGCCCTAAGTGTCACATCTACACGTCTTTTAAATACCTCCAGGGATGGTGACTCAACCACTTCCCTGGGCAGTCTGTTCCAATGCTTGATAACCCTTTCAGTAAAGAATTATTTCCTAATATCCAGTCTAAGGCTCCTCTGGTTCAACTTGAGGCCATTTCCTCTTGTCCTATTGCCTGTTACTTGGTAGAAGAGACCAGCCTCTACCTTGCTACAACCTCCTTTCAGGTAGTTGTATAAGATCTCCCCTGAGCCTCCTTTTCTCCAGATGAAACAACCCCAGTTCCCTCAACTGCTCCTCACTCTAGACCCTTCACCAGCTTCGTTGCTCTTCTTTGGACACGTTCCAGCACCTCAATGTCTTTCTTGTAGTGAGGGGCCCAAAACAGTATTCAAGGTGGGGCCTCACCAGTGCCGAGTACAAGCGGATGATCATCTTCCTAGTGCTGCTGGCCACACTATTTCTGATATAAATGAGGATGCTGTTGGCCTTCTTGACCACCTGGGCACACTGCTGGCTCATATTCAGCTGGCTGTTGGCCAACACCTCCAGGTCCTTTTCCACTAGACAGCCTTCCAGCCACTCTTCGCCAAGCCTGTAGCACTGCATGGGGTTGTTGTGATCCAAGTGCAGGACCCGGCACTTGGCCTTTTTGAATCTCATACAGTTGACCTTGACCCATCAATCCAGCCTGTCTAGATCTCTCTGTAGAGCCTTCCTACTCTAAAGCAGATCAACACTCCCACCCAACTTGGTGTCATCTGCAAACTTGCTGAGGGTGCACTCAATCCCCTCATCCAGATCATTGATAAAGCTATGACTATGATAAAGATATAGCTATTCCACATGATACCATGTCATATGTTTCACACCAGGTAGTGTTAGCAGATGAGGGGCATGGTGATGTTTCTGTAGCTACCAAAGTAAATCTTTGCCTCCTGAACAGGAAAAGTCTCTGGGCATTTAAAGTTACAAACACTGAGGTGCATTTTAATATCACTGTAACAATCAAGTGAGGTCACTCTGCAGTCCTGAAAAAATAAAAGTTAATCCTAGATGTAAAAATTGAAAACATTACCTTATGACTGCCACAGAACCAGGTTATTCTTGCTACCTTGTCATGGAGTGAAGTTCTGTAGCTGGGGTGGAAGTCTATGTTTATTCATGCTTTAGAGGAATGACGTTATAGTATTAAGTAGGGAGAGCAGAGTGGAGATGATCAAGCAAGAGCAAACAAGTTCTACCAAGTCCCTGTGATTTTTTGCATGGGTTGACCACAGACTCATTTTCATCAATTGTAATTTCTCTGCTTTAAAGGCCAGTCTTTGTAATTTGCAAAAAACCCAATGATTTAGTAGGAAATGGACGGAAAAGACCATTTTATACACCAACAGTGTGTTCTTTGTTCATGTGCTCTATACAGACAGGAAGACAAATTCCTCTGATCGTTTTCAAATTCTTGGTCTGAACAACAACAACAAAAAATCCATTTAATTTTGTGACTTCCTTTGCTCAACAGTTATCCTTGCAGTCTTGATATTAATTCTTCCGTTACAATAAGAGAACCACTACTGACACCTGGTGGCCAATTATCTTTTTTCTTTCACTCTATAGGCTTGTTTTTGGGGTTGTTTGCTTTCAAATGTGACTATTTAAAGAGTTTGCTGATGAAATGATGAACCTACTACTTATTTCCCTATGCTCCTTATCCTATTGTTTTCATGGTTAGAAAGACGTTAGAACGCCATCCAAATGCGACACCATTCTCAGAAGAAACATTTTGGAATGACAGTGCTTTCAGAACTGCCAGAAAAGTAAAAATGAATTACAATATAACTTATGACACAAGTTTATACTTAGAAAAAAACCCTGCTTGGCATACCTACTCATCTGGAGGAGTAGATGCACACCACAGTGCCTGAAATGCTTTGGGTTGATCCATCTGCAATGGATTGAACGCTTCATCTGGGATCCAAATGTTGATCCCAGATTTCTTCTGATGAGCAAATGGGTTGTGCTTGCACACATTTGTGGGAAGACATCTCTGTTGCCTCTCAAGAGCAGGGTTTGAAACTCCTTACTCTGCCCTGCCCACTCCCAGAAGTGTATTTCCAACTAGGAAATAACTGAAGTGCTGACAGCTTTCAGCAGCCCAGCTTGAGCACTGCCATGTGTCTCGTGTTCCCTAATGTGATAGATGTCACATGATAGATGTCAGCAGATGGGAGGGTGATGGCTGCTTTCAGAAGAACCCCAATGTCAGATCCGCAAGGGCCAGTGAAGTATAGAAGCTGTCTCAATTTAGGCTGCTTACAATGGCAAAATGGAGTTGTGAAGCCAGACCAAGAAAGCCCAAGGTATTTTGAAAGTTACTGGTCACATACAGAAAACAAAACATGCTTATTCACAAATTTTCTTGTGGCTTATTAGACAAAGTATGAGGAAAAAGTGAAAAATTGCAGTGGTAGGGAACCGGGGTGCACATATATGCGTTATTGTGCATTTTGGATTGTCCAGGCCTGTTTTCAGAGTGGCTGCTACAACATGTAGAATGTAGGAGTTTTGAGGGATAGAACCCGTCTGACTGTTTCGTTGCTTAATCTTTTTTTGTTAATGAAAAAAAGACTCTGTAGTGGGTTGACCTCGGCCAGCAGCTAAACACCCACAGAGCCGCTCGCTCACTCCCCACCCACCAACAGGATGGGGGAGAGAACAGGAAGAGTAAAAGTGAGAAAACTCGTGGGTTGAGACAAAGACAGCTTAATAAGTGAAAGAAAGAGGAAAAAACCCAAGTCATGCAATGGCAATCGCTCACCACCTCCCACAAGCAGACCAATGCCCCGCCAGTCTGACCAACAGCCACCCCTCCCCCTGTTCTTCCTCTAGCCTCAGCTTTTATTGCTGAGCATGACATTATATGGTAGGGAATATGCCTTTGGTGAACTTGGGTCAGCCTTCCCAGCTGTGTCCCCTCCCAACTGCTTCTCAGCTTGGTGGGGGCAGGCAGAGCGGGGAAAAGAGAAAGCCTTGATGCTGTGCAAGCACTGTTCAGCAATAATCAAAACACTGGTGTGTTAACAATGTTTGAGCCACAAATCCAAAACACAGCTCCATACAGGTTGCTATGAAGAAAATTAACTCCATCCCAGCCAGATCCAGCACAGGAGCCTATAATTCATATTTATTTGCAGCTAGGTTTAGAGAGAGTCGGAGGAGAGACAAATGTAAAAATTAAGTAACAGAAATAATAAGCAATGAGTAGCCTTGTGATTCCTCATGCAGATGAATGTATACGAGCAATAATTAAGGGAGCACAGTGTGTTATGAGTTGATAGCAAATTTAGGAACAAATCATGTTAAAGCATACATGCAAAAAAAAGGAAGATCAAGTTATGGACCTTAGAACTGTGTGATCTAGGGTATTACCAATATTTTTTTGACAGCTTTCTCTGCTAGGCTGTTCATCCACTTGTACATTTCTGCAGGGACCATGGCTTGGCTTGCTGTGTGTTTGTATGACACTTAACAAAGACCCTGACTCTGGTCTCATCTTAACTATGATTTCAATTGATAATATCATTATATGAATCAATGCCCATACACCAAAACCTATAAAAAACATCTAGTTTTCCCAGCTGGCTGACTCGAGCTTCAGGTTTCATCTCCTGTACCACAGGCTGATTCATTCCTGACTAATAACTTGCTCATGACACTATTATGCATGTCAGGCCCATCCTGATTTTTTCTTTCCTACTCCTCCTCCCCTGGATCCTATTCATAACTCACCTGCTGTTCCCTGACATTTTTGCATTAGTAGAGGCGTATGCTTTCAGACACAAACTATGCACCCAGCCCTCAGCACTGGTTGTATTTACTAACCCACAGAAATGCTGGATTAGGAATCCTGCACAGTTACCAGAGGTGATGTTATTCACTCTTCTTTCTCTGACACAGTCAGGGTTTAGTGGCATCTCTTGGCTTTGATAACAATTTCCTGTTTGTGGGGCTTTGTACAACAAAATCACAGAAAGTGGAGATGGAAATGACCTACTAGGTCATCTAATCCTTCCCTCTGGCAATGCAGGATTATTCCTTACAGAATATCTTCAAGTGCTTTATCCAGTTTAGTTTTAAATGTCTGAAGTAACTAGGCCTCCATCAATTCCCACCGAAGATTATTCTACAGCCTAATAGATCTCACAGTTAAAAAGTATTTCATTCCAGTCTGCCTAGATTTTCCCTTGCTTAATTTTATCCCATTACTCAGAGTTATATTCTCTTGTGACACCCAAATATAGTCTTTCTAACCTCAGGGCCCAATTCCCTACTGCCTCATGTGTTATATTGCCACTTACATTTACATTTGGAAAGTAGCTTTAAAACTGACAAGGTGAATGGCAAGTTGAGGTTGATATTTTTTCATACAGCCATGAAATTATTAACCTTGCAACAGGGAACACAGACCTTGGCCACACAACACCTATGTACAAGGCACTGGAAAGACTGGAACTTGCATGTTGATACAGTGTCCAAATTGGAGAAAAAAACAGAAGAAAGTCACTCAAGTTATTTACAAATTAAGGATATTCTTCACAGAGAGGAATGAAGTATTTTATTCATCTCTTCAGAAAAAGGTGACTTTGTTATTGTGGCTACTAAGTACCTTCACAGGAAAAAAAAAAAAGAAAAAAAAAAAGATTCTGGCTACTATAGCTCCCGTTAATCCAGTAGGAAGAGTTTAACAAGAATGAATGACTGGGAGCTGAAGCTAACTGAATCCAGACTGAAAATGAGGTACATGTTCTTAACACTAAGAATGATAAACTACCACAGCACAGGGTGGATATTGCTTTCCCTGATGTCTGCAGAAGATGATTGTTTACCTAATGGAAGATACACATCAGCTGAAAAGGTGCCTAGTTGAAATATAGGAGTCTCTGACAACAAAGTGTCAGACTAGATAACCTGATGGTGTGTTCTAGCCTTGAACATTATGGAAGTATATCCTCAGAGATACACAGGATAAACTAAAAAAGAATGCAGTGGAGAGGCAGTGCAGGAATGCAGCTGGAGACAACTGTCTTGCAGGTTCATTGGAAAAATGGAAATCCCTTTCTGCACTATTTTTATAAGCCTTTGTAAACAGAACACGACTGGTAGTCATCCTTTAAGTATTCAGTCTTCCATGGAAAATAGGAAAACCTGCTTTTCTAATTGATATTTCCAGAAATCATCAAGAGTCAGATATGGCTGTTTAGTAAAAATCAAATTGTATCTCCCCAAACAGATAAAATCAGAATAAAACCAGTGTCACAGTGAGGAACAAGGCAAAAAATCCAGCAGAGATGCAAACACAGCAGAAAAGCAATTCCCTTGGTCGCCATGTGACTGGCTGTTAAGGGAGTCTGCTTCTGAAACAAGACAGAAGGCAGCTCAAATGTCCTACGCTGAAAGTTTCAAAGCACTCAGTGGACTTTGAATTCTGTGCTCCATCGTCAGCAGTGATCGACAACATGATTTCAAAGATATTTAGGTGCCTAAAGAAGTAGCATGGCACCTGATGGGATTTACAAGCACATCAAAGTAGGCCAGGCCATAATTCCCATTGATTTTCTGTGAGAACTGAGCGCCTAAACACCTCTACCACTTTTGAAAAAAGTACAGAGGCTGCAAGATTACTGTGGTGTTTCTGAAAATATTGTCCCTTATTGCCTGTTGAAAGAGTTCTTCAGATGGGAATGGTAACGTTATTTATGCCAAGACCAAACCAAACATTTATGCCCTTCCAGGACATGGTTAGGGTTCAGTGCTCAAGAGCTAGAAATGCAGTGAAATGCAAAGAGGTAAAGAGTTAGAAACAACTTTTTCCTGGCTTCCCCTTGTCTCTCCCTCACCTCACAGTAACAACTGGTTTAACATAAGACTGACTCTCCATTGCAATTGATGTGGCGACTCTGAGGTGGAAGACTGACCTCCTCTTTCATTTAGTACAAATTGACTTTAGAGGACACTCTGTCTCCCTTCTCGTCTTTGCCCACCTCCATGTGTTGTGCAGAGAATGCTCCAGAAGAGAAGGGGAATATTCACTGTCTGAGGTGCCTGCTCTGTCCATGAAATGTTAGCAGAAGATGAAAAAGCCTTAAGCACCTTTCAGTGACCTCTTTGCTAACTGTTGTGAGTTGAGCACTTTCAAGGCTATGCTGAATATTGCGCAGCCCAGACCTGTTTCTTGTGTTCTTTCTTTTCCATCTTTGCACAAAGCAGGGAGTGATGTGAGAAAGGCAAATGGTGAATAATGGCAGTAAGATCTGGTTGGCAAAGAATTAGAAATGTCAAGCCTTTAATAAATACGGGGAAAAGGGAGGAGGCTTGGGCTTGTAATACAAACTCACTTTTTGATGAGTTGGCAAGAGAATCTTCTTTGAGCAAAGCATAGCAGTCATTTTAGCGTGTGACAGGCAATGTCTTCTGACACTGCATTGTCACACTTGTAAAGAACTTTTTGGGGAAATGTGATACTAGAAATAATCAAGCTTGAAGGTGATATATATTCAATCTAAAGTCCACACGGGTAACAAAATAATCAGTTTGCCTTTGGACTTTCAGATACGTAGGATGAAGTACCTGTGCTGTGCAAGCAGCTGGGTGGCATAGCTTTAATTAAAGAATCTAATTTATTGCATCAACGCTGTTTATGTTGGTCGGGGGATTAATGTAATGTTTATTTTTCCAGTCACATCCAGAAATAACAGGATTAGAGTATGCCTATCCCTCAAACAATGCAAAGTTAATCTTTTTAATGAAGGAAAACAGTTCTGTGCCCTCAAAATAAGGTGTACCTCTGAGTCAGCAGGCCTAGTATTTAGGATAATTATTCTATGCAAAACATCCATGCACAGACACATCAGCAGGTTGCAATGACATACCTATGCAGTGCAATCTATTTTCTGCTGTCACTCAATGGACATGTTGAAGGCTTGACTCACAGCTAAAGTCAGTAGGAATCTTCAGAGTTTGGGTTCAGGCTGATTTTCTCTCTTTTCTTTTGCTTTATGCTTAAAAAGTAAATTTTACCTTGAAATGAAGTTTTAAAAGCTTTTAATGAACAGATATTTGATAAAGACTTTCATGTCAGTTATTTGAAAGTATACTTCAGTCTCTTGGATGCCTTTTCCCTAGGAAGGTTCATAGACCAGAGCTATTCCTGGCTTATAATAGGGCATCCTTTACATTTCACTCTTAGTTACAATTGTTTAACCTCTCACTAAATGTTCCCAATGGCCATGCTTGTTCTCTTGATCTGTTTTTCAAGAAGCAGAGCCAACTTCGTGGCTTTGCTATACTTAACTCTGGGACACTAAGTCGGATGAAGTGTTATTGAATGATTAGGATAATAGAATAGGAAGATGTTCTAAAGCAGAAGAGCCATACATAGCTGTGGTTATAAGTACATTGATTTTTAGCTTGATTGCAGTAGGTTCTGCATGAGGTTGTTTTCTCATAGATTTTGCTTCACTTACAAGAGTGTAATTAGAGTAGTGTGTCACCTATAAGGATGAATGAATGGACATTACATTATTCAAGATCTCCCTTTTCACAGAGTGAGAATGCTGATTGAATCTACGTTCAGAAGTACAAAAAATATCTTTATCCTAGTGATAATGTCTACAGATGCCATCTGTACATCCTTCTATCCAACAGAAAGAAAGAAATTGAAATGTGTTGAGAAGTACAGAAAGAGATATTGCAAGGACACACAGCACACATACAACTAACAAAGCCTATTCTGACCGTAAAAAGAAATCCTCTTCTGAATCATTCAAAAGGCATTGGTGCTGAGCTTTCTTAAGAAAAATGTAGAGTATATCCCCCATGCTGTTTCAAACAAAGGTAAAAAATGCTGAAGAAAATTTTCAGCTGTTATAATATTTACACTAATTCAAATGACAGTTTATTCCAGGAAAAGATCTGACTCTTAAATTTTAGGAATTAATGTTACTACCTGCATTTGCTACACAAAAAAGATTACCTTTTCCCTAAATGACTGCAGCTTGTGTAATCAACTGCACTTACAGCTTCTTGTGTGTGGATGACGGTGATCTCATATCGTGCTCCAGAGTTTTGCTTTTTAAAACCACTCCTGATGAATACAGAAGGCAATGGAACATGTTTCCACCTGCTCTACAGTGGGGGAGAC
Source organism: Burhinus oedicnemus (assembly GCA_008921705.1). Taxonomy (NCBI): domain Eukaryota; kingdom Metazoa; phylum Chordata; class Aves; order Charadriiformes; family Burhinidae; genus Burhinus; species Burhinus oedicnemus. The sequence continues at coordinate 329,215 of VFFE01008991.1, forward strand.
TGAATCCATTTCAGCAATTGCGAAGTAGAAAGGAGAAATCACTAATTAGTGGAACCATGAATCACTGGTACAGTTGAAATTGGCCATTCTCAAAGTGCAGGCTGTTTCTTTCTGCAAGTGTAGCTGAATCACTTATTTGCTCACATCCTTCTCCACTTGCTTTATTGTTTACTCTACTGAGTGAACATTTTTAATGTTCATGGGAAATCTGTTTGAGGTGACATTTAGTATTTCAGCCACATGCATTACCACACACCTTTTTGGAAAGCTCTGTGGGGTTTAGGCTGCTCCCTGCCTCTGATGCTGTGCTGCTCAGGGTTTGCAGGCACTCAGTGGCTGCGCAGAATATAGAGCCCCTTTGTAAATAGTGATGGGCATAGTGGTGCAAGGAGACAGTGCAGTGCGGAAGCAAAACACGTGAGGTCTCATGATCAGAAGGGACTTGGAGACATCAAAGAAATTAAGAAATGATCATAAGGCTTGTTACTGTGAGTGGAGATGAAATAGAGGCAACGGTGAGGAGAGAGGACACCCTTCACAGAGAGTAGAAGGGCGGCTTCAATATTTGGCCTGCTTCAATGGACAATGATCTGTCAAAATTTTAGAGTGCTATCACCAATTTTCTATTGTAGTCAACAACAGAAGAACGTTAGTTAGTTAGCTAGTTTTTCATAATCCTAAATTCTTCAAACCCCTTTATATCCCACATTGGTTATCAGTACCTTTTGAGAATTGTTTCTATAGTCCAGTCTCAATGTTGCTTGAGGAAACTTGATTTTACCTTCTGGAAGCTCCACTTCCTCCCATTTTCAACCAGCAATAGTAACATCATGTTCAGTTTCCCCTCACTTCATGTCCTACAGCCTGGAGAGATTTAAACGTAAAAGCTGCAATCTGGGACTTAAGGCTTTCTGGCCTCAGCCAATAAATTTCTCTGTTATTCCCAAGTTATTCTCAAAGCAAGCTAGTTAAAATCTGGTCTAGGAGTTTATTGCTGTCACAGAATGGGTTGGGGAACAGCTCTGAAGCACCAGTGGTACAGTACCTTGCTTTTCTTTCTGCACATCTTCAGCCTCGACGGTGCAGTGAGATGCCTTTCTTATCCTCACCAAGAAATCATATTTTGGAAAGGCAAGAGGAGTTTTTGTCAGCAGTTGTCACAGAGCATATGGCAATATCATGCTCAGTGATTAAGACAGGGAAGAAAATCAAGTGTTGGTCCAAACACAGAATTTTCCATGTGGGAGAAATGTTGGTATTTCTGAACAGCTCTTTTATGCCAATGTCAAATTTTAGGGTTTTGGGAAAGTATGTTAAAAAAATGAGTCTTACATTAGTATGAGCAGTTTTGGTAGAGCCTTTGTAGATTTTAAGCCCCCTGAAAAGAAGAAACAATATTGTTTTAATTCCCTGTAATATGAAATTTTTAATATCTTAATTCTAAAACGGAGACATTACAATAGAAAGTTTAGGCACTCTGATAAAATGCCCCTATATGTGGGCATCTGCTGTTTCAGAAGTGATGGAAATCAAAATAAAAAATATTTCCAAAAGCTTTGAGATGCAGTAAGATGACAAGTACTTTATTAATGCCATACAATTAGTGTAAAATTACCAAAAATAGTATAAACTAAAAAGCAACTGAGTAACAAATTCTTAAAGACAGTTCAGAATTGAACACTTCTCAGAATGTTGGAATGTTAGTTGAAATCAATACTATTTTGTGGAAATAAGATTTAAGAAAGCCAAGTAAATGAAAAAAGAAATGCTAGACCATAGTTTATTTCAACAGGAGGTTTAAAAATGCCTGTTTAATTACTAGATGTTCAATAGCAGTTCATTTTTTGTAATGCTCAGCTATCTGGGGTGTCTTGCTCTTCTACCACTGTAAATCACATTAACTGCAAGTCTTGCTACTTAATAAATTGTTTTTAAATTCTGGTACATCTGCTAGCTTGGGAGCAGACTGTACTGAGACTGGTCTCTAGGCGACTTTAATTATGTTTTTCATTCACATGATGGAAATTCTCAGCCATCAGATGCCACCTGCTATCATTTTTATTTCCACTCTTGTGAACTCTTGCTCAGAGCAGCAAAGGAGACATTAGCTGTCGTACTTGTAAGGTGCATTGTCTTAAAAGCTCTGCTGTTGTATTGCATTTGCAAAGCCAGAACCAAGCTCCCAAAGCACATGCTCAGTTGTGCTTTGGTCAGTAATAACAGCCAGAAGCCTTTCTTTTCTGGAGAACCAGCACAATTTTGACTTCACAACACTGGAAAATATAATTTCAATTTTCAACACAATTCACTCTGATTCTTGAAGTTTCTGTTCATTTTTTTGTCCAATTCTGTTTTTCTTCTCCTACTTTTAATTACAAAATGAATTGAGTACCCAAGTCAAAATAAATAGTAAGAGCCAAGCAATGGCACAAGATTTGTGTAAGTCTTATTAGAAACATTCTTCTCTGAGTGAGCTGGTAGAGCTATGGTCACGTTGTGCGAAGTATCTTCATCACACAACTTATCTTCTGTGGGTCTATCTAGGTCATTAGCCAGTCAGTGGGGTTTGATTAAGTTCATTCTAGTATGTGATCATCAGCTAAAAGATAGGGAAGGTAGTGCTAGCTCAGTGCTGGCTGTGGTTTAGGATGAGAATTCCTTCTTTAATAACTGCTTAACATTTTAAATTTCTCTTTAGTTTTTGATTCAGAGAATCATGTCTTTCAGAGGCGTGTAATGTAATGAATCTAGTAATTCCCCAGGGTCTTGGTGCTTAGTCCAGATCAACAAGTACAGAGGAATCCTTGCATCCTTAGCATCCTTAACCTTAGCTATTGGGTTACACAATGTTTGATTAGGATATTAGCTATCGTTCAGTTCGGACACTGTGGTAGCCAGCTGATGCTGAAATAAGTTTCTGTTTGTAAATTTGATATTACTGTCATGTTCTTTGGTAAGCTTCCAAACAGAAAGGTTGTTTTAGATAAAACAGACAAAATAACACTTCCAATAGTAGAAGTGGGGTTTGGCAGCTATTTTAAACCGTTCATCATTAGCAGAGCTATCAAGATATTGTCTCTGAAATATTCATTTATCTGGATAACATTTTTAATTTAAGATTTTTTTATACACATATATATTTGAGTGACAGATTTCTAGGAAGAAAAAGCACAGAGAAACCTTTCAAGAGAGTACATTTTGAGCCTCATTTATTTCCCTGAATATCTTTTTTATATAAAAATTATAGGTCATATGGAACTGCTAAAGATCTGCTGTTCTCAAATGTACAATGTACAATGTATTATAAATCCATTGCTAAAAAAGGTGTAAAAGTTTTGTGAACCCCAGATCTAGAATTCACCTCAGAGCAATTTTTGAAATATTCCGTTTTGGAAGTTTGTTTAAACTCAACCAACCAAACTCTACACTAGAGCACTGGGGCATCCTTTGTCTAATGGCTTATTACCAGCCTCCTAGGGACTCACTGGCATGAAAGGCACTATATAAGCTTAGAGGGATATTTTTTTCCTTGCCCCATGTGTAGTTCAGATGTCATCTGCAGTTACTGTGTACTGCTAGTTTACTTCAAAAGAATGCTGATCGAGGCCTGAGGAAAAGATTGAGCTATGTGCTAAAAAGAGGCGAAAGAATAAAGTGCTGCTTTGCTGTTTCACTTAAATACATCTGTGCTGGATGCCAGATGCTCATTCCTAGTTTAAATTCAAAATTGATCCTTTTAGCCTGTACAGATAAGAACAAAGTCGGATCATGTTTGTTTAAATATTTGGTGTTTTTTAATAAAATAATAATAAAAAAATTTCACTGTACTTTAATCTTTTTCAAGAGGCAGTAAAAGAAAAACCTGTTCATTCACCTGGGAAGCAGGGAGTTTGTACAACCGTGCTTGCTTTTTGAAAATACAGGCCAGAACACAACTGTCTTCAAATCTCCTGAGCATAACTGTAAAAAGAAAAGGGTTCTTCACAGTCCTCCATGGCTGACGAATGATTTTGTTAGCTGTGGTGCTTAGCCTGTTAAAGCCTGTTACGGGTGCTTTCAAAAAAGCCCATGGCTAGGGTTGCGAGAGGTATCCAAAACCTTTGGATTGCTCAGTATTTGGGTGATCTACATAAGCCCTTTAAGAAGACCTGAGTATCAAACATGTCCTCAGCAACTTCTGAAAACATGACTGCTTCAGTTTGGACACCAAATTACCAGAAGAATCAGATTTTGAAGTCTTATCTCCTAGAGTAAATCTGCTAAAGGTTTTTTTATTGCTTTATGTTATTGTAGAAGTGGGGTTTTTCTTGAAAACAAAACGCATTCCCTGTTGTTGGATATCAACTAATTCTCACCAATACCAAGGACAGTCACAATGTTTTTGACCATGCTGCTGGTCAAGGCCGCTAGAGCACCCAGACTGATGTTCATGTGTTAAATGGGTCCTAATGAAGTTACATTGCTTCCAGGAAGTGTGGATGTCATTCTCATGCCATCCGCTTGCCTTTCCTGTTGCCAGACTTCAGGTGTAAAGTGTTAAAAATAGCCTAAAACTCCGGATTTTAAACTTCGTAGGCGGATGTGTTTAGGATAACGTTCATTTGCTGCCTAACACCGGTGTTTGAAAAAAGTTAATTTCTTCTGGAAATTCCTCCTCTTAACTAACCCAAAAAACCAGACCCACAGAGAGGCCGGAGAGCTTGTTGGTTTTGTTTTTAAGAAAAAGACATCATGGCTGTAAGAACCTGATGTACATTCCCCAACCACACTCCCAGAGTTGAAAAGTTAAACCCTAGACCTGTGTAAAAGAAACCCAAAACAAATTATTAGGCAAAATGCTCATTGACTTTAATTACATTAATATAACTTATTGTTCAATTCATTTTTGGTATTATTTGCCTTTGAGTTGTTTAGTTACGTGCTATTTGTGCCTTATAGAGGTAACTACATTTAGGGACTTCGGAAGTCCTGATCAGTTTTCCCTCCTGTGAGCTCTACCAATTGTTCAGTTCTTTGTACTTAGGTCATTTATTTCATTCAATTGTGAGGTGACTGGATGTAATACCTTCAAAGGAACCTTCATGGTTCAAGATCCTCCTCTGGACAATTTTCTGTAAATCATTCCAGCCTAGTTGCATAAGTATGGCTTTAGAAATTAAACTTTAGGCACCTTGGCTTGAAAAGAATACTTAAGAGTAAAAATATTTACATTTTCATATCATCCTGTGCTATTGGAATCAGCTATTGGTAATTTTTCTGCTCTTAAAAACCAAACCAAAACAAAGCTACACCAAAAAACCCAAATTATAAGATTTTCTTACTGGAAATAATGTCCACGTATTCACTCAGGCTTTGCTATATGTTATGTATTTCAGATGACGGAAAAACATGTTGATTCTTTTAACATAAATTATGGCTCTAAAATATATTAAAATATGTTGCCCTAATAAATGATGACTTATATGAAAAAAAAAAAAGAACGAACTTGAGGGCTTTATTTAGATCCAGTCTGTTATTGTAAATGATGCTGCCAATTTATTTATTTTTTTATAACCTCCAGCAATAGAAGATTATTGTGATAAATGATTCGTATCGCTGCAATATACACTTTTTAAAATTTCCATATCTGGCAACTAATAGGCGCTTCTTGAAGGCTTCAATAGGCTCCTTAGCCAGATAACGTGGCTGAAAGCTGCCTCATGATTAATTTCATCTAAATGTGGTAATTATCATACTTTGAAGTAATGCCTGCAAAACATGCTTTCACAGAGAGTTAGTGGAAGCAGAGGATTAACCTAGAAACATTTCAGTTCAGAGCAGCATATCACCCAAATAGAAATGTATTTTCCCCTGAATTTTTCAAGACTTTTTATTAGACTACTTGGCAGTCATTTGCATTACCTTATCTCATATCAATTTTTTTACAGCAATTTAGAGAGCAACGAAAACTGAAGTAACTTTGTATTATTATCAGTAATGGGATGGTCTTGGTTTCGCAAGCTACTTATTTGGGCAGCTTCTGCCCTGAAGTATTTTTTGTATTAGTGTTTAAGAGCACAATTAATTTATTATTCTTATATGTTGTGGACATAAGCATTATCCTGCCTATATTCTAGGCACACTATAAATTATTAGAGAGGATGTTCATTTCCTCATAGGCACCCAGGGGAGTAACTTCTATGACTACTCTGTGCATCTCTTTGCTTCCTGTCTCGCAGGACCTCCATGAACCATTTCTTACTTGTACAGGTGAGACTAGTGAAAAAGATATATAAGGCCCCAAGTATGGTTATAAAAATGGCTGATTTTTGTACCCAGATAAAAGCCCTGAGGTAGAGTAGCACCAAAAATTATCATGGAGAAAGAATCTATCACTGAGTATTTCTACCAACTTACATCTGCTTAGTAAAGATTCCAAATCGTCTCTCAGCCATGAGAAAAAAGTCCGACAAAAAAGTGGCACAAAAATGCCACCTTAACTGAAGATGAGACTGAACAGCTTAGTTAAGTCTCTCTGGTAGGCTGCCTGGCCGTACTGTATTTTGATATAGCCAAGTTATTTTAACTTTATTTAAATCAACCAGGGACAGATTTTGACTACTCTTATACGTATGACTGACTGAGTTTCTTCAGGTTCATAAGCTATTCCACGTTGGCTTAGTTTTAGTAAGAGTCATGTGTGTGTTCTTTTTCACAAACATGAAAGAAATGCATTAGCTTGACCTTTACTTGAATATTGGGAAAAGCTTGAAGCACGGATCTTTCCTTCAGGCTGGACTGGAGGGATGGCTTGGATTCTCTCTCTCTTCTCTTTAGCTGTAAATCTTCCATTTGTTTTGGCATGTGGGAAATATGTGGCAGCTGGAGTTTTGGCTAGGTGTCACATGGAACCTTCCAAGCTAGGCCTCGGTGGTGTGGTTGTCAACAATTACAGGAAGATAATGCCTTTTGTTACATGTCTCTATTCTTAGTCTCCTAACGCATCTTCCCATGCATTTCTGCAACCTGATAATAAGCACATGGTGAGCAGCCATGGCTCGGCTGGTACATGTAAGCCGTGGTAACTCAATCACATGTTGAATCTCATGTATTACAATATTGAAATTAAACAAAAATGTTCATGTTCACACAGGTTTTGTTGCATTTACGCTTAAGGTTAAAATAGCGCAACTGTACTATGAAACAGAAGTGAACTGATTCACCGCATCATTCAAATGCACTTTGCAGCAAATAAGTGTCTCTAAAGCACACACTGCAGTTTTCTATCTACCTAGATCCTTATTAACTATGTTTTTATGCATGTGTTCTTTTATCTTACAGATAAAAAGGAAGCTGCTGTGTCCAAAGAACTCAAAAGTAAGAAACTACTGTGCCATAGGTTATGATCTCTTTTATATGTCGTGTGGTTTCAAACAGCACGTTTCAATAATCCAAAATAATAGTTAGTGAATTGTTGAAAATACAGAGAAGAAAGTAGCTACAGCGTTTATAATTGAAAAATGACATGTTTAGACTTCAGCTGCCTCCTACTTTCTAAATCCATTCTTATCCTGCTTCTAATTCCACACTCCTCTTTGTGACTGACAGTTTTGCCTTCCCCTCTTTTCTATCACTGTCTTCAAAAACAAAGGTTTCATAGGGAAGGAAATGTCACATGAGGTCTCAGCTGAACGTGCTCTCAGTGGCAGCAAGTTTGGTAAAGGGACTGAGAAGACTGAGAGTCCAACATGCTGAGGACCTCCAAGTTTATCTTCAGGAATGCGAAACAAGGGCCTTGCCTATCTAGTTATTTCAGATTCAGAGAGAGAGACTTCTGAGGCTGAAGAGAGGTAGGGGCTGGGCTCTTCTGCGTAAATACCCGAAAAATGCTCTGAGGACATGGTATTGTTAACAAGGGAACTCTTATACCTTCCTTTTCTACAAATCAATGCCTCAACACAGTAAGGGTAGTAAGACATTTTCACTGGTCAAACTTAATCTGCTCAGATCTCTGTTCTGAAAGTACAGTATATAAGAAAAATCAGGAAAGCTATGGGGTTTTGAAATCTCATTCAAATTCATAATTATGTAATGCACTGACTCCTATCTCTATACATGATCTTTCCAGACCTGTATGGCAGAAGAATCCCCTGCCATTTATTAAAACATACCTTTTGGCAATCAAGAAAAGTTTATACATTGGTTTCCTACTCAAATTTTGCAGAAACATTGAACAAAAGATTCAACGGACTCTGCAAGTAATGTTCTGTTAGTGAACTAACTGCCTGTTTGCAAGCAGGTCTTAAAGGATCTATTGATTTGGGCACGTGATCCTTCTCATGGGAGAACTCCCCAGCAGCTGTCATGGCAAAACTTCCCAGCTCCATCGCATGAGAGAAATTTGCAGGGTGAAATTTTCAGCTGAAACTTGTTCGTGTAAAGATGCAGAGTCATTAGCACTGAAATAATTTGCAAATTATAAACTAAAAAGCATATTTCCAAAAAAAAGTTTAAAATATTTGGCATTTTTGTTTCTATGCTACTGAAAAGTTAAATAAGTTTTTGGTCAAAAATTTTTTCCTCAATTTTAAATCTTTCCTCAATATTATTTTAGTTGCTCAGAAATGAAATATTTCAAATGAAAGTAAAAATCTTGATAGAACAAAAAGAATTCTAACTTCATTTGTTTTCACAGATGTTACAAAAAAACAAAAGTCTTGCTGGAGAGCAAGCTCTAGCTGAGAGCTCAGAAGGGAATAAACACAGGAGTTCTGCAGTTTTGTATGAAGTCCATCTTGTTGCTTGTAGACTATGTGTTTTATCTCCTGCTTCTTCTGCAGGAGCAGGCACTCAGGAAAGTAATACTAAGGAAACTCGTCTTCAAGATCTTCTACATATTTCCCTGAAGGAGGGGTGAGCACCCCAAGTAATTACAATGCTGTGATAATAACTAAGTTAGGATATAATTATCTGCTGCAGACTTTTAAATGGATGGAAACAAAACAATCCCACACATGCAAACTACATTTTGTTTTCATTCTGTTTCACAAGACAATCTGATGCATCTTTTATGAACTTCTCAAAAGACTGGAGGGGAAGAACTCAAAATTACATTCCTGATTTAGCCATATTCTTTTTCCTTGTAATAACACAGTGACAGATGTGAAGGATTAACTAACATTTTTTTGGCATTCTGTAATTCAGATTGTGATTAAAATGATGAATTATTTCCTCTCTCAATATGGGAATATGAATTTTAAGTTAGAGTATCTTCTAGTTGATGTAAAAAAATCCACTACGAAAGTCGGTGGAGTTTAGCTTATGGATATTTGTTAAATTATGTGGTTGAAGTACAGTGTGTTTTAGTAGTTCCTGAGGATAAAAATTGTTAACTAAACACTGGTTAAGACTAAATAAATCCAGTAGGCTAGTTAGGTTCAGAGCTGAGATTCTCCAAGTCTGCTTGGGGGTGCCCATACCCTTCATCATTTGGACCTTTGTTCTGCAAGGAAATGCCCTACCTCAGCAAAGAGAGGATAGTGCAAATGTTTCATGGAAAGATCAAGAACAGAACTACACTTAAGCAGCATGAGAGGGCCTGATTCTGTGCTAGGAGAACCCAGCAGTCACTCTTTCAAGTGCAGGATCAAACATGAAGTTGCTCTCCTAATGATCTTCCATTCCTCAGGATGGAGACAGAGTCCTGGTGTAGCCGTGTCTGTGAATGAACTTTGCAGAAGTAGCTCGATTTCACTTTTTCTCATCAGGAAGATTTGTATTAGGGAAAAGGATGCCACCCTGAGTAACTGTGGGATCCCAAGAGGCGCCACTGATAAATTCACAGATACTCATCAGCTGCCTTAGGGGGGTTCAGGACCTTCTGCTCTCATAGCTGCAAGATCAAATGTGGAGGTACCCAGCCCATAGCTGCTGCCTGAGCGGTGAGGCCATGCCTGAGCTCCTACATACCTGCTTTGCTCTGCTCTGCCATAGATATTGAATTACTAGACAGAAAAAGCTAGAAGAAGTGATGCAGTGCTTAACAGCAAGGGTGTACTAGCCCTTTGGCTGACTATTTTGTTGATGCCTTTGAATTTATTGAAGGCAACTCAGCTCTTTTCTCTTTGGATAATCTCTTTGTCTAGCTCTTCAGTGAAAAAATTGCTACAAGCTGTACGTCAATGGAAGCCTTTCCTCAGATTTCTGGGGTTAAGATACAATGGTTTGTAGTAATTGGTTTAATTTGTTCTCTTTTTTTTAAGAGCCAGCAAAAGCTCCTGCAGCCAAACCAGCCACCAAAAAAGCAGCAGCACCAGGTAAAGGAACAAAATGCTCACATTCAGTGTATTTCTTGTATTCTTGAACCAGTTCATTGCATCATAGCACCATCTGCTGGATTATACAAAAGCCATGATTTGGGTTTTTTTGTCTGCTCTAAATTATTGTGATAATTTATATGTGCAATCTCTGATAAGAACAAAAGCATTTTGCCTTGATCTCTAACATTATAGTTGCTTCTTGTCCTCTCATGGCAGTTCTGAGATGCTGTATTGGGTCATTCTGCAGGATCTGAGAACAAAAAATGAATCTGAATCTAAAGACTGATTTAAAAAACAGTATTTACAGAAATGAGTTTCCATGTGAAGCTGTATTTAAGCACTTTAAGAAGAGGATCTGATTTTTCGAAGTGCTGGTCTCACAGTAGGTTCTACAAAGATGAAGCTCTTAGTTAAGCATAAATATGCACTAAAAAGACATGCAAACTTTTTTTAAAACAAAATAATGGCAAAAATTCATATCCGAATTCAGATTGGACTGTAAAAATCTAACACTTTTTATTGATTCCTAATCTCTTCTGCTTCACAGCCATCTTCAGAAATGCCATGTCACATTTCTGCTTAATTTAATAAAACCCGTTATGAATAACAATCTAAATATTCAAGATATTTGTAATTTTGTTACATTTTAAATTAACTAACAAAAAATATGGGAATATGCGTGTGAAAATGTGATCAATATAAACCCATAATATTATTATACTCTAAAATAGGGTGGCCGATGCTGCACCAGGCTCTGTGCTGCTGAGCTATGCCTGGTGCTGGCATCGCAGGAGCAGCCAGCCCACTCCCTCTGCTGCTTTTTGCCTCCAGCTGATCCCACTGTATGTGGCTATGCGGATTTATGTGGATCTGGGATTTTATTATTATTTTTTAAAGATTGCTCTCTAGCTATTTTTCTCTAATTCAGACGTTTTCAGTGGTGTATCTCAGAGTTCTCCTCCATTGAACAAGGGAATAATAATTTGCATCGGTAGGGGGAACTGGGAGTTGGTCAAGGATCAGTGCAAGCCAGGAACACCTTCAGTTGTCTTTACCACAAAAGGACTTGCAGACTGGAATTGCAATCGATATAGGCTATCGTAGGGCATATTGTCCAGCTGTACAATGTACTGTGTGAATCTGGCCTAAGGAGCGCCATTTCCCTACACATGGTCCCAGTACCTGTCTGTTGTGGTTTTTTTAACACCATGTTCAGTTGTGCTAACACAACTGGGAGAACAGTGTAAACCACACCATTGCCATGGCTTAGAGCTAAAAACTGTCCTAGAAATGTATGTGTTTATGTCAGGGTGTTCAGTCTGGATCATTTCAGTAAGTGTGGCTCCACAAACATTTATACGCATAACTGATAATTTCTTAAAGCAGCTTTGTTGCCAAAGTGTGTTGTATAGCTAGACCCTTAGATGTCTCAACAGTACACTGCAGAAATCGTTATGTTAGTACCATATGCTTATAATTAATTCAATCCACCTGCTTGCATCCAATATTTGTGTTCATTTTTGAAAAATATTCCAATGAGTCTGCTTGTTGGCAAGAATGGTGGTGACAGTAATCTGCTTAAGATAAAGAAAAAAGGAAAAACTGGCATGGCTTACTATGGGGAAAAAAATAGTTTGTCTGTTCTGACACCTTTCTAAATATCTCGTTTGCCTTAAAAGTGATAAAGAGCAGTAGGCTTTGACTTCTACATTTTTATTTCCCCTCCCCAAATGGCACTGTTCTCTGAAAATTAATTTACCCCCAGAATAACTTACCATAGCAAAATATTAAATATGCTTGTTTGGCAACATCGTAACTAGACTGCTGCCTATTAGTACAGTAAATTAAATACATTATCCAATTTCATATTTCATTTTCTTCCATATATCTTATTACATCGCAACCTGTACCCCAGAATGCCTAAAGCTGAAGGTTTAGTTCTATTAACAGACTGAACAGACTGAGAGCACAGCTGGTCATCTTCCAGTGCTTCTATATCACGTATGTTCCTGGTCTTAATGTCAGTGGTGAAGAAAACCCTGCCTAATACACTGTGCTCTATTTTTATCACCATATATTTATATGGAGAAAGCAAAGAAAGTGAGTATGGAATTTGGAAGTCTATGGGAGCTCCTGCATCTGGAAACTGATGGCTGCTCTAAGAAACTAGCCTCAGTGAATATCTGTTGCTTGATTTTCAAAGTGGATATTTTCCAATGTAGTTTTTTCTCTAACTGCAAAAAATTACCTCTCTGGCACCCGTCTGAAGCTGGGCTGGAGAGCATAGTATTTGGCTTTAGAGCAGAACGGTTTCATAGATATATGCAAGTGATGCTATTCTGAAGGGAGAAACCAGAGTTGAAGATATTTCATGACACTAGTCTTCTTCAGTTACACTGCCTCATGATGTCCCCATCCCAAACCCCGCTGCCACTTCCTCTTCTTTCACCACAGCACATCGCCTCCCCACCTGTGCCAGCAGGGCAGGTCCCAGAGTGCCCTAGCCTTACAAAATATCTGCCCATGGTTTTTCCCTGAGGAGGGGCACAGGTTACTTTCACAGGATTTCCTCAGGCACTCCATGTGTGCTGGGCCCAGGTGCTCTCTGGAGGGTTTCTCAGAGCTGGGGCTGTAGGCGTTGGGCACCTGCCTCATCCTGCCATTCTCTGGCAGGACAGGCGGCTGGGAGGGAAACCTCCTCCCTTGCTCCCGGCCCTGCGGAGCCCCATCTGGGAAGAGCTCCCACACTGTGCTCCCACACCCCACAGCTATCGTCAAATCTGCCGGGTCAGCGGTCCAGGTGTCAGCGGTGGGGCACATCACACCTCAGCTTGGTAAGTTTGCTGGGTCTGGTTTGGCACAGTGAGGAGAGCAAGTGAATAGTGGTGCAGGGCAGGGAAGGGAGCCCGTGAGACAGGCTCAAACCACGCAGGGAGTGTTTGCAACTGAATGAGTGGAAGGGTGCCTGAGTTGCCCAGCAGGCAGCAAGGAGCCTCAGTGCCACTGAGCCCTGCACGCTCCTGCAGCTAGGGTCAGGGATGGAAACAGCTCGTCTTAGAGTCCCTCTCGTAAGATAACCTCACATTATAGGCAACACTCCTACACCTTCTTTGAGCGCCAGTGATAGTGCTTTCCCTTGCTGATTTGCCTGATTTAAAAATCAGATCTAACTCTCTTCAACACTGTAAAAATTAAGTCTTAATTGCAGCTTAGAATTTCCCTGGAATGGCCTTGCGATTTTTAATTTAATTTTACAGTATGTTTAACAGATTTTGTACTGTCACTTAACTGCCTAATTACTGATTTTTAATGCCTAATTTTTTCCATCTTCTTCTCCACATACATGCAAAAAAAATCTTACTCATTGCTCCCTTTGGGTTCATAACAGAAACTCTTTTTGAGCACCATTTCCCCCTTGAAAAATCAGTGAAATTTAGTTCCGACCCAGAAAGAATAAAATAAGTAAGACAGACAAATAGCCAATTTTAAGTGCTTAGATGTCAGCTGTATCCAATCTCTCAAACTGACTGTCAGTTGTGCCAGAATTATTATTATTTTATTATGCCTCTGATTTTTCCACTGTTGGTAAGAAGCAGAAAGAAAAAATAAAAAAGAACATTATATAGGAAATTACGTAGGAAATGAGTTCATGAGGTAAGTAGAGAATATTAGAACGCAGGCTATACTGAAAAACCTGATCAGAGGATGGGTTGAAGAGGTTCAGATCTCTCTGCCTAATGCAGGAAGAACTACTGGTTCTACTGGTGATGGGCAGCATTTGCTTAATAGACAAATTATTTTAATTCTTGGTTCAAGGTAAACAACAGCAACTAAAATGGCAGCAGGGAAGAATCTTTGTACTTGCCATACGGTATATGCTATTCTACTTAAAAAGGAAGGAATAACACAAAGTTTATGGGACAGCAGGTATGCTTCGAAATGGAGGAAAGGTTTACTAAGCAGCTGGGCTCATTGGTTGTCTTTTAATGATCACCTATAGGACACAAGTACATAGAAAGAACGCTAAAACCATGTAAATGTTACAAAAGATTAATAAAATTCAGCCCATCTATTGAATAATTTACCAACACAGTGGAACAGGCAAAATTATCGTGGCTTCTTTTTCAGGTTTCTCAGAGTCAGGTAGCTCTGTCAAGTCACACATCAGGGATGTATTTTACTCAGAACACCCCATTCCCTTCATCATCTGTCCATCTCCTTATTCTCTTCTTGTGCAGATATATCACCCAAGAGAAGAGACATCAAAACCAGTGTAAATTGTGTGTTACGCACCCCCACGTAACTATTTTTGGAAAGACAAAAAGGAGAGGAACAGTGTTTCTTCTTCTTTCTCTCTCACCATATGTGGACACAGCCCTAGTAGAGTTTGCCATCCTACAATCTCTTCAGCATCTTATGTCTCAATGCCTCTGCATGCCCTGAAATTTCCCTTTATAAGCAGCCACTGCCCCTAGTTAGCAACTCTGAGTGTATTTCTGCAGTACAGGTGTTACCAAGAAAGTTCTTCTGGTAGCTGGAATAGTCTGTTCAGTTTTCTAGTCCCCAATGTTAACTCTCTCAGACTTTTTCATAACACACAGCCATTCTCAGGGTTCATTTTCTGGTTTTACAGTTTAACTCTGAAGAGGCAAATGATAGAGGTAGCTTATTGCATGCGTATGGATAGGCTTTGCAGTTTATTTCCAAGTGAAATAAATCTTCAGTCAGATAACAGGTGAATATGTAGTGGTAAAGAAAATAATGAAACCCTACTTGTATTAAGGATCTTGCATTTATGTTCAGGATCATTCTGTAGTCCTTTTGAATCACAGAGGCTTTCCTTCCGGTCCCAGTTAGTATAATTCTTCCTCTCTCCCACTTTAATTCTTTGCGTAGTTAAGTATCATATCTTCTCTGACTTACTCACTTTCCTTCTGTTTTTAAAGAGAGTTACGGGCTTGGCTGTCTTTGCACAGTAGGTGGAAATGAACTGATTTCAGCCCCTAGCAACCTGCAGAAGGATAAGAGAAACTGGGTCTTGGTCCTTACCTGTTTGTCCCAGAGAGCTTCCACTCGTGTTAGTGAAGCCTCACAGCTGAGACTGCTCCTGGTTTGCCAGGAATGGGTTATATCCTCAGCAGCTAAAACCTTGCTGCTATTGCAGTCCATCACTCAGCCATTTCTTAGTATCTGTGGGAATCTATTATGTGAATGGAGACGAATTCCACAAATCATTCCAACCCACTGACATTTTCATCCCAGCTCAAGTCTGCGAAACTGTTGCAGACTAGGAGGTCTCAAATTGTCCGCAGGATTATGTAAACTGGATCGTTATCTAACTCTGAATGGGAAAGGAAAAATGAATTCTTGACTTGTCACAATATATGCCTTCAAAGGGAAGAATTTTCCAATGTTAGAAGATTCTACTTTACAACCTTGAATTCTTTACATACAGGATTTATTTAAATGGAGCATGAAATAACTTATTTTACACTAAGCTTACTAATCTGAAATCCAGTTTTTACTCAACAATTTTTAAAATATTTTTGAGTAAAAGGAGTAGAATTCAGGATATTTTTGCTACTTTTGCTGGGATTTTGAAATGCTCAGTCTCACAGACTGGCATACTGCTGTTGCATTTACATGTTCTTTACAGTATCCTCTGTTTCAGGATCATATAGACTTAAAATAATTTCCTATACTTCCTTTTACATCATACTGAACTCTGAAGACACTTGTACTAAAAATGCAGCCTTGTTCCTGTTGTTATTACTAGATATTATTAAATGCCACAGTCTATTCTATGCAATGCAGCAAAGTACTGTTATATTACTAACACAAAAATGGTATTACTTAAAGAGCAAGGCAGGGGGAGCAAGTTAACTACCAAAAAGAAATTATTTAATACATGGAAGTATGAGAATAAAAGATAATGAGAATAAAAGAGGGTCAAAATTAAATGCTATTTAAATACAAATCAGAGCTAAAAGGATTATTTAAGTGTCCACTCTTTATGGAAAAGGCATTTTAAATTGTTTTGTTCTGAAGCCGACAATCTTTCATAGCCCTGAAGTTGTTTCATGATTTAAGTGCACTTTTGGCAAGAATCAGGCCCAATTTCAGCAAAGCACTTAACATATATTTACCTTTATCGTGAGTCAACAAAGCATTTAAGCGCTTGCTTAAGCTTTGTTGAATCAAGACTATCACATACACTACGTATATGATTACCTTCCCAGGCATTAGTCTTTTGGAAGTGGTACCACCTTTGCTTTGCTAGAAAGGGAATAAATGGGCCTCATCTTGATCACTGAGACTATTATGAAAATAGCACTTGCTTTGCAGGGGAGCGGTGATGTGGACTAGGGTTTCCTATACTGTATATGATTATATTACATCTACAATATATGAAGCTCTTGGATATGGCAGTGCTGTTTTAGAGAGAGAGCAAGTGGAAACACAATACGCTGCACTGTGATATTTCTTGAATATGAATTTTCTCACATCATCCTACAGGTCTATCTCAACTACAGTTTTGAAAGTTTCTGTACTAAGAAGTTGCAGCCCAGTATCCTAAGTACAAAACAAGTCATTACCAATGCACAGTACCACTTCAGTCTGCAGAGTGCCACAAATATTCTGATGAGTTTTTTCTCTTCTGTAACAGCTGCTTGGAGTGCCCAGGTTTGGAGCTTTAAATATTACAGAAATAATGGTTGCTGGGTTTATTTCACACATACAGTAGACTCCTGCCAGCATTTTATTGAGTGTCTGAGCTGCATACTTCTCCTAGCGCTTTCTGTCAGTGTTCTTCTTCATGACGCTGCCTCTACAAATACCCTCTGAAGAAGTCGCTTGTCTTGGTTAAGGCAGTCAAAGAAGCCTGTCAAAATATTTAGCCACATGTGCCTCCTTTGACTTGTGCTCTGAGAGAAAATATACCAAAGCTTTTTCTCACTGTCTCATTCTACCCTACTCCATTGGGCTAACCGATATCAATACCCAGCTTTAAGTCAGAAGCTACAGTTAGAGCTAAATTCATTAACTTCAAATTAAATTTATTCCTTTAGGATCTCATTGTATTAATTTTTAAGGTTCATTGGTTTTGTTACTGAATTAGCTGATTTAATCTGTACATCATATTTGCCTAATGACAGGCAAAACTTAGAACTGGTATTTACTTCAAAGTTTTCTTCCTCTTCTGAAATATCTGTTCCAGATTCATATTCTCAATGGGTTACAAAGCTTGAAGTCCTTCCATTGTCAAAAGAAGGTGGAGTATGAGCAAGTTAAAGCATGAGCAAGTAGTAATGGCCTAGCACCATCCAAGCTATGACCAACTTCAGTGGGTATGCTCTTGCCATAAATCAATTACAAAGTAATATGAGTCATTTTACCTCACAGTGAGAAACTATTAAGAAAACTGAATTACTTTCACCTTGCTGTGGTCTATGAGCATAAGTACCACTGCTGCATCTGATCTCATGCTCAGTAATTTGCCATGTTGCTTGTTGCCCTCCTTTGGGAAGTTCCACCTGAAGTAATGTAGACATGCCTCCCTAGAGGTGCTCCTGGTTAAAACAGATGTGATTCAACACAGGATTTTTCTAAATCTAATACAGTGTCCTTCTACTCATTGGAGATTGACTGGAAATACTCTGCATCTAAGTAGATTAGCCATCTTAGTCCTCAAAAGGCTGGAAGTGCTTCTCAGATCCCTATATAAAAGGAAATGCAGTTTAAGCTTTTTCACAGTTAAAGATCTACTGGCAGATATTAGCTCTCTGCATTAAAGAATCACAGCATTTTTTTAAATTATTTTGTTTGCCAGCTGAGCCTTAACCTGAATGTCCATGTCAGAAATTCTGAGACTAGTGAAGTTAATTTGTTCTTAAAACAAACTAGTGCTAGCAACAGACATTAAGAATTGATCTTTGCGCGAGGACTCTGTTCATAACGTGTAAGGTTTTCACAGTGTGTTGTTCACAGGCAGTACATCAGTTTTGAACTCGGGCAATGCCCTAGTCAGAACTGTAGGATTAACCTCATTTTCTTTTTAAGGATTCTAGATCAAAAAGATTTTTATTTCAGTGGGAAATTAGTCATCTGTTGTCTATGAATACATCCGCACCGTGTATTGGTTCTGCTTCTTCTGATGGGAAACCACATGTTCCCCTTCTCATATGGCAAAAACGATGAAAGTGTGTTGTTTTCCTTAGAGTGATCAAATATACTTTACATTAATATAATCGTGTGCTTCAAGAGTGTTGACTTGAACAACTGGGTTGCCTGTGATTTGAATCCTTGGGGAATGTTTTTGCTCTAACTGAGAGGAGCTTTGCCAGGCTGGCAGGACAGACATCAGAAATCTGCGTTCTTTCCATTTCCTCTTTATAACGGTTCCTTTTCTCTTGATTATAGCAACTTTTGCAGAAACTGACAGAGCATTTTAGACTCTGGAGAAGATAAAGTACCTATCTGTTTGCTGAGAGACAGCTTTGTCTTTAAGCTTCAGTATAATTATAGTAGAGCCTTGTGGAAAGAAGTTGCTTTCTTTCCCTCTGTGTTAATGCAACCTGATGTTCTAAAAAAAGAAGATAGACCTTCTGCCTACTCAAGTATGGGAAGATAGATCCCATCAGCTTCAAAGAAGGATCTGAAATCTAAGAATGACCTCAGCTTCTAGGTCTCACATCCTAGGGACAGTGCTCAATGCATTTTGATCACCTTTTTTCTGTTTGTCTTTTTTTCATCTAGCTTGCTGATGAGTAAGAAAAAATGTACTAGACTTAAATGAAGCTTTCTAGCAATCTATATTCAAGTATGTCCACATAACATGGAAGACCATGTACTGTTACAGTTATTCTAACTTCAAGATGGGTTTTTTTGGTTGCATACACCTTCTGAGGAAAAGGCAGAGCCTGTTGACTCCTTTAAAACATCAAGAGAGGTTTACCAAGGTATGACCAGTTCAGCCTCTTCCTCATAACAACTTTAATAGCAAAACTGATACACGGTGATGTGGGAGGATTTTGAAAACACAACTGTCTAGCTTGCTTTGCTGAAGACTGACCTCATACACCCAAAATTAGGGACATTGGCCAATTTGGTGGTGTCTATCCTAATAATAGTTTCCTCTCTGAGTTTCAGTCGTTCATCCAGAATGATGCATGAGCTGTATTAAATAAGAAATGAGCTGTATTAAAATGAAGCTAAGGCAACTTGTGAAAGCAGATGTTTGGATATGAGGCAGCATCTCCACCTCCTGTCCCCTATTTATTTATTTATTTATTTTTGTTAAGCAAAATCACCAGAGAGTAACCCTCCAGTATCAAAAGCTTGAATGAAAACATAATCCTCTGCAGAAAAGTCTTTAAATCCTTTTGGCGGCTTCTACTTTATTCAGGGATCCTGAGACATTCCTCAGTGGTAAAGACTTCCATCCTCAGCTTTGATGCCATTACTTTCTGCCTGTGAAGAAAAGCTACAGACCCAATAGATTGGACTGAAAACATCTGCGTTTTGTCCAGGCCTCTTTTCTTTCTCTTCTTTACACAATGTTTTTCCCAAATATTTCCCAACAGAGTGTCAGATTTCTAATACAAAGATACTCATAGAGAGAGTTGCCTCCTGCTTTCCTTTTCTTCACTTCTCTTCACAGAAAAACTGTTTGTTACCCCCCTCAAAAGATGTTCATTTATAGAGAAGCAAGTTTACACATCTCATGATCTCACCAAGTAGGGGGTTTACTTGGTGTGTAGAAAGAAATATATTTGTCCAGTCCGCTATCTTTGTAAATCGAAGTGTACGGTGGCAGTGAGTTTTTCTACATTAATCCGGTAAGTAGAACAGCAGTCAAATATGGCAGAAGTACTTCTTGGGAGAAGGAGAACTGGAAAAATCCACTTTCTCATGTGGATTATCTCAGGCCTAATAATGTGACTGAGCTCATATAGCAACCTTTCCCTTCAACAGGAGGGACTAAAGGGACCTTTTCTGTATCCAGCTGCTTATGTTCACAATATTCTTAATGAAAGGATATCTTGGAGAGCTTTACCACCCTGTCTCATTTGGTTTTAATTAACCGACATGATATGAAGGTCTGAGAAGGGATATGACAGGCATATAGCCTATAAAACCAAGATTACAAGACTATAAGACCAGTCTAACTTTCTGCTCTCTGAGGATTTAAGTATTCAACACACTACATGGAATATGACAACAGTAGGCTTTAATGAATATAAAACTAGATTTGTTGAATACTTGTGGCAAAAATTAAACAACAGTACAGAAAACACCATTTTTATGCAGCTACTGAGTGCAAGCAGAATGGTGTCGTTTATTTAACATGTGGTGCATACCACAGAACAGAAAATCCACTTGAAATGCCATTTATTTGAACTTTTTCCCAGTCTGTGTGATTGCATATACAGTTTTTATTATTCTGAAAGCTTTTTAGACATGAATGCTTTATCTGAATTAGGACATAACACACATGCACACACACATACACATATATGTGCACACATAGCTATACAAATTAGGATGGGATATCAATTGTTCTCTCCTGGCGGATGGCAGAGGATCACAGTTTGTGACTACCCATCCTGGTAGTAAAGATTAAAGTGCACCACAGCAGGTGTGCCAACCTAGATGTTTTTTAGCACCGTTTGCACTTTAGAGAAAAATGTGGCTTAGGGAAGAGCTGCAGAGGCAGATTCAGGTTCTCCTCTGCCTCCCATCTGCTCCAGGATTGTCTAGGAGTATGTCACTAGTAATGAAGCAAAAAATACATTTATATGGTTTTATGGGCATGTTATACATAACTTTGCCAATTTTCATAAAAAAGAAAAGCCATTTATTCAAAGCACCAGAGCTTATAAAGATAGTGAAATGTCAAGCTAAGTCAAACCTCAATTCCATGCATTGTAGAAAAATAACATATTACCAGCAAAAATTTCCTGAATAAAATCATGTTGTATAGTCTCATATACATACAAAAAGGGTTAAAGATAAAAAGAATTACAAATGTCATAACAAATGCCTAACGTTTCTACACTTGGCCATATCCTTTCACGTGTCATACTAACTATTCATTAGTAACCAAAAAAAAAAAAAGAGAGAAAAAAAAAAAGATGTCGAGATCAAGGAATGATAAACTGTAGCAAAAAGAAAAGCTCTAGGTCTGAACTTTCCTGAAGTTTATGGCTCATATAATGGAAGGTTTCAGTTCATTCCATTAAAATATCAGAGCAGAAATCACCTGAAATTTCATATCATGTCAGATTCCCCCAGAAATGTTTGATGTCAAATTTTATGTTATTAATCTTTTTTTTCTTTTTGCCATGGGAAATGATCTTATTTCATATGCTTCTGGAAGTAAAACTATTATAAAAGAAGCTCTATAGAACTTTCTTAATGTTTACAGTTTTAAAAAACAGGAAATAAAGCTAAATAAATGAAAATTTTTATACTGTTATTACTGTCATACTGTTCCCTGATCTCTGATGAGAGCTGACAGATCTTAAAATGAAAGGGAAAAATAATTGCCTTAGAACCACTAAAGTCATAATTACTTTTCCTTCAGTTTCCAAGAAGCAGTCCGGAGCAACAGCAAAACAGAAAACCCCGCAAAACCAATCAAAATTCTCATTTCACAGAATGACTCCTAAAATATCTATATGAAATTGGATACTCTGAAGAGCACTTGGGCTACACAAAACCAAAGATGCAGCTGTTGTTATGATTAAGCTCATTGAATCAGCCAAACTACTGAGTCCCAAACTTCTGTCCTCTCACTTTTTTGCTGTATTTCTCCTACTTGACCTATACTAGGGTTGCCACCCAAGGTAGGATGCTATCAAGAAAATATAATATTTATTCAGACAATAAACTATTTAATGCCAGCACACTCTCTAGCAGCACTTTTCTATATTGCTTGGAAAATCCTATTACTGGCTCTTTGCTTTGCCCATATCAACCTGCTTCATGACCATTTCCACTCAATCTCACCTCATAGTCACATACAATGTGATTATGAAGCACCTATGATATTTTAAATACATATATGTTATATAGTAAATACATTAAAATGTGCTTTATATAACCATATTAAAGCTGGGTCCCTGACTTCAGTCAACTACTCTTGATGCTTTAGAGTATACATTTTGGTTGAAAGACATTGCTTATGAAATTGTGATGAAATTCCATCAATATTTTTGGTTAAAACAGAAAAATAAAATTCTAATTTTTTTTAAGAACTCAGAGTAAAATTTTACTTTAGAAACTACATTTTTCTTTAAAATATATATAAACTAGCTCCTCAGATAGATTTTAGAAGTCAGACAAGAATGAATATTTTATTTCAGATAGAACTACGTGTGTTGCTCAGTACAAACTTACTGGGAGTGGGAGTATGGAGCAATGACATATTTTATTTAAAACTTAACAGTTGTGGGGGTTTTTTATATTTCAGATCAGTCTGCCCTTTCTAATATTAATTATTTTCATAGCTCTGTATGGAGTATACCTCTTTTAGATGTCCACTCTGCATTCAGCATTAATATTGATTATGAATTAATATTTAATGTGAATATTACTAATATTAACGTTATTGATCTACATATATTGGCAGTTCTTGTTCCTTTTTGTTTATTCAGTTCAAGGATAGTTCAAATTTAAGGATAGGCTTGCTTTTAGTGAGGCTACAAAATTCAGAATCACTTTGAAAATGAAATTTATATCTTGATTCTAGAGTGGAAACTGTTTAAACATTAATATTCCTCAGCTGTATATCACAGCATTAATACAAATATATGCTATAATAAGCATGGACAAAATATAATAATCAGATCCCCATCCCTGGAAGTGTTCAAGACCAGGCTGGATAAGGCTTTGAGCAATCTGGTCTAGTAGGAGGTGTCCTTGCCCATGGCAAGGGGGTTGGAACTAGATGATCTTTAAGATCCCTTCCGGCCGAAACCATTCTATGATTCCACGATACCAGTAAGCAACGAGCATGGGCAAGTGTATGTATTTTATAGAAACCGCCTTTATCTTGTAATCAGTTAGCTCAGATACTCTTGAATTGGGGTAATGTGCCTGTGCAGATCCAAACCTGCACACCAGAATCTTTACATATGCTCTTTAAAAGCATCCGTAGACAGCGAAAGCTTATCTGTATTTTTGCTACTGTGAACGTCAGCCCTGGCTGGTAGATCCCGCTCACTTTCTGAGAGACATGTTCAGTCTCTCCCTCTGGTAGGCCGCCTACTCCTTGTCTGAAGAACCTCCTGGCAAGATGGAAAGAGCTGTTACAGAAACTACCAGTAAAAATTTGTAAATCCCGATCATAGTTTGCCAGAGGGTACAGGGTTTAGGTGGATGAAGCTTTTCAGCTTCAGGTCCCGGTTCCCATTTTGGTGATCAGCTCCTGTGGGCCATGGCTCCCCCCGTGCTGCGTATTCGTGTAAAAGAGGCCATGCTCCCCTCCCCTTACCCCGCGGCTGTAGACTGGCAGCGGCTGGGCGAGATGCTCTGCTTATTCTCCAGTCTCTCCAGTGAAGAAAGGCAAGGACTGAATCATAGGTGTCCTGAGGCACATACTCTTGTTTCACAGGCCCCCATTCAGACCACCCTGAAGTAAAACTGCAGATATGTTTCTAGAGTTTCCTTTTAGCACCTTATTATAAGAGTTAAATCCTTTGGTGTCAATTATTAACAGCTAATCTGACCCTATTTGCACAGTGTCAAAACCACTGAAGAGACTGATGACAACTATAAAGGTTTTATTTTGACATGTAGGAAAGTAGGGAAGGGCTCGCCTGAACTGAGAGTCCAAAGGAATGTGCCACATCCAACTGCCACTAATAACATGAAAATGATTGTCCAGGCAACTAAACAAAACATTACAAGGAGAGAAAAGTATATTTGATTTTTATTTTCTCTTTCAGAACAACACAAGAAAGAAAAAATGATGGAAACTGGTGAATATTCTCCCCTTTTTATCTTACTTTTCAACTACCCTGATGTTTTAAATTAATTAATGTCAGAAGTCAATATTTGATATTTGTTTGTTTGTTTTTACAGCCAAAACAACAAAGAAAGAAGTAAAAGTACATGGTAAGAGCTGTGAAAGACATTAAGTTTTAGAGTCTCATTTATCTGGTTTGATTTTAAGTTAAAACAAGATTAGGTAAAGGGACGAAAGAAGTGAAGCCAGAGATAAAGATTTTCTAGTTTAATCAAAGTTACTTGAGCAAATGAATGGCTGTGGAACAGCCATGCAGCCATTTGGTCTTCTGGAACTGGGATCTGATCAAATGTTGCTGAGAACTACAAGAGCAATAATTTTTTATTTCAGCCTTGAAAAAATTTCTCTTCAAGCAGGAAGGGGACCTACTTGGAGGTTACAGTAAAGGGATGGAGAACAAAACACAAAATAGGAGCTTCAGGGTATGAAGAGGGGGGGAAATGTAGGTTGATTTATTTTGTTTTTATTCCAAACACCCATGCCCATGTATGTTATTGTTGTAGCTAGGTGCTCTTATTCCTGACTGGAATCTACTTCTCCACTTTATCCAAATTTGGGAGAGAACAAAGATTTTCAACTCCTTTTACAGTCAAGGCCGATGACTCATTCATCAGATGACTCTATTTTCTCAGATATAGATTCTGAGCAAAAAATACCTATGGTAGACAGTCAGTTTATAGAAAAATGAATCTGTCCTTTTCTATAGCATAAAAACCTGTCACAGTGCTTCAGAATGGAAGTGTGAATAATGGAGAAAGAGAAATGAGAAATGTGGTAGTTCATTTAATTTCAATTTAGTTAATCCAATTATGAAGAATAATAAACAAATTAAAATGAAAATTGTATATGTTCAAGGAAGACTTTTGAAAGTGGATCTTCTCCTATATCAATACTAGAAGAGTTCTGTGCTTTGAGTTTTCAACAAACTCAAAAAAAAAAAAAATCCTTAACTTCCTCAAATTACTGAAATTATTAAAAGGAGATTCTATCACATACCCTCTACCTATGTTTGATATGTGCCTATTCTGAAACCTATTTTTACTCCTTCTCTCATCCTCATTACTTGAAAATAGTAGAGCTATTGAAGCTCCATGTTTACCTTAAATATTGACCTTGTTTTCCACTGCTTTTAATCTGGAGGTCAATTAGTCATCTGCCATGAGACTATCCAAACAAGCAACATATGTGTGTTTCAGTTTTCCTCTGCATAAAAAAAAAAAAAAAAAAAAAAAAAAAAAAAAAAAAAAAAAAGCAACAGGGAACCTGCTGGAATAAAACCAGTCTCAGAAGGTCTCAGCCTCAATCTCCTCAGGTTAACGGGAGTTTTGCCATTATCTACAAAGAGGATGAATTCAATTTACAAACTTTAAAGTCAGAATGAACCATTATCTTCACTGGTTTTGCCCAGTGAAAATCCATTTAATGACCATTCTCACTGTTTGAGACAAAACTTTTCATAAAATCAGCACAGCCCTCCGGATCTGACGGAAATTTTGCCCTGACAAAAGCAGAAGAGACAAGTGCTAAAAAGACACGTGAAAGAGTTAATTGAGTTGTACGCTGAGAGGTCCACAGGCTGACCAGCCCCAAACCCCACCTGCTCACAGGATACAAAAGCACAATCTACAGGATTCCCAGAGAAGACAGAGTTTTTATGCATTGCTTCCTACTCCTCTTAGTTTATTAAGTATTAAAAGGATTTGAAAGACTATAGCTTATTATACAGTTTTATAAAAGTGTACTCACCGATGCTGGCGCCTCTACAGTTGCCGTTATTAGAATCCATAGGGAAATCTGGCACAGATTCGTAAAATATGTAAAGAAATATTAGTATTTTTAATATTAGATTATTTTAATACACCCACATTAAGATGTTTAATCTCTTTCTCTAATATTTAGTTTATTAAAACTTAATAACTTAATTAACTAACACATTGCAACGTTCTACAGGCCAGCCTGTTAAAAGTTGATACAATTTCTTATCTAAACTTCACCCGAATCCAGCACATCATGTTAAATGCTGAAGCAGATTAAATATCCTATTTCTACTGGTGCACAGACTGGCAGGTTTAGGACAAGGATGGAAATTTATGGCATGAACTTACGAGCATCTACAAGAAATACATGTACTGTTTGGATTTAATTAGATGATGAAGGAGAAATTACTTTTGGTTTGTTTTTTTTGGTTACTGAGGAAATCAAACCAACCAACCACAATCATATCGTTGAAGCAAATGCCAAAACAAACGTTTCAGACCTTCCCCTTCCCCTCAGTTTAAAAACATACTGATTAGTTTGAAGGACAGATAAGGAACAGAAGGAAAAAAGCCACTACGCCCAAAGAACTGCTGTTAGACACATTCGTAAGTGGAATGTGTCCCACATTAGTAAAACGCATCATTGCAAACCTATTGTTTATTAAATCACAGAATTTAATGGATTTATACATATACTTAATCATGAAAAACAAGTATGTTAAATCATGTAACATTATACAAGTTAAGAAAAAAATAAATGCAAGAGAAACAAGGCTTAGGAGAGAGGCAGTATACTACTTTATTAGAATGACACAAAAAATGGAAAAACAAATGAGGTTTCAATTAAAAGGCCCTGCTTTAAGTTTGCATGCCCCAAAGTTTACGCAGCTTTTTCAGCTCTGGAAGCTGGTATCATACAAACATCACTTTTCTTACATCCTTACATTATAGATACAACACCAATGCTTTCACAATATAGGACAAATGAGTAAGACCATGTCACAAAAGCTCCTCTCTTGCTGCTGAAGCTGTGAGGATCTGGCTGTAATACAGCCCAGGACGCTGATGATACTCGGTGTAGGTGCAGGGTTCAGATGTACGGACTAAATTTTAAGGGGGCTGGGGCCATTATTTAATCACAAATTCTGCAAATATGTATTTAAAATACCTATTTACAAGAGATCTATTATTAGTTAATCTTCTAATTTGGCCATCATCCTTTAAAAAAAAAAAAAAGTCCACCTTCATGCATATTTATACTTCCCATAGCAACATGAAACTTCCTTTACATAAATGGGGATATAGCTAAATGACAGTCAGGGCGAGAGTAAATCTGAAAAACAACTAATTCCCTTACTAATATAATAATTAACTTCACAAAATTGAGATTTCAGGAGCAATGATTCCTACCAATGTAAGGAGCAACGGGTACAGAAAATAGCACAGAAGGATTGAATAGATGCCCTTTTACATCCAGTATCGCTAGCAAAAATCACGCTAATTTTCTTCCAAAAAAAGTTTCAAACTACCACAGTATCTTAGTTTATAGAACAAACCCAACATTTTCATGGGTTTTTTCTTCAATTTTGGTTGGTCTTCAGTTATCATGCTCTTCGATGGCAGCTGTAAGGCTTCTCCATGCTGCCTTGTGACAAGTCAGATTACACACGCTAATTCTTATGTGTTTTACTTTGATTATTCACCTGAGCTATGCTGAAATTTTACAAAAGCTGTTGTTATCAGGTGGTAATGAGATCGTGGCCTCTACCAATAGTATATGGTATTAAAAAAGAAAAAAAAAAAAAAGGAATCTTCATCAAATATAAATTAATTTTACATTGTATCAAGTGCTTTCATGTATTCCAGGACAGGATGAAAGAGGAATTAAAATGGTCTTCCTCTTGCACATAGTTAAGTAAAAGGATGACCACATCACCACATTTCTTCTCACTCTTCCTCTCCTGGGCCAAACCACTGTTGTCTTCTTCATTTAGCCAGTGCTTCGCTTTCAACCTGCAATGCCTTCTAACATGGTCACAGCATAGAAAGCCCTTGGGTCTATAGTCTGATAATCCTGCCATCTGCTCCCCTTGCAGCCAGAAGTCTGCAAAACCTCCCAGCCACCAACCACGGAGAGGTGGCTCTACTTCTCCGTGTGGCCAGGACTGGCTTGAGATGTTTCACCACTCTCTGGGCATTCAAGACCCCTGCAGAGAAAGCTCTCCAGATTCACTGCCTCTCTCGTTCGGTTGCCTTGACCAGCTTCTCAGGTTGCCTTCGATGCTGACTGGCTTTGCACATGATCAAGGCAACTCTTTCTGGCCCTTCATGTGGCCCAGCAAGCCACAATTCCTTCCAAAACAGGTACTTCAGTTATGAACGAAGGGATGGTTCGTTCACACCCCCAAAGCACATTCCCTACTCCAACAAAACTGTTACTAGGGGCAGAAAAAATTTTCATCAGCAGAGGAGGCAAGGGAAGTATCAGGTTAAATGCTCACCATCTTTGCGTCCATGGAGAGACCACAGAAGGAAAGAAAAGCCCTGAAGTGGACTCTCCCTTCCTAAACCAAGGGCCAATCCAAGCAGTCACGACTTCATGGTGTTTGAGCAAACCCAGTCCAATTCGCTCTGGAATTGCAACTGAACACAAACCAGAGCCCGGTAAGGGGTTCCCAGCCTTCCCTGACCCCACACGGGGCTATGATGCTCACGTGCATCGGCTGAGGAACTGTCTTTCAAACTCACACCAATGCAAGGGAGGCTGGTAAACACTCAATATGCCAGATATAAACCTGGTCCAGCAAACAAACATGGAACTAAACTGCTTTCCACCAGATGTTCCCTCCCACTCCTAAGTACACAGCTTGTTTTATTTTTACCAAATTACAACGCACCACAACCTCAACCCATTTCCTAATTCTGCATTCATTTGCCAGGTCACTTTTCCTACCCCAAGCCAGTGGTTACGGGTACCTGACGAAGCAGCCGGCTGTGCAACAAGAGTAATTCAGACATGTGCAGAGCAGCTATTAATGGAAACGGCTCCCATTTCTGTGCTTGCGTGAAGGCTGTGGTGCGCAGCGCGTTGTGCTCTGCAGTTGTGGTCAGCACGCGGTGTCTGTCAGTGAGCAAAGGAGGAGTAAACAGGTACCGATACGTCACTTCATGATTCATTCCCCTACTTGCGAGGGCTTGGGCTTGGTGGTTATCTTTCCCGGTGCACTCATGCTTCTTTAGGGATGAGCAGCTTCTACTGATGGAGAATAGCGTGGGCTTGCGGAGGGGACCGCATATAACACATCTCAGGAAAGGCTTCGCATCTCCCTCATCCTTCCCCCTGCCAAGCTCGTATCACCTGCCTGATCCCTTCTCATCTACCAGGGAAGCGATGGGAAAAAGGGTCTGGGCCAGCCCTGCCACCAGCCACTCACAAGATCTTAGGCAGGCGTGAGCAACCACGAAATCCCATCCCTGACTCCAGCAGTCTAGCGGATAGAGGCTTCTCTCTGTCAGGAGACGCACACTGCTTAGACCCCCAGCTGTAATGCAGACGGGGGGGAAAGCTGTTTTTAAAAATCAACAATCGATTTCCTATTGTTCCACTTCTCTTCTGAGGCGACCTCTCTGCCAAGTTTTGTCTATGCAAAACAATGTTTTTGAAAGAAATATCTGTCAGTGATGATTAGCAAGATCACCGAAGAGGAAATATTATCCAGAGCTCCAATCCAAAGGCTTCCTACTAAGTTTTGGTTAAGAGCAGGGGAAAAAATCCAAACTGATTTTTCCAATAAGCTGTTTTAATTAAGCGCTTTTCAGAGGGATGATATATAAAAACCCCAAACCACTAACAAGGAGAGCAGAATAAAAGCCACTTGCGTAGTAAGCATACAAAATAACAATGCCTGGATCACAGATTTGGATGAGAGGTTCGGGAAAAGGAAACAAGTTAGTAAAACTTAGTTTTGAGCAAACACCTTACTTAAATCACAGTTTAAATTTAAAAAAAAAAAAAAAAAAAAAAAAAAAAAAAAAAAAAAAGAATGCCTGCTTTGCACAGAGAGGTGGCATATTGGCCAAAGGAAGAGGTGTTAGGATCAATCTTTATTTATGTATTTGCAAAATTTGTTTGCTGGTTTGCTGGAATGTTTTCTTTTGTTTTACAGCATCTATCGAAACTCTGAAGTCAAAAGGTGGGTAACTTTATTTGTTTCTAAAATTGAAATAGAAGAATGCTGTTGTTGACTTTACTGCTAATGAAAAAGCTTCTTGTGACAAACTGTTAACAAGTGTGACTTATGTAGAACAAAGTGGAGCTTTTAAACTATAATGGCTCTTTCCTTGCAGCACCTCAAAGCACCTCTAGAAAACAGGTATCTTTTCCCTGAGTTGTCCATAGACTAACAAACTGTAAGTCTCCAACTATATCAAATTCAGTTTCTAACCCTAACTCAAACCATAAGCTTTTTGTGAAAGGCAGAAAGGAGGAGTAACCAATCTTCTACAGGGACATGTCACAAAGAGTAGTATTTCTCTATTTGTCAGTCCAGCTGCAGCACAAATCCAGTGACTGAACAGTTGTTTTCTTTACTGTGTCCAGGAAGTTTTACAGGAAGGTTCGGTGAAAGAGTTTTTGCCTTCCTTTCATACAAGATTTGCCGATGTGAGAAGGTGGGAGGTGTGGGAGCATCAGTGCTTGCTCCAAAGGTTGCTCCTTTCCTGAAGGCACAGGGAACTGGGACTAGTGAGAAACCGCAAGGGCCTGAGTTCAAGCTGAGCAAATATTTAAGTGTTCGTGTCAGCGTCTGACCTTTTATGTATATACAATGCAAGGTACTAGCTCTGAATTGCCTTCAAGAATATTGCAGATGCCAGTTTTATCTTAGACACAAATGGAAAATGGGGTAGCAAATTACAAACTGCACTTCACTCTCAGTCCACGTTTATTCATATAATGACCACCTTGCTCTACATTCCCTTTCAAACAGACGGGACTGCATGTACCAACTGCTCAGACTTGTGGTCTCCGAGCTGTCCACCACAAGTCAAAGGCAGGGAGATGAGAATTTCCAGGTTTTAATACCTTGCTATTGTTCAAGCATCTTCTTTTACTTTAAAGTTCATCTCTGAAGTCTCATTCGGCAGAAAATACTGACACGAGAAGTCAGGCTGAATTGCAAGGCAGTAGAGTGCTCTTCTGGAGCTTGAGGAAGGGTTGCAGAATTGCAGCTGTGGAGATTAATGTAAGGAAATCAAAGCTGATACATTATTCCCTTTATTAGATGTTTTTAAGTTCCCTGCTTCATGGGCTAAATTCATAATGCTATCGTTGCTCTGCAGCTAATTGTATTGAGCAAAACAGAAACCAGAGTAATTTAGGCATTTGTTCTCTTTATACTCCCACCAGGCAAAACAGAGAAACTAAAGGGGAAAAAAAAGTATCTTGAGTTAAGCTTTTGCATTTTTAACGAATTCTAGAGAGCCAAAGCTGAAAATAGAGGTAGTCTTGCTGCGTTGGGTGATTGAATAAAGCTTCCCCCTATTGCTTGAAGCTTCAGAGCAAACCTTTTTGTTACATTGTTATTTCTTCTGTAACACTATACTCTCTTTTTGATACATGATTATTTCTTCTGTACTGCTATACTATGCATATGAAGTTGACATGTCAACATCTGTGAACCCATTTCTGCCAAGCCTGCGCCCATCAGGGTCTGAAAAGAAGCAAAGCGGTTGTTTCTTGCAGAATTAAGTCTTTCTGCAAACTTGGGGTTTCCTTTGGCCGCTACTGGGAAACGTTGTCATATACCTTTTGAAATTGTTATTCCTACTGATTATATTTGCCCCTTTATTAAAATTTATTTTGTTTAGGTCACTTGTAAAGTTTACAAACAGAATTAGCAGGATTTTTGAAAAACCAGAGGTTTTACCTCTATGCTTTATTCCTGTAAGTAGCCTCAAATCTTTCTAGTGAAGTCATATTCCATATACATTTAGATGAGAAGGAAATATTTGCGTATGTAACAGGTATTCATCATGTCTCCAGCATTTTGCAGCATGGGAGTGGACCCTTCCTTATGAGTTATTGAATTAGGAGGCACTTGAAAAAATTTTATAGGGTGTTTACAGTTCCTGAAGGATAAATAGAAGTTGTAGGTTTCTATTATATAAAACAAGAATCATTCTGTAGTGTTGTCAAAAGAGCAGTCTCACAACTGAAAATGTTGGTCTCGAACATCTTAGTTTTACCATAGAATTAGCCTTATGTTGAACCTGAAATTATTCTCCACTATTTAAGTAAATAATTATTATGTTTTAATCAGTCACCAATGCCCATTAAACAGAAACAGGTGATGTTAGCTCTGGAGTAATTGCTAATTTCTGAAAAATTACTTGTTAACAAGCGATCTAAATTTAACTTTATGTTTCTTATTTTGAAACTCAAACATACCCTGTACTCCAGGGGAAAAATTGTATTTATATTAAAATGTTACAGTTGTTCCTTTTGCCTCAGTAAGAATCACAAAGGAATGTTGTTATTTTCTTCTAAATATATTTTTTTATGATGGCAGACAAATTCTAGTAGTCTTTAATAGCTATACCTTTCACTAAGTCTGAACAAAACCATTGCTTTTCAGTCTGTATTTGTTTGTTCTTTGTTGCTGCTCTTTATTTACTTATTTCCCATTTTTCTACTATTAATCCATTTAGACTTAGCAGCTCTCTGGGTGTAATGTGGTTTCCAATATAGAGTAGCTGCTGGCAAATTTTAAAAGTTTTAAGCATATTTATGGAAGGCAAACAGTCCTGTTCAGAAAACAAGTGAGGCTTTCGATGAAATTCTCTTTTTTTGGTAATTAACAAAACTAATCTGCTGGCATAGAAGGAGGTCTGGGCCATTCCCACTAGCTTGTACTTCTGATGAACTATCAAGCTCGTATGAGGTTTTGTTGCATTTTCTCACAAAAGGTTCTGTAATGCCACCATGGCAGGGAATTTTTTCAGTTCTTCATGTAGCAAATAAGTTCCTAAATCATAATAGACACTTCTTAGGTTCATGACTTCTTGGTATTAGTGATGTCCCGATGAGGAGCTCTTGCTTTTCTGACCTCAGGGTTCAGTGAGTGAAGTGTTTGTTGTCTCCAGTCAGAATGATTTCTTTTAGCTTTCCTTCACACCAAGCAAACATCTCAAAATAGCTTTAAAATCAGTGACATTTTGGAATGTATATTTCTGGTGTTGATGTTAGTTATGCAACCTGACTCTTTTGGGACAAAAATACTCTGACAAACTTGATTGTAGCCTAAAACTATTGAGACTGCAGAAATATTGGACTGATGAATTGCTCTCCTGGCTACTTGCAGCACAAAACAATATCTGCTAGGCTGTCTATCATTTGGTTCTGAAGAGCTTATGATGGAATCAAAGAAACAATTATCATAGAAACCATCCATCTGATCTACATTATACCAAGTGGTCAAGAATTTTTCTGAGAAATGAAAAAATATAAATGGGAGTCCAGACTGCATTTACTTCATCTATTGTTTTAAACTGTAATTCCTGAAAATATGGATCCCTGACAAATTTCTACCTTTTTTCCTTTATGTGCATTCATTTTATATTGTACTATTTCAGGCGGGGGGCGTCTGGTGATTTTGGTTTGGTTTTCTGGAGGTTTTTTGTTGGGTGTTTTTTTTAACACCTGATGTTCTTCTGCTGAGGAGAAAATTATGATACATTATAATACATGCATGTTACTTAAGTAACAGAAGGCTAAAGGATCAGCTTTTCAAATCAGAAACAACTGCAATGGAATGTTTTTTTACAGAGATCATCTTTCAGGCTGCCACTCAGAAGTGGCAAGAACTTTGAAAACACTCAGTGGAAGGGATGAAATCTTAAGCTGCTCAGGAAACTTGTCCCTGTTCTAATAGAAACAAAACAAACCTTCTTTGGAGTCTTATTCCAAACATTGACACTATGTGTGCAGGCTTTCTATTTATACAGACTGTTAAAGTGACACTTTGATGATGAAAGACCTCTCAACATTACCAAAGTAGCTCACACCTCCCTTCTCAAAAAGCAAAGGGAATAATGCACTGTCCTGTTTGTCCTTCCAGATGCTACTCTGCCACGTCCAGGTGATGCTACTCAGCAGTTCCCAAAAGTTACTAAAGCTCTGATCTGTCTCAGCAAGTTCTTCTTTACAAACACTCACACACAGAAGCATTGTAGCATTACTGAGCGCACTGATAGCCAGAATACTATTAATAGTACTACTTGTTATTTTCAAATAGCAGCCTCAATGCTTCTCAAGGATGGCTGATTCCTTCATCTTAACTGCACTCATGGTCTACCACCACCACATGATTTTGATGACTCTAAATACCTGATCTTCTCAGAAAGCTGTATCGCTCTTCTAGCCTGCAGTTCAGTACCCAGAAAATACTTTTAATTTTTCTTCCATCAGTATTCTGGTTTTCAGAAATTGAACAAACCAGAACTGCTTTAGTTTTAGCTAAAAAG
Organism: Burhinus oedicnemus; assembly: GCA_008921705.1. Lineage (NCBI taxonomy): Eukaryota > Metazoa > Chordata > Aves > Charadriiformes > Burhinidae > Burhinus > Burhinus oedicnemus. The sequence goes on from VFFE01008991.1 coordinate 363,825, forward strand.
GATAAATGTACTTTGGAAAAAACAATGGTTCTTAAGAATTCATTTTACTCTTATCATAGCTGCTTTTGCAGCTTTAGATGCTAAAAATAAATTCTAGAATGCATATGGGACTGGTTTCTGGTGACCCTTTTCATATCCTTTTTTCCATATTAAAATAAACTTATTCTTCAAAATGTTGACCTTTTCAGCAAGATTTTTAGAAGCACTGTGCTATCGGTTTGAATGGTGGCAGGGCTCAGTGCCCAGATTGATCTAGGCTTGTAGGTGTCTAGTTCATTGCTGTTTTAAGTAGCCCTGCTGATCTGGGGCTAAGTAACATGGATGTTAATAGCAGAGATCTGCAACAAATATGAAGGGACTTTGCTCCTCTTTGGCTTTCTCTACGTCCAGCAACACCAATACAAAGTCAGGAACTTGGATAGAAATGAAGTACTCGCTTTTTTTTTTTTTCTGTGGATCCAGTTAGTCATCCTTTCAGCCTAGAATTGATTCACAGGCAAACTGAAGATTACCTTCAATAAAATAAGTTACCTGAGGTAGCTGAGGTGCAATATTTCACTGTTTTCATAGAGCTTGCACACAAACACCCGCTCACCCCACAGCATCCTGGGATAAACAAGTGCAAGTGGCAAGGGAGTGACTGATGTGTGTGAGTTGGTCCATCTCACTCAAGGTGAAGCAGTTCATCTGTCCATACCTGACATTTCACTGAATCTCAGGAAAGGTTTCCTGCTGGGAACAGAAGAACCTTCTGTTGACCTCCAGCCCACTTGCAGACAGGCTTACTAACTCAGCTGGCCTGCTTAGGTCATCATGTCCAGAGGCTTCAGAAGGCTTCCCTGCTGCCTGGGCTGCAAGCTCAGCCCCAGCAGAGCTACCAGGACATCCCTCCAAGAGCAGCGAGCAGACATGGAGGCACTTCGTAGGTCTTTTGAATTCCCTGAATTTCTCAGCATAAATAATGATAACTGAACATGAACCTCAGTGTTTACCTTGGCTCCAAAAGCTAAGGCCTTAATTTACAACTGTGATTTGCTGTAATAAAACACTGTGTTGAAAATATTTCTGTGCTTGACAGGTTGAAATAACAAGCTGAGGGGATGTTATGTGCTGATAACTCTAGCTGCAAAGACATTTCTATACTTATCAGTCATTTGATGTAAATTAATTTTCACCATCCGCTTTATATCGTGCCATTCATGCTGATTGTTTATTCTTTGCACTACTTTTAAAGTAGGCAATGACAGTGAAGCTATTTTCTTAATGACATATTTTTTGTCCCAAACACTGTAAGAGGGTACCTTTTTAAATTAAAGCAATGTTTCTCTTCAGCATAATAGTTATAAATTATGGCTACAAAAGCTTGGGTTTACAAAAGTGAAGTGTTGGCAGTGCCATTTACACATAAACAAATATGTTTACATATTTGCAAGACTTAATCCTGAGTAATTCAATTAAATGAGAAAATATATATGTTGTCCTAAATATATTCAGTCATCTACAGGAAATCTTCTACGTTGCCAAACCTGCCATGTCAATTGTCAGAAACTACAAAATATATCCATATTTCTATCAGTTTCCTAAAAGAACAATGTCTGAAAGGATTCCTTCCTGCACCTCCTTCTCTTAGATCATTGAAACCTTAGTGTGGAGCTATGAACAAATAATTTCTATCCCTTGTCTCTCAAGATGTGCAAATCAATTTAGGACCTCTGCAAGCTAAAGCTTGTGAATGATCAGTTGGATATGTCCAGGCGTGCTGACCTGGGCTGTTACAACTGCTTCCCCTGCTGTCAGTAAAGGTCTAGCAGCCCTGCTGCGCAAATCACCTGCTTCACTCTTCTCTCTTGCATGCAGAAATTGCAGTATTCACAAGGACCACGTTAGGAGTCTGTAATATACAGTCTGACCGTGGCCCGCTATCCTCAGTGAGACTAACTACACACTTAAAATTAAGAATGTGCGGAAGTATTTTGCTGTATCAAGGGTGCAGAGCGGAGGTTTCTGCTGCTGCAAACCAAAAACCTCACTTATGTGGGAAACTCTCACATGGCTGGGCAAAGTAGAGACCTGCTTGCTTTGCTCTCTCCTCTGTTAGGTGGTATGTGCTGTACTTTACCCTCTGTTCCACCTGAGATCAAGAAGACAATGCTGCTATTTATTTTCTGAAAGAAAAAAAAAGTTTCCTGTTTGCTTTTTCTCTTTTCTTTTTAAGGTAGATAAAAAATACTTATAATGTAGTCATATATCGGGGGGGAAGGTTTCTTATGGTTGCAAATCTTTGAAATCATTTGCCTCAAAGTAATCTGTAAGCATTTAAGGAAAGCTTTGTCTGTCGGAGCAACGCTTCTGACCAGAAATCTTACTTAAACCTTATCTTTGTTTTGCAGCAGTACCTGAAAAGAAGGAAGAAAAAGCAAAGAAAGCAGCAGAGCAAGGTAAAAAGAAAACAAAGCATGTTGGCATTTTCTCTCTTAAAAGACAATGGCACAGAAACAAAAGACTTAGACAGCTGGATGAGAGCTACCTTTAAATCCAGTGCTCTGCTGGTATTTGCCAGGGCTCTGTTGTGTTTATCGGAGCAACAGGAAATTTTCAGCAGGAAACTGGTTTTGTCCCACTTCCACAAAACTGTAACCCTCACAAAAAGCTTCAGGTGAACAAGCTGCCCACTTCAGCTTAAATGTCCTGTGTTGGGACTTTGTGTCCCAGAGACCTTGCGAGAGGCTTCCTGCCCCTGTAGCCTGGGCAGGGATCAGCCTTTACTATTCAGTCTTAGAGAGTGACTTGCAATGAGGTAAAGGGGTGGAGGCCCCCTAAAGTCAGCTGAGCTGCCTTTCTTATCCCAAACAAAGCATTAGCCTAATGAAGAGCCATGAAGGTCCACTGCAGAGAAGCTCAAAAGCTTTTGAGAGCAGAACTTGTAGGTGATTTTAGCAAAAAGCTTAGGAGTGGTATGGATGAGGCATGAATGGGAATGTCTGGGAGTGGGAACACCAGAAGATGAAAGGATACAAGAACTGCATATGTTGATGGCACATAGTTCAGCAGGTCACACAACCTACATACAGTTTCCCAAGCCAACCAGAGCAGGAACACCAAGGCACAGCCTACACCCAGGCTGAAACAAAACTCAAGCCACTGAGTGATGATGGTGAACATAAAAAGAAAAGGATTGGAGCCTTAAAGCATCTAGATACAGATGTGCCTTTTCCCATTTTATACACTTATATTTATTATTATTGTTATTTTCAGCATTATATCCTGCATACGTGCTTCTTGTACGCTTGTTAAAGGCAATCCGTACTTTTTTAAGTTAGTGCAGTGAAGAGCAAAGTAGTAAAACACTGGTGTAAAGACCCAAAACTTATAACCCCTGTCTTCCTCTGTATGATACACATCCTAATCTGTTGTGTTTTGTTACTAACTGTCTACCAAGTTGATTTTTGTATTTACTCATGCTCAAATTGGCAGTTAGAACCCTGATGATCAATTTGGCGTTGTCAATCTTATCACGTTGCAGTTTTTTCAAACTTGCCAGTAACCTTTAGAATAAAGTATGAGACATATTTACTAATGTAGTGTTGGTCAGCTGAGCTACTATCCCTTTTTTTTCTCTGGTTTCTCAGCTTCAGCCTTACCCAACATTACTCAAGTCGGAGCAGGCGCCCTGCAGCAGCTGTCAGCTGCTTGTTAGTTGTCATGGAAAATGTTATAATTAGGTGGGCCTTGGCCTAGTTTTCAGTCATTGTTAGTCTGGATATCTCCACACAATTTTCCATTGCCGTACAAGTGCTTCCCCAGCCATCTGCACTGCTTCCCCTCTGGCTATCTCACGCAGCAACGAGGTGGTATTTGCTGTAAGATTTGTCCCTTCTACAATGTGCCACCATTAGATGGGACTTCATCTGCAAAATATTTTAACTGTACCATAAAGAGCACAGACTGAGCGGTACAAACCATAGTTTCACATGGTTGGCATTGAGCAGGGATTTCTAAACCATCGGTTGCGATACCCAGGGAGCTGAAAAGGGGGACAAACTTTTTCCCATGACAGCAGTCAGCACCAGCAGCACTATCTCCCCATGCCAGCAGCCATCTCGTTTCTGCAAGTCAAAGGAGTAAGAGCAGTGCGTAACGTCTATCGCAACTATTTCTGCAGCTACTTCCAAGAGCTGGCAGCAGCTCAGTTCCTCTGCTGCACAGAAGTGAACATAAACACTTTCAGACAGCACTTGCCGCTGCTTCTTAGTTCTGCACCCTGTATGTACGGAGCTACTGCCAACACATTGATCACTCAAAGACAAATGAGCCAAAAAAACTTTCAGGAAGTTTCTGGAATATTAGCATGTACTTGTATTTCTCATCGAATAGTAAAATATAAGGCGATGGAAGTAGCTCTGAGTTATGTTTTGAGTGAAGAGAAAACTGCACCTGATTCACTGATTCCAGGTATCTGCAAGATCTGAGGAAAAGTGTGGACTCTTTTTCTTAATCAGGAAAGTATGAATGTACCAGGAAATAGTTTTTAAACTGAAAGGGATTTTTGAGCCTTTTAGACTGAGAAATGAAATAATTTGCTCTGCTGTCTATTTTACACCAGGATACGTGTCGAAAAGTAGAGGGATTCAGACCTGCTCAAAATTAGGATTTGCAGTTTAAGAAAAACATTAAATACAAGGAGGCTTTCAGGAAAATCTGGAGCTTTGGCTGCTCTATTTGTTTAGCAATCAGGACATAGCTTCATTGTTTCAAACATGAAGGTTTTAGTGAACCAACATGCTATTGCAGCTTTGACCTTAAATCCCTACAGTCTGGAAATGGGCTAAAAGGTTGTAGCAACATTTCAGTTCACTGATCTTTTGTTAGTAGTAAAGCAAAGTTACATGTAACATTTTTAACTGTTAAAAGGAGAGCAAGAAGGCAGAGAACTGCCAGAAGTCTCTAGAAAAAGACAGTGCTTTAACTATTTGCCCTATTTGTTTGAAAAATTACATGAGTAAGTGTCAGACGGTTGCCAGGGAGTTACTACCTGTTATTAAGGCCACTGAGAATTAAGACTTAAGAGAAATGAGGAAAAGGCAAAGGTTATTTCTTGTGATATCCAATAGTACTAAGAAAGGAGTTAATTACCATCAGTTAAAGCAGATCATAAGAGATGGGCCCCTATTGCCCATCTGCAAGGTACTAGGTGGGAAACATGAACTTTTTTCACGTACACTGTCAAGCAACGATGGAGTGGAAATCACTTTTGAGATATATTTAAGCACTTAGGGACAACATATACTTAAATACTTTTTAATTAGCTGATTATTAAAAATAATTTCCTATGTTAACATGTATTCTAATGTTTCCTTTTTCTTTTCACTTTTGCTTCCCTTCTCTTCTCTTTCCTCAGATAAACCAAAGATGAAACGAGGAAGTAAGCTATAGTTTTACATATTGCTTCTCCCTATAACTGATAAAGAAATGTAAGATTCATAAATGAAAAAAAAATTTATAAAAGCTTCTGGTTTGCCTATGTCAGCAGGAATCTCTACATGTCTATGAATGGATGATAAATTAACACTGCAAATCAATACAGAGCAAGCAAGACAAGGTTCTTGTCATGGGATTTGTGCTACAAGTTGTCATTTGCCAAGTTATGTCAGACTGTTTAACAGACCTCACTAAGTTCAGGCATACAGAATATACCCAGTGTTTATTTACACTTTAATTTCCCATTTCCAGGTCAGTCCTGGGTCATTTTCTAAATTCTTCAGCAGCATCTGTGTCACATGCCACACCATCCTAAAAGCCATTTTTTCTCCTGGAGATGACAACGAGCTCTGAGGCACCTTCCCAAAAGTTTCCTTGTTTGGGGATAAAACAAAGGAAGTTTGTTTGAAGTCAATTTTGTCAAGTAATGACTTAAGCTTTCAGTTTAGAATTGTTTAATGTTCTTTTTTTTCAAAATGCGTCATTAAGGTAGTAGTGCCTGCAACAGTTTGGGTAACTATGTTATTAATAATGGAGGTGCACAACTTTTAAGTTCTTACAGGCAGGCTCCTGAAAATAAAGGGTTTATACTGTGCACTAAATGATTTATTTTGGTAAATGCATAATAGTGTAGCATTTAGCTATTATTTGAATCATGAATCACAAAAAAAAAAAAGAGAAAGGTCTGTGTCTTCCACTGGTTTTGTTTTTTGTTTTTTTTCTGGGGTTTTTTCGTTTGTTTGGTTGGTTTTTGGTTTGGTTTTTTTTTTTTGTAGAGGCCATTGCACTGAACATGGAATCTCTCTTGGGAATTTTTCATAACTCATGAGCACAGATGGTCAAGTTTTTCAGTCTTCTCACTGAGCGTTATTTCTGTTACCACAGATTTCTGTCATTAACTTAATATTTAAAAACTGGTGTTGACCTTTTATTAGGACTATTGGAGATACTTAATTCCACTGTATATGTTTCACAGACATCTGCAGTAAATTGTTTGCTTTCTCACTTTGAAAATTAGTGACTGAATCATAAACTGGTGAGTACAAAACCTGAAGGCAGAAGCAGGAGAGCAGGGATAAATTCTAAAGCAGATGTCTGGGATGTAGTGAGGATGGAAAGAGGCAGCGTTATTACAATAAAACTACACTTTTGACCTTGTTCAACAAATTCCTTTCCCAAGTCTTCTCCTTTAAAAATTATATCGTCTGGAAGTATTGCCTTTTTAGAAGCACAGTGCAGAAGGAGAAAAATAATGAAACATTTATCCCTTGAGGTCAGCCCCAATAGAACAGGAGTTTCAATGTCAACAGTAAATTAAATTTTTCCACTTGATGGTTACTTCTGCCATAAATAGAGTTTTATTATTTCTGGATTCCTTCAATTCAGATTCCCCACGAACTCAGTTTGTCTTACACAGAGCTGAATACTAATTCGTGAACAAGAAGCTTTACTGATACCATGATAAGTTACTATTGGACACAAAAGCAACAATTTGTGAATTGTGTGTGCTTGCGGAAGTAAACAATTACCACTCCAGCCACCCACTATAGCTACTGCAAGTTTCATATCCATCTGCCAAACACAACCTCCTCCTCTTGACTTCTTATCCTATGTGTAGAAAAAGTTCTTTAAGATGTAGCACTAGCCAGCACTAGCTGGCAAGCTTCTCAAAAGAAAGAATTCTTTGCTTCACATTTGATGGAGAGCACTGTATTTTATTGTTTTTCCAGAAAATACCTGTTCATTAGTGTTTCTCAGATAACATGTATAAACCAGTGTAACCAGTAATCAGAGGGTTAAAATACTCACTTAACATGAAAGAATTCAAATCCAAGTCTCTGGTTTTTTCTGACTAGCCTGTTTTGGGATAGTGTCATTTACCTTTTTAACTTTGGTTGGAAAAGCTTTGGAGACCTTGGTTTCACCAGCCCAGAATGATGATCTCACATTTTGTCTGAAACAGAATTCTTGTTTTCTGTATGGTTCAAATTATTTAATATGCCTTTTACAGGAGACTGCCCTTCCTTGTACAGTATCCATCAAGGATGGTGCGGCCTAGCCATCTTCACTACTTGTCTGTAGGCAGAATAAAAAGAACTCTTCACCTTCCTATTTGTCACTATCATGTTGTGCTCTCAATCTGATACATGTCTGACCCTTAGAAAAGAATAGTTTCAGTAAGGAGACTCTTGGACTGGCTCAGCAAGAATGGACAATCCCAGATGAGGGAAGTAGGCCACAGCCAGCTCTGACGAGTTAAAATTGGCAAAGGGTCAGTTTTGTCCTTTCTTGTTAAGAAAGTTGAAAAACTATCCTTATCCCTTATTAAGTTGAAGCTTTCAAATTTTATAGGTTTCATAGTTAAATCAATAAAACACGTTTTGTGGACTGAACTTTCTGAATGGAAACAGGTGAATTTTGTACAATTCTTCCAATCACTCAGTTTTTCCCTATTTCTTCTCCTATGTCTCTCATATAATCTAGGTGCTTCATTCTGTCTTATGATTAAATCTCATAGTTTCACACAGTTATGGCTTCTGACTGTCGCTTTATCAGTGTGAATACTTTTTTTACAGATCCTGGAAAAGAGAAAGCATTGAAATCTCCAGCTGCTACAAAAGATAAAGGTAACACAGCAGGATAAAACTGTATAAAATCCTAAGATCTATGTGCATCAAGAAGAAAATCTTGCAATGCATTGGCCTTTTTGTTTTTATGGTATAGTTCAGTTAGGAATTTATGAGCATAATACTATTTCAGTAAATTTATGATAAAACTTAATTGGCATTACTTGGATGAGAAGTGCAAATACAGTCTTTGTAATATGAAGCATCCGTATGAAAACTTAGAAGTCCAAACTCAGAATTTAAGAGCACTTGTTAACATTTGTTATTACAAACTGCAAAGTGAAACAAGTTTTGAGCAATCTTTGTTCTTTCCTCGCACTTAAGGAAAGTTCATGGTTTCACTTTGTGAGCATGCTAAAACTGATGAAAAACAGTTTTGTACTACGTATTTAATTGGTATCATGGCTCAGTTAGAAACTGCCAATTCTTCAATCAGTCATTATCCTAGAGGTATTAGATGTTAACCTTTTATCACTCTAGCTTCAAGATTAATAAATTATTTTTTACAGAACATGCTAAAGAAAAGGAAGTAAAGAATCCTACAGCTTTAAAAGATAAAGGTAAGAACACACAATAGAATATAAAACTTGTTGAAAACCACACGAAGTAGAATGAAGATATTAATTTTAAAATAATCATTATAAATCTTTTCCATTATAAATCTTAACCAATCAATATTTAATTGGTTAAAATTTCTACAGGATTTATAATATGAAAAAAAGGGGAAAGAAGGACATAAATAGAATATGGTGAGCCAATTAACATTCAGAAGTCTCAAAATTAATTAAATAAATATTATAAAACCACTTTGAGTAATGGTTAAGAACTTTCTCAAGAACTTTCTCTTCTGAACAATGGAAAGTGTTTAATAGGAACCTTTTAACAAAGTTTGAACTGAATGCTTGCATAGATCTGTGGACATAATAGGAATAAAGCAAAGTTTAGGAGCATATGAGTGGATAATGTACTTTCTGGGATCTGTAAAAATTATAGTTAAAAACCCATAGCTTCATCCAGTCAACCGCCTGCAACATGACAGTTGGTCTGAACCTTTCTTTTATTCCTTATTTTTTATCAAACAGTTCCCATGTCTTTTTTAATTTGGTCAGAGTAGATGGTTAGCTCAGCCGAATTTCCTTTCATCCATTATTTTGCTGGGTGTTTTTTACCCATCTTGTTGCTTCCCTCCTTTCTAGATATAGCTGTATTTGAAAGGAGAAGTGATTTATGTATAAGTCTTATTTGACATGTTCTTTAGGTTCTTCAGGATAAAAAGGTCTACCATATAGATAGACATTAATATTTATTCTAAATTATAGTGACAGCTCTGTCCCCTCCTCCTCCGCATATGCTCAGCCTGCTGCTCCTTTCAAAGGATTAATGGGGTAGGGGCGGAGTGCGGAGAAGAAAAAGAAAGAGGAGACCCAAAACATTTTTCCTCTTTGGTAAGAGTTTCTTTAAAACCAGTGGAAAGGGGTTTGCCAGCCCTGAACAAGCTTCTGTAGCATGTCCTTCACTGAGTGCTCTCATGGTGCTGCTTTAATATCCTGGGCTCATGCTCAACAGGTCAACGACTTCAATCACTAAGTTATTAACAGGTCCTTCTAACATGACAGAGAAGGTTAGACCTTCTCCACCCAGCCTTCAGAAAGGGGCAGGCAGGAATTTATTTTAAGCATCAAGTGCAGGCCATGTTATATCAGATTTCCTACTCTTTAGGAAAACAAGGCAAGAAAATCTCTGTAAAAATTCCAACATATTACTCAAAGTGTTACCAACTAGGGCTTCACACCACTTTCTTTACCTCATATAATACAGTCATGTATGCCCAATGCATTACTGCTGCTAACAGCAAGACTTCAACCTACTACTCGATGCTGAATATGGCTGTAAGTGCACTGCAGGCTCCTGAGTCCCTGCAGCAGCGCTGATGTCCAGTCCAGCCGAGCATGGCCCCTCAGATCCTGAAAGCACTTGCTATGCAGCCATTGGTGTTCCCTGTAATAGGCATCAAAATTGCACAGATGAGTGTCTGTGTCTAAAAATACAGGTGCTGATTAGCAAGCAGAATAACTCATTTCAAAATATATTGGCAGTAAAGACTCTATAGGAAGAACTTACAAAGCTGTGTGGGAGAAACTCTTAAAAATCTTGGTGACTTTCTGGGCTATGTGCTTTCCCTACTGCATTTTGGATTACTCTGCTACATAAAAATATCTTTAGCGCCAATTCAGTCACCATATTTGCCCAACCTGTAGCTCACAAATTAATCAGAGCCTTATTTACATGCCAGTCTTTCCCTTCTTCATCACCTCTTCAAGCCTCCTTGGTGGGTCTCTGTAAAGGTTCACCAGGTTATTGGAGCCTTCTTTCCACTGTTTGCAATTTAGTGTCTTACAATCTGTTTCTTTCTCCAAGTGGATATTTCTGGCAAATAAAAATATATTGAAAGACACAGGAAAGTAAGGATTCTTAAGAATGTATACACGTGATAATTATCATAGAATCATAGAATAGTTTGGGTTGGAAGGGACCTTTAAAGGTCATCTAGTCCAGCTCCGCTGCAATGAGCAGGGACATCTTCAACTAGATCAGGTTGCTCAGAGCCCCGTCCAACCTGACCTTGAACGTTTCCAGGGATGCCACGTCTACCACCTCTCAGGGCAACCTGTTCCAGTGTTTCACCACCCTCATTGTAAAAAATTTCTTCCTTAGATCTAGTCTAAATCTTCCCTCTTTTAATTTAAAACCATTACACCTTGTCCTATCGCAACAGGCCCTGCTAAAAAGTTTTTCCCATCTTTCTTATAAGCCCCTTTTAAGTACTGAAAGACTGCAATAAGGTGTCTCTGGAGCCTTCTCTTTTCCAGACTGAACAACCCCAGCTCTCTCAGCCTTTCCTCACAGAAGAAGTGTTCCATCCCTCTGATCATTTTTGTAACTCTCCTCTGGACTTGCTCCAACAGGTCCATGTCTTTCCTGTGCTGAGGGTTCCAGAGCTGGATGCAGTATTCCAGGGGGAGTCTCAACAGAGCAGAGTGGAGGGGCAGAATCACCTCCCTCGACCTGCTGGCCACGCTTCTTTTGATGCAGCCCAGGACGAGGTTGGCCTTCTGGGTTGCATATGCACATTGTTGACTCAAGCTGAGCTTCTCATCCACCAACACCCCCAAGTCCCTCTCCTCAGGGCTGCTCTTGATCCATTCTCTGTCCAGCCTGTATCGATACTGGGGATTGCCCTCAGCCATGTGCAGGACCTTGCACTTGGCCTTCTTGAACCTCATCAGGTTCACACAGGCCCACTTCTTGAGTTTGTCCAGGTCCCTCTGGATCACATCCGATCCCTTAGGCATGTCAACCACACCACTCAGCTTGCTGTCATCTGCAAACTTGGTGAGGTTGCATTCGATCTCACTGTCTATGCCATTGATGAAGATATTAAAGAGTACTTGTCCCAGTATGGACCCCTGAGGGACACCACTTGTCACTGATCTCCATCTGGCCATTGAGCCATTGACCACTACCCTCTGGATGTGACCATCCAACCAATTCCTCATCCACCAAACACTACACCCATCAAATCCATATTTCTCCAATTTAGAGAGAAGGATGTTGTGGGGGGGCACATGTTAAAGGCCTTACAGAAGTCCAGATAGAGGACATCCAGAGCTCTTCCCTTGTCCACTGATGTAGTCACTCCACCATAGAAGGCCACGAGGTTGGTCAGGCAGGACTTGCCCTTGATGAAGCCATGCTGGCTGTCTCAAATCACCTCTCTGTCCTCCATGTGCCTTAGCACAGCTTCTAGGAGGATCTGTTCCAGGATCTTCCTAGGCACATAGGTGAGGCTGGCAGGTTGGTACTTCCCAGGTCCTCCTTTCTACCCTTTTTAAACATGGGTGCAATGTTTCCCTTTTTCCTGTCACTGCGGACTTCATGTGACTGTCGTGACTTTTCAAATATCATGAAGAGTGGCTTGGCAACTACATCAGCCAATTCCCTCAGGATTCTGCGATGCATCCAGTAAGATTCTATAGACTTCTGTATATTTAGGTTCCTTGGGTGGTCATGAACCTGATTTTCTCTTACAGTGGGAGGGACTTGGCTCCCCCAGTCTCTGTCTTGTGGTCCGTCCACCCGAGAGGTGTGGGAAGAGAGATTGCCAGTGAAGACTGAGGCAAAAAAGTTGTTGAGTACTGCAGCTTTCTCCTTGTCCATTGCTACCAGTTTGTCAGTCTTGGGCGTCGGGGGGGTACACTTTCTTTGACCTTCCTTTTCTGGCTGACATACCTGCAGAAGCCCTTATTATTATTCTTTGCATCCCTTGCCAAGTTCAGCTCCAGCCACGTCTTGGCCTTCCTGACCCTGTCCCTACACAAACAGGCATTGTCCCTATACTCTTCCCAGGATACCTGTCCCTGCTTCCACTACCTGTGCGTTTCCTTCTTGCCCTTTAGTTTGACCAGCAGGTCTTGACTCAGCCATGCTGGTCTCTTGCCTTCCTTTCCTGATTTCTTACATCTGCGGATCAAGAGCTCTTCCATTCTATGGAAAATGCCCTTAAAGCTCTGCCAGCTCTGTTCTGCTGCCTTGTCCCTGAGGGCAGTTTCCTAGCAGGTCCTATTGACTAATTTCTTGAACAGCTGGAATTTCACTTTCCTAAATTTCAGGATCCTGACTTGACTCTTCACCTGACCCATATTCCTCAGGACTGCAAACTCCACCAGTGCATGATCACTGCAGCTCAAGCCATCTCCAATCTTGATGTCATCGATTAGCTCACTTGTGTTGGCGACCAACACGTCCAGTATTGCACCCCCTCTGGTAGGGCTGCCTATTACCTGGCTGAAGAAAATATCCTCCATGTACTCCAGGAGTCTCCTGGATTGCCTACAGCTCACCATGTTACTTTTCCAGCAGATGTCGGGGTGGTTGAAGTCCCCCAGCAGGACAAGAGCCTGTGAGCATGATGCTTCCTATAGCTGGAGTAACAAGGCTTCATCAATAGGCTCCCTTTGATTGGGCAGCCTGTAATAGACACGAACCACAAGGCTCCCTTTGTTGCCTCATACCCATAAGCTTTCAACCTGCTTGTGACTGTTCTTCAGAGACAGCTCTTCACACTCTGTCCATTTCTTGATGTAGAGGGCAATGCCTCTGTCATCCCCTTCCTTGCCTGTCCCTTCTGAAGAGCCTGTAGGCATTGATAACCACATTCCAGTCATGGGGTTCATTCCACCAAGTTTCAGTAAGGGCAACTATATCATAATTTTCTAGCAGCATGGTGGCTTCCAGCTCCTCCTGTTTGTTGCCCATGCTGCAGGCATTGGTGTCACCTTCTTAGGGAAACACCCCTAAATTCCTTTGAGGTATTCCACTGGTGTTTCCCTGTTGGCTCGTTACCTCAGGAGCCAGCATGTCTCAGAGCACCATAATTATGCATCTCAGGAGTTTGTTACTCTTCATGTAAAACCAAATAAAGGAACATTTTTAGATGAGGTGTTAAATACTTGTGATGATTAATGGTTGCCTGGCACCTTATGCAATAAAAGACGCATCATCATACCTCATTCTGTTTGAAGAATGAGCTAAGTTTGGATGAACAAGGATGATGTCCAGACCAAAAACCTTACCATAAAGCAGGCTATTTTTCATAAACTGATGCATAGTGTTTTTATTTAAAGCAGAGACTAGAAAAATAAATCCTTGAATTTGGAGTTACTGCTGAGATACTCTATAGATAATAACCTCACAATGTTACCTTATTTATTTGATAAGGTGAATAAAATGTCTTCAATCTTAGAGTCTAATTTTATTGGCAGTAATTAAGGAGAACATTGAAAGAATATACTTTCCGTTGTCTTGTGATAAAGGACATCTCAAGACTCCTTCTGAATTTATAACTACCTTTCAGCCTTTTCCTGAAGTAAAGAAGAGTAAAGAAGCCCACTTACAGTAATGAATATAAAAGCTGATTTTCTGTTCACATAAGCATATTCAAATAATGTGAGGCCAATGAAACTCTAAGGTATAATTTGCTGTGTGTTTTTTTGGTAGATATCTTACCCAGCTAATCAGAGTAGAAGCTCATTCATCCAGAGTCTCTAACAATGGCACTAAAAGCTCATGATATATCATATAGAAGTCATGACTGATTTTTTCTAAGAATTTCACTAGATTTGCACTAAGTTAATAAAGTGACAGCATTTGTGCTGTATAGATAATGTAAATTCATTCTTACCCTGTGTCCATGATTTGTTTTCCAAACAAATGTTCCTTTTCTCCCTCTTGTTTGCTTTTGCCATCTTTTGGGATATCTTTGCATCTTTTCTTACATCAGTTATGTGTGGATAATAAGCCTATTTATTTTTATGCACAGATTTGTAGGGGAAATAAGTCAATAGTGTGTATTTCTTTCTTGCCATATACATAATAGCACATCGTCATTAAAGAAACAAATGTGCTGATTTGCACTTGCTATGTAATGCTTGTTCTTCCTTTAAAGTAAAAATCAAATGAAACATCTTGCCCATGGCATTTTTTATCTTAACTTATAACACACGTTTTTCTTCTTTAAAAGTAGAAAGTTATGTTGTGATACTCACTTAGAGAAAAGCAGTGTCTGTTCAGTTAATATTTCCTCCTATTTCCACCTACTTATTTGTTGTTGTCATTTGCATGAGAAGTGGATCTTTATCCTGAAGAGTTCACATACTGCTCCTGCATCTTCCTAACCTGATGCAGCTTCACCCCTGGAGAAGGATGTGGGAGGAAAGCAGCAAGGTGAATGTTGGCTATAAGCCAACTTTATGTTTTTCTCCCTTTGGGACCAGCAGGAAAGTAGTCAGTCAAGAGCAGAAGTTTGACAAATCTTCAGTGAGTCCCTGCTTAAACCCCTGAAGATGAAAACCTGCTCCCTGGAAGGGAAGCAGGACTGGTAATCTCAGTGGCCTTGGCTCAGAGGTTGTGGAAGTCAGTGCACCATGGAAAGCATCCTGCATTAATAACAGCATCAAAAAATTCTAAGAGTCAAAAATGCTGAACCTGCTTTAGGAGCTTCAAATCATAGGAAATCTCAACAAGAGCTACTATATGGATGACAAAAAACCCTCATGGGTACATGCCGTGAAACCCACAAGGCCAAAAGCAATGGGCTTTGTCTGTGGCTGTAACAGTGGCTGCTGATCTCTGAGATCACAAATTGCCCGCAGAGTAAAATGGTTAAGTTGGGGAGCTGTTGCCTCAAGGCTTCCTATATTGTCAACATACAGGCTTCTTCAAAGGGTTTCCGAGTCTTCACACTGGAAGCTATCTCTCAGTCCCCTGAAGGAGCCCACTCGCTGCTGTGAAGACCAGGCTCCTAATTTAAGTAACTTTCTCCAAAGGTTTCAGCCACCTTGGAAGTGAAGTTTTTCTGTTAAAACTCACACTTAAAGCCAGACGGATAAGTGGGATCATTTCCTGGTACCATGGCAGCCAGGAGGATGATCAGAGTTTTAAACTTATTTGGGAAACGATCTTCTTTTAGCTTTATCTGGTTTTACTGAAGATTTAGTTAACTTACATTTGGAATAAATGGCATGTTTTTCCTTGATGTTTAGGTGCTATATCCTGTCAGATGGAGTGTAATTGGGCCTACTCAGCATCCTGCAAGCTGTGATATTCTCTCACTTAAACCACATACATTCATAAACCTACAAAATTACTTCCTCACTTTGAAGAAAACAGATTCCTCCTAATATTTCCTGATACATACACTTAAGAGGGCAAAAGGCTTTTGAGCTAAAAAAATTGATTATGTATTAGTTAATTATACAACATAATGTATGCTTTTCCTGTGCTTGCTGACCCTAAACACATGCTAAAATTAGCCTTCAGCCAACCAGAGAAAACAGAATTCTTTCTGTCTTCATGAAGTCTTGGGTAAGACCCTAAGAATTTCTAATTCTGTGTCTTTATTTGCATTTTCACCTTCTCCTTCCCTGTTTCTCCCTTCTGCAAGGTCTCCACAGAGTGATCTAAAGTAACTTCTACTGTTGCATTTGCTGCTAACACTATTGCATCTTAAAAAATATAAGATGTTCAGTAGAGAGGATGTAAAGAGAGATCAAGGCTGCATCCATTTATGTTCACAATTTTAGTCTTAATTTTTGAATATTTGTTGTGTTTCCTTTTAAATGTAGAAAGGCGGTCCTATCTTCTGATTCTCAAAAACTTAATTACCTCCCTACAGATTCTCTAAAAGGAAAAAATCTCAAGAATCCAGAGGAGTCAAAGGAAAAAGGTAAGTAAAGAAATTAAGAAATTCAGAACTGAATATCAGAACAGCTATTCAACGCTACAAATAGGTCTTGAATAGGAATATACAAGGATGAAAATCAAATCCATCCTGGTTCATGTTTAGATTATTTTATCCATGATACTGTTTTTAACAACATTTGTGCTGTACAGATCCCCAGTAGGATCCCTAGTAACTACCTGGCCTTCTTTTAAATGCAGAGATTTGAATTTACATCCTGTGAGAAATACTAAAATGTATTTTTATACCACCTTTAGATGTTAATCTGTCAAAAACAAGTTGTCTAACACCCTTGGCAGGGATATTCCTGCAGGGAACTAGACTAAATCTGGTCCATGTGGCTACAGCTTAAGAATGTGGATGACTGACTGAGGCTACTGACAGATCCAGGTGTTTGAGGGTGACTGATACAAGTCAGGGGTTTTTCTTAATTTATTTGCAACATGGACAATACATCTCTGATAATTTCAACTGCAAGAGGCTGGCCTGCTGGCTGTGCACACAGAGGTCATGGATTGTCTATAGTGTCTATTTGGAGAAAACCCTATTTGTTGCAGTGTGACATGTATTGAACACTAATACAAAGAATTATAGAGTTCACGGGTACTGATGACTTTTTGAAGAGTACTGAAACAGCTCAAAAATTTCAAGGAAAGAGCAAAGGCTGGCAGAACTGTGCATGATTCCTGAGCTATAAAGGCACATCCGACATCCAAAATGTGGCAAAGTCCCGTTTTTTTGGAAGCTGGAGATATTCAATGCAATCCAGATAATGACTGACACAGTGCGGAGTACTGCAAAGTGGTGCACTTCTGGGAGGAATGTGTTACTCCTTGTGAAAGCTCCAGGGGAATGAAGCCAGGGCACCATTTGGCCCTCAGGAGTCTGCTCTGTCACTGCTGTCAGTTCATGTGTCTCGCCTGGGCACCACAGCAAGATCGTAGTTTTTCTTTATTTGTGTTTAGCCAACTTCTGGATTTTCTTTTGTCCTGGGTTCTGTCTTGTAAGGTATAAGAAAAAAAGAACTAGAATATCAATGTTTTTTCTCATCTCCTTTAATATTTTGTCATATACTGCAGAAAAATTAAAGATACAGTTATGTTCTTGGACTATTCACTGGGACATAAAACATAAGAATGTACATTTGAAGGATGAGCACTGCTCTTATTTTATACCCAGCTTGCCTGTGATTTTAAAAGGCTATATATATGCAGGAAGTGAAATCCTGTTCACAAGCAATACCCATATGGCCTCTTTGATATTGAAAGAATAATGGAGTCCTAAATGAGTAACTGGTCCTTTTGTCACTCCTGAATAAAGAAAACTCCCACTTACCTTTATCAGCAGCCTCTGCCTTTCAAGACCAGAATTCTCAATATTTTAATTGTATCAGTGGGGTTTAATTTTTTATTTAGGTTCAGCAAAAGAAAAATCCATTGATGCCAACTGCTCTATAGAATTTCTTTCCTCTTTGTAAGTTATTATTCTTCATTGCCTATTTGAGAGACAGCTTAACAGTTTCCTCAAGATGCAAAGAAATTAATGACATATTATTGTCATGGCTTATTATTTTGTATATCCAAGTCTAAAAGGATGAATGAATGACCTCATTGTTTTGTCCTGTTCTTTATTTCTATGCTGTTAAATCCATTTAATTATTGCATCTTTTTTGCTCCCTACATATCAAATTGTTTGACTTGCTTTCTTTTCAAGCGTCATCTTACTTCTCCAACCTGACTTGTGATAAATGTTAAATGTTTCTTTCTAGAGACTGGTAAAAGAAAAGATGTGAAGCCTCCAGCAGCCTTAAAGGAAAAGGGTAATGGCTTATCATTATGTGGTTGGGAAATAACCAGTCGACCTCATGAAAGGCTCTGCTGTTATCTCAGTGCAGTTTCGATATATTTTGAATTACAGGCTTTTGCTGAAAAGGAACTAAACCTAGCATCTTCTCACTTAATAGATCTGATATATTCAAAGGAGCAGCATCTAACACAATTCAGAAATACTAAAATCGTAACTTTTATTGTCATGTTCTTTAACTGCTGTCTGACCTGCACAGCCAATATTGCAGCGGGAATGCCGCTCTGAGTGAATTAGTAGCAGAGCTGGTACTGAATTCACAGGACAGGCCGCACTGACAGGCTGCACGGGAATGAGTGCATGGTTTGAACTGCAGAAACTTTGCTGGCTTACATAGTGGGAATTATTTTTGGTTTGCTTTCAGATCTTCAGTTCAGCTTTTTATTGAAGTAAACAGAAATTCTAATTCTTAACACTTATCTATTTTACACATTTTGCTTGTTCTGGTGTTATGCATGTTTTTTACAGTACTGATGGACACAGTGTATACTTATATTACTAACTTTCTCCTTCCATTTTTGTGTTTGACTTCTTTTTCAGACTCTTCAAAAGGAAAAGAAATGAAGGCTTCAACTACGACTAAGGAAAAAGGTAACAATATCAAGTTGAACTGGGCCTTAGCATAAGATTCAGTTGAGTAAATAAATCTCAAAAGAAATCCTAGTTCCTTCACTTAGTCATCCATAAATATGCTTGACTGGCATCCTTTGCTGCTGGACATTCTTTTTACCTGAGTGATAAATGAGAGGTACATATGGGGCTATACAAGCAAGTTGTAGCACCAGTACTTTATAACCTCCAAAGTTACGAGGACTTGTTTTCTTCTTTCTTAATTTTGTCTTATTCTATTTAAATTTGTCATTTTAGATTGCATTTTGCTTTTCTTCTATAACACATTATTTGATTGTGCTTTAATCTCTCTTCTTACATTGAAATATCAGCACTAGCCAGAAAGTAAAGATCAATTACAGTTTATAGTGTATGACATCTTAAATATTAGGCATTTTTAGGCAGTGATAAAACTGTAACTGTAATTAACAAATACTTTTAGGTTTATTTATTCATATCAACTAAATTCAAGCAAAACTTAGTTTTACTTTTACATTTTTTGCATATTGCTTAAATACCACTTGCTCATTAGAAAGCAGTCTCTCATGTTAAATGTGTAAATACTTTAACATGGATAAGAATATGTAATAGCTTGCTAACTAATAACCATCATTTGAGTCACGGCAATATAATAGTCAATTTTAAAATTCTCCAGTCGGTTTTGAAAACTACTTCAGATAATTGAGTCATATTACTTCCTATCACTAGAAATAATGAGGCAATATTTTCTCTGAAAAAGTTATGGAAGATAACACTTGCAAGTTTTCAAGTGCAGCTATTTCATATAGTGTATGTAGGTAGTATACGGCAGAAGAGTAGAAATCAGCTATTAGTTTGCACAGTTGTATCGTGAAGCAAAGTGAAGGCTTAAGTGCTACAAAAGGAATGAGGGCTTAAAGAGTCTGAAACTCTTTGAAGTAGCCAAAGTAGATGAACCTGGATTGTCAGTCCAAGGTCAAGGACATTGGTAAAACAGGGATGCATTATTGTACCATTTCTTTTGGTTTACTTTAGTCAACAGGGAGTACGGAAGTATGGGGGTTTTTTTGTCTGTTGATTATTGCTTTAATACAACTTGACTTTTATATTTTGAGCTTCAGGCAAGCAAGGCCTATGGACTTCCTGCTAGGTTCTTGCAAACATATCTGTGGAATATAGGTGGGTTAATGAAGAGTTAAACATTGATTAGACCCTGAAGTATTTGGCTATAGAACTTCCTGTTGAGTTTCTTATCTAATTTTTAACTTCAGCTCTCCATAAATATTTCAGGTTTGAAGACTGATTTGTTTAAATTTAAGTGATAATAAAGGTAAAATACTATTTATTACAAAAGAAGAAATTTATAAAGAAGCAATATATATCTGTAAGATTTTTTTAGCTGCACTGCTATTGAATTAGCTTCAGTGAAGTGTCAAACCCCCAACCAACTATACAGAAGGATAAGTATTCAAAAAGGACTTAATTAACTCAGTTTGATCAGGCAGTGAAACAACTGGTGAATAACAGCTCCTTTCAAGCTCCAAAACAGAGTTCTTTCAAGAAAGGACATGTTTAATTAAACACAGTTTTTGCTGACTGCCCATGAAGTGGTTTATGCTCAGTATATTTGAGAAAAAAACTCAGTTCTCTGAAGTGATTAACTCCGCTACCTCTTTTTTTTTTTTTTTTTTAATAAAGCTAAGTACTCTTCCCATAGTAGTTAATAGGTCATATGCAAGATTTTCCTTATACTATAGCAGTAGAAGATCATAGAATCATAGAATGGTTTAGGTTGGAAGGGACCTTAAAGATCATCTAGTTCCAACCCCTCTACCATGAGCAAGGACACCTTCCACTAGACCAGGTTGCTCAAAGCCCCATCCAACCTGGCCTTGAACACTTCCAGGGATGGGGCATCCGTAACTTCCCTGGGCAACCTGTTCCAGTGCCTCACCATCCTCACAGTGAAAAACTTCTTCCTGAGATCTATTCTAAATCTACCTTCTTCCAGTTTGAAGCCATTACCCTCATCCTATCACTACATGCCCTTGTAAAAAGTCCCTCTCCACCCTTCTTGTAGGCCCCCTTCAGATACTGGAAGACCACTATAAGGTCTCCCCAGAGCCTTCTCTTTTCCAGACCAAACAACACCAACTCTCTCAGCCTGGCTTCATAGGAGAGGTACTCTGATCATCTTCATGGCCTTCCTCTGAACTCGCTCCAACAGGTCCATGTTCTTCTTATGCTGGGGTCTCCAGGGCTGGATGCAGTATTCCAGGTGGGGTCTCACAGGACATGAGTAAAGGGGCAGAATCACCTCCCTTGACCTGCTGCCCATGCTTCTTTTGATGCAGCCTAGGATATGGTTGGCCTTCTGGGCTGCAAGTGTACATTGCTAGTTCATGTTGAGCTTCTCATCCACCAACACCCCCAAGTCCCTCTCCTCAGGGATGCTCTTGATCCGTTCTCCATCCAGCCTGTATTTGTGCATGAGATTGCCCCAACCCACATGCAGTACCTTGCACTTGGCCTTATTGAACTTCATGAGGTTGGCACGGGCCCACCTCTCAAGCCTGTCTGGGTCCCTCTAGATGGCGTCTCTTCCCTCCAACGTGTTGACTGCTCCACACAGCTTGATGTCATCAGCAAACTTGCTGAGGTTGCACTCAATCCCAACATCCATGTCGCCAACAAAGATATGAGCTATATTCTCAGTGAATTTTCACATCACACAGAATTTTTCCACACAGGCTAAATTTTTTCCCTATAAATTAAAACACTGTAAGAGACGTAAAATATTCTTTGTTGTTGTGTCACCTTACAGTCTTATAGTTTCCTACTTGTCAAGACACAAGAACCAAGATCTGAATGTTTAGTGCAGAGTATGCTGAGTTTAACTCCACTGCAGTACAAGGCCACATTAGAGACACCTGTGATTATTTTGATAAAGAACAATGGCTTGGATGAAGTCTGATCTAGAACTGATTGGTTTTTATAGTAACAGCAGGATATTTGGATGAGCAATGCTGTAATTTAGTGGAGGTTAATAGTGCTGAGTCTGCACAGCTTTTACCAGCTTCCCAAGTGAGATGAGCACTACTCGCTTCAGTTTTTCCTAATGGCTAGCGTGCATCCTTGTACGTCACCTGTGGATGTCCTCGGTGCCTTGCACAGTTCACTGAGAGCAACTGATACGTCACAGCAGTGAGAGCATTTCTCTTTGACTCTAGCTGGCTCTATAAGAACCCAAAATATTTGGATTAGATGCTGTCAGACACATGATCAGGCCAACTGCCTTCCTTTTAAGTCTTGTGTCTTAGTTAGGTCTGTAGAGTGACTGGTCTGAGCAGGACTGCAGATCCTTCAAGGCCCCTGGAGCAAGACTACAACAGAAAAGTGCAACTTGAGTGGGAAGATCTCAGGTTGTATACATGTGTATAGCGATGCTACTTTAGTGTCTACAGTAGGATTCAGCCATTTTCTAGTCACTGAAGTTCATGACAAAGCAAATCTTACAGAAGCTCACTTTGAAGGCAGTTCAGCTCAGTGGCTGCAGGTTTTTAAAAGTTGTTTCTGTCTTTTCTGTTCCATGTGACAGATCTTCATCAGCCATTTCTTAGCTCATGGGATTCATACAGATGCAGCACTTCCAAAAGCAAATACAACTAACTCAGTGACACTGAATATGTATGACAAGACACTGACATTTTGTCAGAAGAGTGTAACCCCAATGTGCAAATTGGCTTTAAGCATCCATGTGGGATGCTGTGCTTCACTAAACCTCTCTTTCTTCACCATGATAAGTGACAAGTCGCATAGATCAGGCAGACAGTTTGAGAAAAGCCTCTGTACGGAAAAGTGTTGCAGAAGTTTTGTGGCCATTGCCCTGTAAAGAAGTGTAAACAGGAGGTCACCTTTATGAGCACTGGTATTTTTTTTTTTAGCCAAGGGAGAGTACACAGGGAACTTCTTCAGTGGACATCTCAGTTTAAACTAGCCAAGCAAAAAACGCCTTGAGAAAAGGCAGTGGTTTGATTAGCACTTGCCACTTTACAGAGATCTGTCAAACCCAGTGTACATTGCATTAACAGAAGTGGCCACAATGTAACCCCTTTGTTAAGATAAATACATTTTTGAAATCTGAAAGTTGAATTCACACAAGCTGGATATAGAATTGCAATAGAAAATCCTGAATAATAGAGAACCTAAATGTAAGGTAGATATATTAGGTGTATAAAAATTGCAATATTGGCCTGTTCAAATGGCCCATCCATTACAGAACCTCATTGCTGAACATTGCTGATAAGAAATACTTCAGGAAAACATCAGAGCTCTAAAAGTCAAACACTAAGATAATGACAGATATGTAAATATCAAGACTGAGTCGCAGTGGGAGGCATAAAATTCTCATTGTGAGTCAGCACTTCTGTGTAAAAAATCTTCAATGGACATTAGAAAATAAGAGAAAAAGAACAGAAATAACATACATAATATGAATTAATATCATTTCATAAAAGGAAGGAGATAAAATTTTGATTCCAAAAGCAGTTTATATAAATTAAAGATGAAGCATGTTTTATGGCAAACTATGAAGGAAAATATTCAAGCTGAATAAGTAGCACCTGCATATATATGTAGAAATATACATTCAGTAGTCAAAACAGATTTGTAAATGAAAGTACATCTACTGATACTAAAGATATTTCCTGGAGGTAGGGACTGCTAAATGCTGGGACTCCCAGATCCCCATAATAGCACTCTGTTAAGTCCTCTGAATGCATACCTATAACTATTTATACATGCTTATGGAATAAAACTAAATTCTTGTTGCATAATATTAATGTTTCACATAATATTTGAGATTAGAAACCAGGATTCTCTCTGACTGGGACCGTGTGATTCTCAACAGCTCACAGAATCAGGGTCCCTCTGGTTTATTGCCATTTTACAGTCCAATTGCACTCTTTTCTGTGCAGATCCAGTGAAAAACTGTCCCTCTCCAAAACCATTTTGCACTCCCTCTGAAAAATGAGTTTGACAGAGAGATTTGCACCACTGATGGGGCAGAGAGGTCAGATCTCTGGGTAGCTCTGCCCCGCTCCTTGGCATTTTGCAGTATTTTCAAACAGAGATTTGTGCATATCTTTGGGAAAGTTCTTGAACGCATCTTCATACATGTTGGGTATCAAGTTTCGCGGACTCAGACAGGGATGGGAGAAGTCAGGCTTCTGCCAGTAGTCAGTATTTCCAGTTCCTTAGTTGTCTATGGGAGGCTGGCCCAGACTCACACACAGTCAAAGGGGACTCACTCAGGACTGTAACCACTCTCTTACTGCCTCTACCCAGTGACTTTAGGGGGGGGCTGATAATCCATATAGTGTGAATCCTGATAATCTGAAGCAGAACTCGCACACTTGTGTTGCTTTCATTCTAGACAATATGCTTGTGTATTCTCATTAAGGCATTGCTGGTAATAAAGAGAAAAACACGGTAAGCTTTCTGAGGGTTATCTAATGAATTAGATTTTTCTTAGTAGGTCTGACAGCTATGTCTACAAATTAGGACAAGAGGTATAGTCAGGTTATGCAGTGGATTTCAACTGCAACGTCTTCCTTGCCCATTAATAATGAAACACATGAAGATAATTGAATAAGAAGCTATTCTCCAAACGTGTTCATTAAAACCTGGACTAGAGGAGTAAAAGGGCAGGAAAGGTGTTTTCTGCTACTGAATGAGAATCATTGTAAACAGATGCGCCAGCCAATTCAAAGGCTAAATTCTCCTCTCTGTTGCTCACTATACTAGTTCTTTTAACTGTGGTTTCTTAACATTATTAAATTTTCTCTTGATATGAGTAAGAGGAATTCTGAACTCAGAAAGGATGGAGGAGAGAGATAAAATACTTGTTAGGAAGACCTGAGAGAGAAAGATCACTTTATACAGTGATTAAATATTTTAAAACAGTACCTACTTCTCAGGCTATGAACAGATGGACAATTTATGGTGAGATGGGCAAAGACAGTATCAACTTAGTGAATGCCAGCTGCTTTGCTGTAGCTGCCTACATGAGATGGTTTTCACTTTTCACTTCAGCATAACAGCATGCATATGAACAGTCATCGCAGAGTACCTGACAGAGAGGATGAGTCTGCATTTGATCTTGTTTTACCATAACTTCCATGTCTATAACCAAAATAAATGTAAGAACTTAGTCAAAACTTCCACCAGGTTCAGCTAAATCAATAAGTGTCTCAAAGTGTCGGCTTAAATACAATATTTTAAATTACTTTAGGGTTCTTCAGAGATTTAAAAATCACTTAGAAAATTGGTGAAATCATAATTAAAGTCAGAACAAAAACAAATATCTGGGAAATCATGTGACAGAGGTCTAGCCCGCATGGTTTCTGCAAAAGGAAATTATGCCTTAGCAGGAAGTGTTTTGAACATCTTAATAAAGTAATAAGCACAGACTTTATGGGATGGTTTAAATAGGCCTTTGGAAAGTTCCAGTAGAAGAATTACTGCAGAAACTAAATAGCTGCTGCCTAAGAGGTCCAGTATTGAAGGAAATAAATAGCTGATTAAGAAGCAGAGAGCAATTGATTCATTTTCATCTTGCAGCCCGTTTACAAAATAATTGCTTATGATTCCATGTCTGGACTCATGTTATATTCCTTAATTAACAGGAAAAGATAGAAATAGGAATGTAATGAAATTTTCAGAAGACATAATACTTGTTAAAGAATTCAGGATCAGAAGGGGCTGTGATACACTGAGTTTACAAGGTGAAAGGACAGCATGACGGCAAAGAAAATTTAAGGTCAATAAATAGAATGCAATATATACCGGAGGAAAAGTATTAAAGAAGAATTTATCTCTAAATTAACTATGTAAATTCAGGAGAGGACCTAAGTATTACTGCAGACAAGTCAGTGAAGAACTTTCTTCCCTATACAGATGCATTAGGAAAAATACCTATAGTGTTCGAAGGTCACAGTGTAAATCAAAGACGGATCTTCTCTGGAGTGTTGTGTACAGAACTCTTACATGATAATGTGGTACTGGAGTAGTCTAGGAAAGAGCAACAAAAATCTCATGGAAGGACAAATAGGAAAGATTCAGATTGCCTTTGAGATTAATTAGAATTATCATGATAAGATTGAAAATCACAAATCTAAGTCAAGGGCTCTTCAAAAACATCACAGAGGAACTGGGTATCTTTATGAAAATGTAGTTTTCATAGCCCAGATTTTCATAATTAATTATTGTAAATTTAGAAAGTAAGTTACATTTCATGTCTCAGGATGGAAACCAATTGCTTGTTATAAGAAAATAACAGGAGAATTTGTGGAAGAAATCGCTTGTTTGACAGTATTCAAACTAAATATCTGTTCCTGTCTACTGCTGGGTCATAAAGCTACATGGAATGGACTATTGTTGAGT
This sequence comes from Burhinus oedicnemus, assembly GCA_008921705.1. Lineage (NCBI taxonomy): Eukaryota > Metazoa > Chordata > Aves > Charadriiformes > Burhinidae > Burhinus > Burhinus oedicnemus. Next base: position 390,123 of record VFFE01008991.1, read on the forward strand.
AGGAAATGATGTTTTTAATATTTTTGGTGTTTTCAAGACATTTTCAAGATTTCAGAAATGTTTCTCTTTGCTGAACAGCTCAAAAAAAATCCCTCAGAATGATCACTGTCTATGGGATTAAAGGATTGCTGGTGATCAAGATTCAAGTTTCTGATACAAATTAAAAACAATACAGTCATCCTGAACCTCATTTTTTTCCTCCCTATGAAATATTTGTTACATCAACACACTTTTGTGACCTTTCCACCACTGGAAATTTACCTTTATTTTCCCACCCCAGTGACAAATTTTTGAACAAGGCCTGCCATGGATCTGTTTCATAAAGACTTTTTTTCCTCATTCCCAAAACATAAAAGATGTTGGTGCTCAGTTCTGGCTTCTAGAGTAGTTGTCAATCTGGATTTGTGACCCCTGAAAATGGGAATAAACATATGGGATAAACATATTTTGCTTTGTATCCTCTCTATATTAACTGGAAATGTATAATTGGATTTGGATAGGTCTAGGAAAGGAAGACAGGTGGCTAACTGGAGTCACTGTGGTTTAGGACTGTTAATATAGTCCTCTTTGAACAAGTTTGTAGGAACAAATTCCTAATTCAAGAACTAGATGATACCTTTCATCAGTACAGTGCAAAAAAAGTTGGCTTAAGAATTTACTCTCTCTCCAAATAATCAAGGTAAAAAAGAACACAGCCAAGAGCATCTCTCATATCTGAGCATCACATTTTCTAGAACATCATTTTATTTTATTTCATGTCCTTCCCTGCCCAGCTACAATATATTACTCACATTTGTTCTCATCAGGTAATCTGGCTTTTTATCAGTTGTAGACCAAATTCCTTGGCTAATTTATCCATCTTTTTGCTGCATTTCCGATACAAACATATTTCTCAGCTTCTGAAAGAGCAATGGAAATGGTGGTGTTTGTGCTCTTTGTCATTTATTCCTTGTCATTTTAAGTTTGATTAACAGGATTTGATCAGAGCAATGCTATTGGCAACAGTAGTCAGAATGAGGTCTCTTCTGTCTCTTAAGATTTGTTGAGTATTTACAGTACATTCCATCAGAAAAACCGTGGCCGAGGTGAAAATTCAAACAGATGTCACAAGAGGATATAATAGCGTAGTAACAGAAATTGGCTAGGCCTAACTACAGTGACAGGCACGGACAGACCTTGCTCTGCCTGTGCTTGCCTTGGGACCAGAAGCGTGGTGAGCCACACCATGTAAGCTGGCAGGACAGAAGTCAGGAGGAACCCAGAGGTGCACTGCACGTTTGCTTATAAGGCCTACCCAGAGTCTCGATATTTGGGGTTTCTACTGATTTGGGAGTCCCTCCAACACACTTCAAGTGGCAACTAAGTAGGCCTTTCAAAAGCCACTGAGGCTTCTTTAACAGCTTCTGGGGGAAAAAATACTAAATCCTCTATAAGGAAAGTTTTGTGAGAGGTGCACTTCACAGCTTTGATATGCACATCACCTATGAAAGCAAAGTGATTGCAAAGAGGACCAGACCCTGGAAACCTTGTGCCTAATTTTCACTAATTCTAGGCATGAAAACTTTTTTCCACTGCTGGGCACATTCTTGAGATACTAAAAATTTATTTAATTCTCAAAGGAGAGTAAGTGGTAGAAATCTTGAAAAAACTTTGAAACCAAAATCTTTTTTTGCTGCAGGCCATTAACAGATAGTGTTTCAGTAATTTCCGGTTTAACCTTTTCCTTTTTGATCTCTTTTATCCAAATGTACCAACAGTTTGAAAAAAAAAAGCCTTTTCATTTTAAGAACACTGAAGAGGCCGAGATCAGCACCCAAAATACAAACACCTGAGACCATGCCTGCTTCCTCCTTTGGCCTCATGACCCTCGATTTCTGTCCTGCAGCAGGGCACATTCTCCAAAGGAAGGGCCAAAGCGCGGCTTCTGCTTGTTTCCTTGCCACTTCCAGTGCCATATCAGGTCCATTCATAACGCCATCCTGGTGCCAATTGCTCTTTTCTGGGGAGTAAGAGCTCTGAATTTGAACTCCTTTGCCTTCTTTTGCCCACAAATGCTAGCCTAAGGCAGAGGCTTACTACCACTACTGCTAGCAGACATGTTTCAAAATAAAGTGACTTCTATAACTACATTTTAGAAGATTCAGTCCTATAAATGTAGGCTGGGAAATGGGTAGTGCATGGATTTCAAATAGGCTTAGGTAAGACATGGACCTGTTTGAGCGGATCCAGAGGAGGGTAACAAAAATTATTAGAGGGCCGGAGTACCTCTTCTATGAGGAAAGACAGAGAGAGTTGGGGTTGTTCAGTCTGGAGAAGAGAAGGGTCCAGAGACACCTTATTGCGACCTTTAGGTACTTGAAGGGGGCCTACAGAAAAGATGGGGACAAACTTTTTAGCAGGGTCTGTTGCAAAAGGACAAAGGGTAATGGTCTTAAACTAAAAGAGAGAAGATTTAGACTAGATCTAAGGAAGAAATTTTTTACGAGGGTAGTGAAACACTGGAAGAGGTTGCCCAGAGAGGTTGTAGATGTCCTATCCCTGGAAACATTCAAGGTCAGGTTGGACGGGGCTCTGAGCAATCTGATCTAGTTGGAGATGTTCCTGTTCATTGTAGGGGAGTTTGGACTAGATGATTTTTAAAGGTCCCTTCCAACCCAAACTATTCTATGATTCCATGATTCTATGACCTTGGCTCAGCTCCATCAGGATTGCAGCAGTCATCTGCAAACGCAGGTAATTCTCCCATTTGAGACATCTCAGTCATTTTAGTAAAATTTGGATATGTTTTCACAGTACCCATTGCAGATACATGCAATGTTTTATTGGAATCCCAGGCTGGGCATTTGGGAGACTTTTATTCTGTCCCCAGAGTTTGAATACTGGTCACACAGAGCAGCTTGTTCTGTGGAACTGATTCTAGGTTGTTTAAACTGGGGAATATGTAGCAGTTTCCTTCCAGTCTCTGTCCAATCTTCCTTCCCACAAATCCCCGCTGTGGGATTTGGAGGTGGAATTGCTGCATCATCAGATCTTGTAATTTCCTGTGTTAGGCAGAGACTTAGAAACCTGAACATGACTTCAGGTGGGGGTTTTTTTACTTCTTATTTTATGCATTTGTTTACCACTACAAGCTTTAATTTCAAAAAAGCACATATTTCCCTAAAACAGATAATGCTTCATAACCTTCCTCTATCCTCCCCTTACTCATCCTGCTTCTTCATTACTGATTTTGGAATACTGACTCTGTATGTCTGTCTCCCAGTATTAGTGCCTGGGAGGAATGATGACTGTGACTAAAGTTAAGTGTGAGAATCTAGAAAGCTGGAATTTGCTCTCATCAGTAGCAGAGCTGGGTGTCTGTGAGGAAACACTTTATCTTTCTGATTATCAATTTTTTCCTCTGGCAAAGAAATCTATTCTTATGTTGCACAATATTTGTATGGTTTGAGATATGTACACAAAAGGCTCATATGTAGGTGTTTGAATTATTTTTACTGACATTACATGTTACTAACTTTGGTTGTGAAAATACAGTATTTTTGTTTCCATTTCAGCTGCGGTGAAAAAGGAGGGGGACAAGAAAGGTAAATCAATTATTTTCCCTTGACTGAAGTGTCTTTCAGGCTGTGACCGCTGTGAGAAATGTTTCTTTCATTCAGTGATACAATTGCGATGACATACACCACCTCATGTGCTACCATCAGCCAGCTTTATCCATTCCTACTGTGATAACACAGTTGTCATTTCCAGTATTGTTAGCTCCTTTTTACCACAGGCTGACACAGCCCACTATCAGACACTTCATCGTTCTGATTGGGAAGAAAATGAAAGGTTTTTGTTACCATGTTAGGATTTGTCAAAGAGAACAAAACTTGCAGTGCACTGTGCATGCTGACCTGGCTCTTTGTTCTTTGCAGAAGGCGCTTTGCTAGGGGCATTTAATTTCCTCTTTTCAGACATGTCTGTAGCATGAACGTAAGCTTTGCTAAAGTCATTCTTTGGTATTTTAATAGATTAGTAGAAAAATTTGCCCTGCATCAGAATCTAAAACATTACTTAAAATGTTTAAAGATAAATATACTGCATTTATCAGATTCTAAAAATCTACTTATAATGTTGTCTTTCAGAATAAGATTTGCTGACTTGAAAGATTTTTTTTGTAATTTGACAATTTTATTTACACTGCAAAAATAATGAAATATTAACACTAAAGGGACATTTTTCTTTAATCTATTCAACTGTATTGATTATTTGGTTTATAAGCCATATCTTGCTCACTAAACTGGGAACATTTCCAGAACTTTTCCATAGATCGCAGAGGATTATTTGAGATTTAGTGTTAGTAAGTCAGAAAAAAATTGGTTCTTTATTTCTGAAGTTTACTGATGAGAGGGTTAATTTTTTTGAGGGGTGGAGGGGAGGGACTTTTGTCATTTCAAAAAGGTTTGGAAACTCTGTGATTCACATAGTTGAACAATGGAGTCTACCTTTGCTGTCTATACAGGAAGATATTTTCAATCCTGCTAATTTATTATTTTTCCTATTATCCTTATACAGAGTCATTAACTGAACTGGAAAAAAAAATGATAGTCTCAACTGTTTTAACAGTTCATGAGTGAAATATTGGATGTGTTGATGGTAGTGGCAAAATTCCCATTCACTCCACTGGAGCCAAAATTTCACCTCATGTGTTTAACAGAATAATAAAATTCATTTTGGTTATCAAAAACAACCATGCTTAATAGGTATTAAGCAGGATATTTTGTCCAAAGATTAATTAGAAACAACTGAGGCATGAAAGGTAGAACATGAAACAGGGAGAAACAGAAAATTGGCAGCTACACTTACAGACATTGGTTTTCAGACATCGAAATGCCAGCTGTGTTCACAGCCTTGAATTTATCACATGGACTGTTACATCCTTAATGGAAAGAAAGGAGTGAGGTAGTTGCTAAGGGTGCTACTTCTGTCAGCCTTGCTACAGGTTATGGGTCCATTCATTTACAGAACATCAAGAGAATTTTTTTGAAATACCTACTGCTTTTCCATGGTTCATTTTTCATGGGTTAGGATTTTTTTCCTCCTTAACCATGATCTTCTCCAAGAAAACTGATTCAAAATGCATTTTTAATAAGCATTCTATGCAGTTGGATCAATTTTTCCATTTAATTTTCTTTTTTATATATTTTCTGTTAAAAGATCATTTGCTCTTATTTCTTAATTTCTTGAAAGGATTTTGTCAACAAGTATAGGAAGGATACTTTCAAGCACTTGGTTCACATCAGGGTATACCCCACCCTGACGATTACCACTAACCTACTTCACAGAAACATAGAGGTGAGAACTGGAAGTCAGCTTCGCTCATTCTTCTGATATCATAATTCTATTTATTTTTTGACTAAACGTCCCTCTGATTTTCTGAGATCATAACCAACATTGTCAGTAAGGAAGGTAGTGATGGTAGTGAAAAACATGTTAGTCCAAAGAAATTTTCCAATAAATAAGGAAAACTGGTTCAGCAATATTACTGTCGTCAGTAGATATACACTAAACTGGACAACAGGAGAGAAGTAACAAGGCCTCGTCCCAAAAATGAACATACCATGCTTTAGCTTTCTCATCTAGCTTCACAGTCTCTGCAGACCTCACACAGAAAATATTGCATGTTGCCAGCTAACTCCCAAAATCATCAGGTTTTATTTATTTCTGCTTATTCTGTTATCATCAAAAATTGCTCCAGGCTACACGTGTATTTCTCTGACTCGCAATATAAAGGGGCAATGTTTGCTGGTTTTGCTTAAGGAGACAGTATTTTTTGCCCAGCTGCAAAAATAATAGAAGTAGCCAGGCAGTGCTCTAAATTGACTGGCTCGTTATCCAAAATATATTGTGGTAGTAGCATGCACAGCTCAAATACCACTTTATCATTTCTCATGCGAATCATGCAGCGCATAGGCACTGTACTGTATACAAAGCTTTCTCCAATTATTCTGCCTTATTCAAATACACATCCCTCATCTAGAGAAACAAGAATAATGAGCAATACAGAGTGACAAGCCATCGAAAAAGAGAGAAGATGGAATGACACTTTCTATCGACGGTACATTCTGTACGTAGCATAAATCAGGCATGAAGGAGTTTAAAAGAGACAGAAAAGAACAAAATTAAGATGGAGAAAGCTTATGTATTTCACTGATTTCTCCAAATATGAGTGATACTAACAGGAACCTTAAGGCACAATTTATGCATTAACCATTTCTATTTGAAAGGTTAACTCTCAAAGACTTTGTGACCAAACTCCTAGAAAATAGTCAGCTTCAGCTTCCAGCATCATGATATGCCTTCTTTCAACGTGTGTGGGATAGAGGAGCTGTCATAGAAATGTGTAAAAAATTGTCAGTTCCTAAAGGGCAAGAGGTAGCAACCCTTTGCATGAGCAAGGCACTTCTGAAAATCTCCAAGAGCAAATGTGGCTGCCAGTACACAAAAATTTTTAACTCTTGCTCATAATTCAAAGTACCGCAAGCTGGGATTCAAGTGAATTACAGTAGACTCGGGTATTGGTGATGTGAGATAAAGCCCATCAGCTTCAGGGCACCTCCAGAAAACAATAAACCGCTGTAACACCAAAAAATTTCAGTATTTATTCAGTTTTAAGTGCCCTTTTCAAAGGAAAGAGACGTTAATATTTTTAAACCAAAACAGTATTTTTACATTCCAAAAATATTTCATAATTACAGAGAATTCCAAACATGTTTTGTGTGAAACAGAGTCAGATTAAAGCCAATTTCAAGGTTTCCTAGTTCTGCATAAAATGGAATTTCTTATTGATTCATTCTCATCTCCTTATTGACTTCTGACTAAAGAGGGCATGGACTGAGATGGGGATGTCAAGCAAGAGACTTTAACAAGCTTAGTGAATTCTCTCTCCAGGTCAGTCTCAGGCAAGCTTGCCTGAAGATTCATTACTTTGGTGATTCTAGGGAACCCAAACAGGATTTAACCATCGCATAATCCCTGTGGGTTACGCATCCACATGCACAGGTGTAAGAAGAACCGTCTCATTGTTTAAAGTGAATCACAAACCTGAGTTGCCAGGAGGTTGGTTCCTCCAGGCTCCCTACAGCAAATGAACGAGACAGAGAGAGTGAGCTGTCTTGCTTCTGAGAGCAAGCTACAGTGCACATCTAATTCAAGGTAGTTGTCTTCTGGGAGTCTCATCTCCTGTATAGGCTGCCTACAGTTAGATGTTATGACTACTTGCAAGCTAGTGAGATGCAGAAGCTAGTTCCCTGTCAATCACATGACTCCTGTTCTGATTTTCAGCATTATCGCTCCAGCAGCTTGCTCTTAAATTCATTTAATAGTTTTTAGAAAGCCAAAAAACACTTTCATCTGACAGGTTTCAGCAATAATGAATTGACAGGAGGGTATGCAGAATCACATTTTCACCTTTCTCAGTAAATGCATCATGGTGTAAAAAACTGCATATAGTCCAAGTGCAGCTAATATCAAACAAATGCAGAAAATGCACAAGGCATGTACACTCCAGCTCCAAACTGCATATTTTTGCCAATCCAGTAAAGGACAATGTCTCTCAATTACTCCTGGTAATGGTACCCTGTACATCGCTTGGAAACTGCTCCTCTGCATACAGAGTGTGGTATAAACTGGCCAAGGCTCAGCAGTGTCCCTTTTCAATGTATAAAAATCAAGATGCTTTTCAAACTGAAAAAGAACTGGGCAATAGTGCATTTCAGAACTGCATAGCTTTGGATTTGACCAGAAAAACTGAAAGGCAGCCTTCTTATTCATAAATCAAATGGTCACAGCAGTGTGGGAGTTCTGCTCAGCTGCAAACGCCCCTGGTGAAACATGAACAACACCTTCATTATGTAGTTTTCTAATATGCCTCAAAGGATAGGAAAGTGGACTACCTAATTCTATCATTGGAAAGTGTACTACACAGCTCCCTGACAGAATGTGTATTCCTAAACAGAGAAAAAAAAGTAGAAATACTTTTAAAAGCATTTCTTAAAATAGTGTCAAAAATTCAGTATTCTGTATAAGAAAATAAAAAAAGTCCCATGCTACTATGCTCTTCAACCTAGCGGTGCTATTTTGGCTGTAGTTGAAGGTAGGCATCTCCCTCAAGAGGTAACAGTCACTGGATTAGCCACAAGATGGAGCCCAAAGGATCTTTGAGCCGGTACTTAACATTGCCTTCCTGAATCAGATTAAGAACTAAATAACACGGTTTTACCGAAGAACACTTTACAGGAGTCTTAAGCTACAGACAAGGTATTCTTAAATGTAAATCCACTTCTGCCTAAAGGTATTTTTCATTTAATAGATGATTGGACATACATTGGTGAGCTTTGACTTCCCACGCTGAAGCAACAAACCCCCGGCATTTTTCAAGGAATATTGATGAGTGGAGAATTTGCATGAAATATGGAAAAAGTTTTGAAAAGTCTACATCAGTTAGCTGAGATTTGCTTGACCTCTGTTTACCTTGTCTCAATTGTCTTGGGGGATATAAATAATTTGTGTCCATTTTGCAGGGCTATGTGAGATTTAATGATCTGTACAATGTCTGTTAAGTGATGGCCAGATCTTGAAGGACCTGGTCCATGTGCTTTCCATGTTGCAGATATTTCAGTTAGGATAAGACATGACCAGAAAACACCCTCCACAGTACCCATAAGTAGAAAGTAGGCAGAGCAATGGTGAGTGCAGTGGGCTCAATGCTTTTCACTGAATTCTTAAATTTAAATAACTTTTTTAGATCCTCAGATGAACTTAATTATTAAGAAACTTTAACTCATACAAATTTAGATATCTATATTAGTAATCTAACTTGAAGCAATTCACCCTAGTCTCACTTTAGAGTTAATGGAGAGAAATAAGCATCTGCAGAGAGTATTTCATCTGTTTGTCTTACATATCTGTCAGAATGCAAAGAATTGCCCCCTGCAGATATCTATACTTCTGAATTGACTGTAACAAGGAACATAGCTTAGGTTTAGTAACAAAAATAGAAAACAAACTGTGATGAACATCAGGATAGTTTGGTGTTAGTTATTTCAACAACCCTCCCTAAACCTTTAATTAATTTTTCTCTTTTAAGAATCTCACATCGAAAGAGAAGAAAGGTGAGAAAAATCAGGAAGTCATTTATAGATCTTAAATAGCTGATTGAATATCCACTCTCATTGTACTTAGATGGAGGGGCTGATGTAAATATCTAATCTAGAATTCTTAACACTAAGCTGCAAATTCCATATTTAGCTGCCTAGAACCTTTTTTGCAGTGTACTCATAGTTAAGGCACGTAAAACTAATGATGTTAACTTGGATCAATGTTTTTTTAAAAAATACCCACAGTTTTATTCTCACCAGGATTTAATCAAAACCTTGTCATTGGTTACACCTTTGTAATCCATTCAAGGTAAAATTTAAGTTATACTTTTTTGTATGTCTTATGTAACAACAAACCTGCAAAACAATTCATATTGATAGATCTGGCATAACATTTCAATTGAAGTTATGATTACAACTTGTGTTAATCATTCTTACTTGCCTTAAAGTAAAACAGCAATTTATTCACCCCCTGCTACCAATAAATGGAGACAGTTAAACGAGTATTTTAATGATTATGAAACAGCTGTGATTTCTGAGGAAAGAGTGATCTGTGTAATTGGTGGTCTGTGTTGTTACTATATGTTAGGTGTAATACATGTATATTGGCATCATATCAGCAGCACTCTCACCTGTCAATCAGCATAATATGCTTAAACACCTGGATATCCATATAACACATGGTTAATTGGGTAAAAATTTCCCCATGAGATAAACTATCACTTTATTGCTCTGCGCAAAGATGTCTGCAAATGAATGCTCAGAGGTATTCTATTCAGATGCAATTCCAGAATTAACAGTTCTTCTAGTGGCAATCTTCATTTCCTTTTTTGTCTATGCAGACATCATTTTCAGAAATGTGCTTTTACAAAGTTGTAATTAAAGCAAAAACAGTGATCAGCAGCATTTCATGAGGAATGAAGATGGCTCAGGATGTTCTGCCTCTAGAAGCTAGTCATTAGCCCTCTGTTTTAATCACCATATAAATTTGGGTAGCACACTGGGAAAAGTCCATATTTCCAAAAGCTAATTATTCTTTATTGTTCTCTACTTCTAATATCAAGTAATCGCTGCTCCAAAATTCTTCTTTTCTAGATTTTCGTAAGGTCATCTTATTCTTGTCTTAATGATGATTACTTTACATTTACTTAATAACGTATGTAAATATATGTTCAGCCATGACTATACTTTTACAAATCCAGTCATAGTTAAGAAGGAGCTCAACAAAGAAGTATTTGTATGGAATCTGGACCCAGGGTGTTAGTTTGGCACCTTTCACAAATAACAGGCATTATGAAATAGACTGAAGATTCAAATATTAATAAATATTAACATCTGCAAGAGGTGCTCCCTTTGGCTCCAATTGTTTATACAGAATAGTGAGCAACACTATTTTTGCATAAACTAAATTCAATATTCAGAAAAAAATGTCATCACTTTAACATCTTACGTACCTTAGTTTGCCCAATTTCAGTCAGTTACCCTTTATGAGCCAATAATTTGTGTTGCAATAAAGCATGGCCTAAGCTTGGCTGTGTTTTGCCTTAGCTATATGCAAATGTAAAACTGATATTACTAAAACTGAAAGCTTGTTAAGCATATTCTCCTTCATCTGTATGTTCCCATCCCATAATTTCAGGGAAGAGCACATGAAAACGTCAGAAGCTGAGGATGATATTGAGAGGAAGCTCTTCAGGTCTTTCACCCCACGTGCCTAAAGATGAAATTCATTAATGCAGCACATGTACCTCATCTACATTTGACTGAAATTTTATTCTTTCCAGCTCCGTCGATGCAAGATTTGTCTTCCTGGGATTTTAAGACTTATAGTACTTTAAAGACATTAACTTTCAGTGCTATCATACAAGATTGCTGTTTCAACAAGACTTACATTTCCCAGTGCATTTCTATTGTTTAACCTGACAAACCGGGAAACAGGGAAAGATTGGGATCATTACTGATGCTCCCTACAGGCATGCATCTCAGATTCAAGTTGAAGCAATTCCTCTCATTAAAAACCATTTGAAAATGTTGGAAATGTCTGTACTTCTTTGCTACTTCTACTGTATTTACCCTATGCTAAAGTTTCTCTCTTCCTTCTTCTTTCTGAACTACTTTTTGTTTTTCCCAGTTATATAGTCTTGAATTGCCAGTTAAAAATAAATCTTAAAAAACAAGTTGTTGTAGACAACAACAGCAAAATCCTCCAAACCCAAGAGCCAGCTCTTTCTTCACTATGCCGCCCCGAGGTATAACGCAAACCAAACCGCAAGGACACAAACGTGCTAACTGAATAAAGGCAGATATCTTGGACCAGGCTGTTCTGGTAATGGAAATAAAGCAGAATGAACTGTGAGAGCAATGCTAGCTTTTTTGATGGAAAGCAGAAACAGAAATATTGATCTGCTGTAAATAAAACCCCTCTAATATCAGTGGTTAATTATTAATATATTAATTATTAAATATAATGGCAAACCATGCCTTTTTAGGAGGGTTTGCCTGAGCCATTTACCCTTTTGTCATCATTATTCACAAAAGTCCTGCTGAAACAGTGGTCCAAGGAAGCATGCGGTGCTGCTCAGACCCCGACAAGCATTCCCTGATGATGAATAAGAGTGATAGCACTAGCAGGAAGCTCAACTTCTCTGCTTTCCTGCAAACCTTCTGAGTAGCCTTAAATAAATCGCTTCCTTTTTCATACCTGTCATGTTAATTTGGAATAATACTTCCTTAATGTGTAGAAACCTGGACAAATATCCTGGAAAAAGCTAGATTTAATGTAAATCAGAATGGATGCTGTAGGGAATTAAGAGCTTCTGTAAGGGCAAGCCTTGCACAGCATGCGTGTTAAAATAATCATACAGCAGCTCCCTCTATTTGTGCCGCCACCACACTCTTCTTGCTTTCTTTACTTTGACCCATTCATAGGGTAACTATTGGCCATACATTGCCAAGGCAATTTCCTAACGTAGACCAGGGGTCAGGGCAACCACAAGCCATTCTCTTTATAGGAAGCTTACTGCAGCCAATATGTTTAGTGAGGAATCATTTTTTTAAACATATGCCCATTAGACTTTTTTCTGCACAAACAGTCCGCCAGCTGCTCAGCCAGCCAGCAGGACTTGAGGAGGACATAGGCAAATATGAAGAATGAGGTCTGCTGATCTAGAAAACTTGTGGGAACCTTTGATTTCTCCTTTGAATGACAAAGAGTACAGACAACAATTTCACAAAGGCAGGGAGCTGCTCTTGTACAGAGTGATAAATCCTAATAATTGCTTTTTTTCCCCCGAAGTTATTATCATCTGAGACATTCTGAACTGCCCCAATGTAAGGAATATGTTTTATTCTGGTTGACTTTTTGATAACACAGTCACTCCACAGACTGAAAAATCTGGCACTGACTGGAATAAAACTGTTTTATTCAAACTTAAATTAAAAGTGCATTGATAATTCGGCAGAATGATGTGGCATCTTAAGTTCTTTCAGACTACAGTATTCCCACTGAATTTTGAAAGAGGAATGTCCATTAGTTTGGCTAAGGGCCAAATTGTTAGTTTGTCTAGAGATCATCTTCAGGGAAAATTGACTTATTTAGCTTGAATAAAGAAATCAAATATTTATCCATTGCCATGATGTATAAACTGGAAGGTTAAGGCACAAATCTTGAGAATTCCATTAAAAGACTCCTGTTGATCTCGATTCCTCTTTTGGTCTGTAATGGTGTTACAGATTAACACCATAGGTGTATTTGTCTAATGTCCAGTCTAAATCCTGTTAAAGAGTCTTTGTGCTCTTTAATGAGAGATGAACCAGGCTCCTGCTTAGCCTAGAGGAAAGTTACTCTCTTATTTATACTAGACACGTGACTATCCAATTAGAAATAATTTTCTCAGTTACAACATATATTATTATTTTGTTATTCTTCACTAAAACAAATAGTTCTGGCACTGCTTTCATTTCCTGCATGACATATTCCTTTCCTACACAGTGTGCACACTCACAAATGTATTTGTTGTCTGAACAGCAAATGACTGTTATCCAGATGGAAAATAGACATGTTATAATCAAAAAGCATGTTCTGCTTTTAACCTCACCAGTTTATGGTTCAATAAACCAGAGGATTTATTTTCTGAACCCATATCAGAAGCTAATTTACAAAAATATGCCGTATATAATTAATACCCTTCTGGCATTCAGAATAACAGGCAAGAGTGAAAGAAAATTTGAAGTGAATGTGAAAAACAGCAAGATAACTACCAAGCTCAGTTACCAGGTTTAATTTGGAATAAAACAAAAGAAATTTCAAAACCATTTTTGCTGGTGGTAGAACCAGATAATTTCATTGATCCAGTTCATCCAGTTATGCAGCTTCAAGTATTTAATCAAAGATTCACCTGTTTTCATTAGATCCGAATCTGACCCTTTTCCTCCCCTTAATATAGTTTAAGTGTTAAACAAATAAAGACAAAATACTTACTTAGGACCGAATCTTCTAGCATTGTGAACAAGAAGCAGTTATTTACCCAACAGGTAGTACTGTTAGTTAATAACATCAGAACAGCTGTTTGAAGTGAGACCAAGAGTTCATCTAACCCAACGTCCTCTCTCTACTAATGGCCAAATGAGCAAACACCTAGGGCAGAGTACAGGAATAAACCAGCCACACAGAGATCGCCTTGTGACCTCCCGTGATCTCAGCTCAGGAACTTCCTAAGCCAGAAACCGTATCTTCATCTTTAGGAGCACTTGGTAGGTTTTTCTCTAATTTGCCCAGTCACTTTTTGAAAATTTTCAACATCCGCACATTTTGCAGCATGGAGTTTCACAGCTTATCTAGGCACTGTATAAAGAAATATTTAAATATAAAATTTGAATACAGCTGCTTTACTTTCAGTGCAAGATACTACATGAAATGAGTGAGAGCAGAATACAGCCTTTCATTTCTCACCCTTTAGGTTAAATACCATATAATATATCATTAAATATTCTGGAAAGTCTGACTAGGTCAGTGACATTTAGCTTTTATCTTCTTCCTGTTTTCACTGAGTAGACTAAAAATCAGGGTATCTGTGTTATAGACAATGGTGATACTGTAAAAATGAAACTAAGGGTCTTGGGATTTATTTTGGTTTTCTGCTTACTCCGTAAGTCATTTGAATTAAATCTTTGATGAGATAATATGACACATAAGAAGGGTAAGGTTAATATTGAGTAGACTGAAATAATAGTTAGCAGGTTTGGCAAAACATAGACATTTATTTGTATGGCCTAAAGACCATCTCAGAATTTCACTTTGGTTTTTTTCCCAACAAAATATAGATACGTTTTAGAATAGCCAACACATTCTGTAAAAACTTTTCACTTTAGAAGCTCTTCATTATTTCATCAAAATACGCGGTAGAAATATCCCTGAGTGTTATGCCAGAAGGAACAAGTCTGGGCTTTTAGGCAAAGCTCTGATAGCAATAATGTCAGTGTTCAAGCTCTGACTGGATACTGACACTATCAAAGCTTGACTAATTAATACCGCCACAGAAAATGTGGACAAGGGCAACACAGGTACCTTCTTATAACTGAGGGACCAGACCTGGGCTGAGTTTCTATTTCTTTAAACATTCTCCATGACTCATATTCACCAGCAGAAAAAGCAAAATAACTGCACTGGCTTCACCAGAAGGTTAAGGCGTAATGGTTTTGGTTTTATTTTAGTGTTCTAAACAAAATTGCAGATCGGAGGTAAGGATGTTATAGCAAACAGTTTTTTGTAAAATTCATTAAGCAGTGTCAGTAGAGTCTATAAATTAATACTGTTCATACGTGGCCTAACTCTGATGGGTGGTGGTGGTTACTGAAAGTGTTATGTGACACAATATTCTCTGATAGCTCTGTAAGTCATTATATCAACCCCTGAAGTTCAGATCTTTTTGATATTTGCCATGAATTTCCTTTTGAAAATTGAAATTCATAGCTAGATGAGCATATCTTGCTGTATCTTTTGACACAATACAAAATTAATTTCCTCTTCAGATTTCAGACTTATTTCATGGCTACTCAATTACAATAGAATTTACCTAAGCTTATGATGTTCAGGAAACTATATTTTGTGGGGTTTGGTGTGTTTAGGCAAAACAATTGAGCCTAAATTTACAAGAAGGTTTTCTTACACACATAGAGATAACAAATATGGCTTTGTCATAGGATCACTGTTTTTCTGCTGTTACTTATTTCTGATTCCTCACTAAGGAGCAAGTATACACCCTTAATTTGTATCTTTAGTCTCTATTACCCAAAAAACGTTCTGTTATTTCTGCTTTGCTCTGCACATCATCTCCAATTGCTGTCTCCTTAAATGCACAGCAACAACATGGATTAAACAGAGACTGGATATAAAACGGGATCAATTTGGGAAAACAAGCAAAACAAAAACCCACTTGCACAGCAGTTACTTACTTTTTGCCCCATTTGGGAGCTCAGTGTCTCACAGCCCGGGAGCTCACAGCAGCAGAATTATTGCTTGTGGTGCCGGGTCTGCAGAGGCAGCTCATTCCCAGCACTGCTGCATCGCTCCGTGGGATTACGCTCTTTCACACGCAGCGAACTGCTACGTGCAGGTGGTAGAGCCTTTATTCTCTTAAAAACAACAGCTGTCTTGCAAAAGTCAAGAAGAAAAATCCAGCTGGAGGGATGGGCCTTGGCATTTCATTTCCTTCCATAGCACCAATAGTGGCACTGGGTACAGCTCCCTGAGCTCTCACTTTACCTGAGAAATGTTCTCTTAAGGTCCATAGAAAGTATTAGCTCAGTTTTCAGTTTTGCCTCATCTGTTTCTTTTGGGAAAAAAAAGTAGAAAATTAAATAGCACAAAGTTTAGGAGCTAGTGCTGAAATGCTGAGTCCTTTTGTTTAGATATGCCCTAATTACATGAATTACATTTTCAGATATGACCTTCTGCGTCTTGGAGTATCATTGAATCCATCTGAAATTCATTGACTTCGCTAGAGCAGGTGCAATTGTCAGGGACTCTGACATTCAGACTGTCCTAGGAGTCATTTCCTCACTCAACCAAAAATTATTTATCTGGCTTTGTCCAGTATTGGACACCCTATGGTCAGAACTTGCACTGTCTCTTAGTGGGCACTGAACTGAGCACCTCACTTGGCAAGGTAGGTTTGGTATATGGTCACCTTTTAGCGAGGGTGACTCAGCCCACCAAGGAAGCACAGAACCTTCCAGGGGTATCTGTATCAAATATTGACTAAATAAGGAATTTAAGGTGCCTGTGTTCCTTAAATAAGTGTTGCAGTTGGGGTGGATAGTATAAGTAAAGCAATGCTAACTGTTGCACATTTCGATAGAGATTTCATGGAACATTTATTTTACCTATCTACAAATGTCATGAATAAACGCATTAAATCCTGCATTACAGCCACAAAAATATTAAAATACACCTTTTTCTGTTTACTTCTAGCTACCTCAGAGAAACCTCACGAACACAGTAAGTATCAAGTTGCTAATATTGTTACTTCAGCTTTTAGGAGGAAAGCATTCCTTTATGTTGCCAAAGTTTTAGCAGCTAAAGGTGAGATTCATCAACCCAAGCTCACAGGAAATTTTGACGTATCAAAATGGTTTTGAATTACTCTGTAATGCAGGACCAGGTGTGTTTCACAGGTCCCAGTGTGCGTGGAAACTCTTTTCAAGTTCAGGCTGGGGTAAGACCTGCCTGTGCCCTCTGCCTCCGTGGCAGCTTCTCACTGGAAAAAATCAAGGGAGACACAGATGAGGAAGGGTCATTGCAATTCTCTGGCTAGGGCTTGATCCAGGCAATAGAGAGATTTATCTCTTGGTGTGCTGCAGCCCTCACCTGCTATACAATTTAGACATAGCTGCTATGAACCGGAAAGAAACATATTTTTAACATTCCTCTGAAATTCCATAGCTGTCTTCTTTTCTGTCTCATAATATTGGGTTTTGGGTATCACACTGTTTTTAAAAAGCATGAAATTGCATAAAGCTTATATTTTAATACCATATAATATTTATTACTTTTACTGCTTCACAATATATCTATGGGATCCAGGCTAACAGAGAAATATGGAAAGCTGTTTTTCCTTTATGCAATAAACTGTACTTTTATTTGCCATTCTATATGAGACAACCCTACTTACTGCTGTAATAAAATATTTTGATGATTTCTATATTAAACATTAAGAAAAAATTTTCTATATAGAGGACAGGTGGTAGCAATCAAAATTAGTTGTGGAAGCATTTCATAATTTTAGAAATTCTATGTTATTTCTAAAAAACACAATGAAATTTTGTGATTTCTTAAACCACATTAAAAGTAAAAAATTATTTTTCTTTGGCATTATTTTTATTTTTTAGGAAAGAAAATTAATATCTTTTCTCAAGAAAGATATTTATAAAAAAATTCTTCTCAAGTCTATTGTGCATTTGTAATGCAAAATCATCTTTTAAAATCATTAAGAGAATCTTTTATTTTTAAAATCTCCTAAAAATTAAAAAGCCCTCTAACGTAGGGGTTCTTCTTATTTGCAGAGCACGAACGCGTTAAACATGAAAAAGCTGTCTCTCAGACTAAGACAGGTAGGTTTGGTAATTTAATTTCCAGTTACTCCTGGGTCCATTCAATCAGGATTTGTGTGGTTTGCAAAACTGGAAGACTTTCTTGAGCTAGGCATTCTTTTTTTTTTTTTTTCTTTTTCTTTTGGCTCTATGGCATTGGTTCATTCAGAATGGTGAGAGGAGCAAAAATGAGGGTGAAATTTAACTAAAAGGATTCAGCTTTCACAGTTTTTCATAGTTCCTGTGACTCTCATTGGTGCAGTACAGCTTACAAAGCGTTAGCAAAACCCATTTTCCGCAGTTTGTGAAGGAGTTCCCTGCTGCCCTTTAGTACATCAAAAAGGAATACTGGGAGTTACACCATCTCAGCCTTTTCGGTAAACCAGTTGTCACAAGAAGTGAGTCTGGTCCCCAAAAAGGAGGAGCTATAATCTCACCGGGTACTTGATAGCCTGCACAGAGGCAGCCTCCGGTTTCTGAATCTCAGAAGAACAGAACCTGAACAATTAAAAACAAAAAATATCTTGGGCTGACTATGCACTCGGGTAAACTGTAAGTAATACCCAGCAGCAACTGACTGGTGAGCAGGACAGGGCCCCCCCTTTCAAACCAGGGCTTTGTGCCTCATCATGCTTTTCGAAGAGGAAGACACTCAGGGATCCACAGCTGGGTCTGGTGTGAAGAAACAAGACTAAGAGGATACCTTCATAGAAAACTCAGCAGTTGGTGCTCTGCTTACATCCCTCCTGAGTGGTCTTACCAGATGCAGTGAGCACTGAAGAGCAAGTATCAGCATCCCATCAGCCTTTGCTGGCAGTGCTGCTGTTCAAACTTCACATAAAAATGAAGTACTCATGAATAAGTGGTTACATAAACCACTGAAAACCTTATGTGCTCAATGATAAGCAAGCAGCCTTTTTTTTTATTATGCTTCTTTTCCTGCCTTTTTTTTAAGACAAAACAATTTTTCCTATGCATTTACAATTTTTCTCCTTTGTTTTTATAATACAATATTCTACCTCTAAGTTAAGTATTTCCATGGACATTATGAGGCTTCCTGCAAGCCTTGAGTAGCTGATTTAGTGAAGTTGTACTACTGATTTTGAGTCAACAGGGCTCACTCTAGCCTTCGAAGACAAAGAGGCCAAGCTTTTCGTTTTGCCTTGTTGACCACTTTTTGTGTATTAACAGCTAGCAGAGTGCTTCAGCCAGCTGGTGGGTGCAGATGGGCTCAGCCAAGGCAGGAACGTCCTAGTGAGGAAGCCACCCCGTCCAGCCCTGTGCATCCTGAGAGGAGGGGTCAGTGGTGGCCAAAGAGTGGGTTGCCCGGGCAGGTGGCATGACCATTCACCTTTCCTGCAAAATGAAATCAGTCCTGCTGCACAACTGGCCTGATCTTATCCAGATAGCAGCATAAAAATAAATTTCCCTGGGGAGGCATTTGCAGACATCGGAGCATCATGTCACAGACCAGTACGCTGAACTGATGAGGAGCTTACTCTAGTATAGTATAGTATATTCCAGATTAAAACACTTGGAATTTAAATGCCTGAAGGAACAAAAAAGAAAAAAGAAAAAAGAAAAAAAAAACTAGCTAAATTTCCTTTAGCATAAAAGATGTCTTCTCAGGTGATTAATGGTTGCTTTGGAGAGCAGTGGCTGTTTTGAGTTTCAGTTGATGACTGGAAGTATTAATCTGCAAGCAGTGGTGGTAATAGTGCTTCTGCCTGCTGTGTGCCAATGAGTGCTCTTGAGTTAGCAGACTGAATTATAAAAGCCTTATTCCGTACAAAGAGGTGCCCTCCTTTTTCACCTTGATTCAGAGCAGCTTCAAACTATTATTCCTATGCCTCCTGCCATCAGACTTAGAAATATCACATGACTGAGAAACGAGAGAATTTCAGAAAATATATCGATCCTGTAGGGAAATGTTTAAATTAAAGAGTGTTTTGTGTATGCGTGTGAGAGCAAGTGAAGCAATAGATTCATTCCTGATGTAATTCTTCTGAAACTGTCTGAAATACACAGAGAAATGTTTACAGCTTTATATTTTTCCATTGAAATTAGATACATCAGGGAAAAAATGAATATTAATGCTTGTAGTGCTGCAAAACTAGAGCTCTGCAGAGGTAAGAAATCCTCTCCAATGAAAGAATTCAGAACTTTAAACTTTGGGCTTATTCAAAATCAGAAAAAAATCTGATTTTTTCTGAAATATTCACAAAAATTATTTGGACTTTTTGTAGCTTTATGAGGTCAACAAAATTTCTTTTTTTTTTTTCCAGACTCCTCATGATACAGTAACAAAAAGTACTTGAGAAACTGAAAATATTTCTTCTATTCCTGCCAAAATACTATGTATTATCCTAATCAGATTTTTTTTCACTGCCTTTCTTCATACCGAATTCTGGTGAATAGAAATGATTTTGTGAGGCTTCCTGATGTCTTGAAGTGTGTTCCCTCATAAAGAGTGTTCTCCTTAAGTTGTGATAATCTGCTCCTTCAGTTTTCCTTCTGGTTACAACGAACGGCTAGAAACTCTGAGAAAAACGCCATAGAGTCACCTCCTGGGTATCTGCCAGGAAATGGATCAGGGTGTTCTACAGTGGAATCAGCAGATCAATAGTTGTTGTATGGTTAGGTTGCAGAATAGGTAGGTGAATGAATACCAAAGAATGATGGTATTTCTTCCCAGATGAATGCAAGGCCACATGCCTGTTCGAGACACTTTGTTTTCAGGAATTAATTCATTTTGAAAAGAAAATCGCTTCCATACTTTTAAATGGATCAGACATGTCATCCACTCACAGACTTATCTGATCGACTCCTAGAGCCACAGAGCAAACATTGCTGTAATTTCTCACCAGAATTAGAAAAAGCAAAAATATCCTATTTAGTGCTCAAAAGAGTGGGGATAATAGCCAAAGAAAGAGAAGCTCCAAACCTTTTGAGCTTTACTTATTGTTAATCTAGTGGATGGTACAGGGCCTATGTTTAAATTCAGCATGCTGGGGTCTTTTGTGTATTGGTACATGGAAAACTTAATACCCCAATCTAAATTAGTGAAACACACAATTATGTGCTAAAGCTCATCTAAGAGCAGAAAAAGGGTAGTTTATCTCAACAAGTTGCAACTTCAAGCTGCTGGTTGTGTTATAAAAACATTTCTAGCTTCACAGAGAGCAATGAAATGGAGATGAGATTTTTTAATACACTGTTTTCATAAGAAGCTGACAATAACAATAGCTGAGTAAGGGGGAAAAAAGCCCTAACTTAATACAAGTGAGGAGAAATTAAATCGCCACCTACCAGACGACAACTTAAAAGCACAGCAATGCAGGGCTATATTTTATTTCCAGAGAACAGAAAAGATCAGTAACCATGGAGCTTTATCCCTCCCTGTATTTTCCCCCATCAGTACTGATATCCTTCCAGAAAAGAAAAAAAAAAACAAACGAAAAAAACCCAAACCAAACAAACAGAACGCAAACCACAATTGTTGTATGTTTCATGTCCATATTTGCACCGTAGCTTTGCTGAATGTTGTTGTGTTATGGATGAGAAACATGGACTGTACAGCAATGAGGCTATTTCTCCATCTATTGACACATGACAAATGTCTTTTTAGGCCTCTTTGGCACGTGTACATCTCTGGGAATCTCAGAGAGCTAAGTTAAAAAGAAATCAGCACAGAGAAGAAGATAAACCTGCTCTCTGTCCTCAGAAAAGAAATACTCTGGAAGTTACATGCTAAATTCAAAGGCAATATCGTGTATATCAAAACCACTCAGCAGTCTGCTCTTCTAAATACTGTATTATCCACCCACATATTTGGTCAGAGTGCAGATTTAGGATTTAGCATCCCAACTTGGACATTTGGGTTCCAGAGAAATAGCCCCTGCAAAAAAAGCAGCAGTTCTTGAGGTTGATTGCTTGAGGGTACATAGATACAGTGATGGGTAAACCAGGGATCTGATAATTCACAAGTGGTTCTAGCTGCTCATCGCCTTCCCAGTACTTCCCTCCAACATCTCATTTAAGAACAAGTTTGACTGCCAGGCTGGAAGCATTGCTCATATTCAGGAGCCAAGCAGCTTTGTGCATGCATAGACAGCCTAGACTATCCTGGAGGGTTTCTAGCCAACTAGTACTCAGATGAGTTGAATGGCTTCAGGGGACAAGACATCCCTGCACGACCTGACCTCCACCCAGTCATTGTCAGCTTGAATCTGATGCCTCACAGAGGTCTTGGGGAAAAGGAAGGGGCCAGAGGCTGTAAAATGCTTCCATCAGGGAAGGGAAAGGGAAATACATTCTGAATGTGTCTTAAGCATATTTAAAAAGAAAAGTAGTGATGCATGTGAATGTGGAAAGGCAGGGGTTAGGAGAGGGATTTGAATTCAGGTATGGGAAAAGAGAGCAAATGGAAGCACAGCTATGAAAGGATCAGGAAGGGGGAAGTTCAAGTCAACCAAACTGGTCTGAGTAGAGATCTCAAAACAAACATCCCAATTACCACCTGCCTGGGTGACTGGGCAGTTAAGACAAACCCCACCTGTAGTCCTCCTGCACTTCTGCCTGAAGCTTCATCCCCCAGCCTGCTCGGAGGAGAGGCAGCTCAGGTCTGGTGGCTGATGTCGACATGGGTCCATGTCATCTGAGAACTGTGCAGAGCAAAGCCACAGGCAGCTCAAGAGCTTGTGAACTTGGGCAGCTTTTCTCATGCGATTAGCAGAAGCTCAGGGCTGCTTTAAGTTTTTGTGACAGATATCCAGCTGGGTCTAGGTAAGTTTGTCCAGTAGCAGGTGGTATGAACTGGCATTCAGGCTGGCACTGTCCCATGTGGATATGGCCTGCGAGTTAGCATGTGCTTGGGATCTCCTACCTTTCTCACCTTCAGAGTGTAGACACACATACGTCTGTACATAATTGTGCTTAGTCAGTATCTGAGCAGAAGTTCTCAGCATTGTATAATACCAAACTGTTGAACTTAGATGCTTAGCAAGGTGATGTCCACAAAGTTATAATGGTTGTGTTATTAGAATACAGTTTTCACCTGAGTGCCTACCTGAAAGACACTACGAGGTATGTGGCTGTTTTCTGGTGGCTGAGACATTAGCCACAGTAATTTATTTTTTCTATGGAGTAGGATCTCACCATACAGTCAGAACTCATAATGCATACATGTTGTTCTACAGTGCCGCAATGGGATAGTGATGCTAAAGACATGCATTTATTTTGTCATTGTGAACCATATCTATAACATCACATACAGAAATATTTTTCTAGTTATATGCACCTTTGCTAACACAGTGTGAATTTCTAATTTTAATGCTGCTTTCATGATACAGAGGAGAAAATTAAACAACAAAAGACAACTCCCACTGAGAAGTCAGGTAGGAACAAGTAATTCTCTCCAGATTTTTGGGGGGGGCGGGTAGTGGGGGTGTTAAACACTGTTCAGGACTCTTCTAATGTAGTACATTTGCATTGCAATCATTTTGTTACGGTATTTTGAAATATGTGACTGATAAACCTTTCTTAGAGCAAATCCAGCAGAGTGGCAACTGCAGATACCAAAGAACAATCTTTCCAATGACAAAGCCAGGTCAAGATGTTTCAGCTCTTGGGCTGCTTGTTCCAGCCTATCTGACAGAGCTGGGATAATGAAATGGGGTAGAGCTGTAAATCAGATCTCTGAAACGATCCCAAATATCCTTGTAAGGCATTGCTGTTTGGTTGGGGTTTTTTTAAACTCAGATCTTTCAAGCAACTGAATTTACAGCATAGAAACCAGTGCCCAAGTAGAGTGGTGCAGGCGGGTGAATCACCAGCTGGATTAGGGACTTGGATGGATCTTAAACTGGCTTTCTCATGGGGAAAGTGTTTTTGGAACTAACCTCTAAGTCTTTGGTTATTTTCTATGATATGTACCTTGTAGTTTTTGTAATAATAATGCTGACACAAAAGATTTAAGTAATATTGACTGTTATAGAAGCCCTGAAGGGTCACACAAGGAATGAGAACATTCTTACCGTGATTGATGGTCTACACAAAGCTGTTTTGAAGGCTTTTTCTAGATACCAACCTCTCGATTTCTATTGGGGGTAGCCTTGCTCCAAACATAAAATGAAAGATTGCCAAATCTTAGACGATGATGCCAACAATGGTTTTTCTTTTAATATGGTGATGATGATGATGATGAATATTTTCCATAAAATAAAATATTATTTTGTTTTAAGCTGAACGGTGCTGTTTACTACCTCATTTATATTCTTATTTTGTATATGTTTTATCTTCTCTTCAGTAGCAAAATAGATGCTGTACAGAATAGTACAGTTCTGTCTCTAATTGTGAACATTCATATAGTTTATGAGTTTATATTGCTTTCTATAAGAACTCTCATGATAATCTATCATTTCACTATGAAATGTTTTGCAACACTCTATCCAATAAAAATATTGTTTTGATAGTTTTTATCTGATAATAAACTGCTGTAGCTTGTTCAAAACCATATAAATTATGATTCTGTTAAGAGAATTGGAGAAATTACTGCAAAATACTTCAATATATTTCTAACCTGAACATTTAATGAGTTAGCAATTACTGATAGGCAAACAAGTCTGGAGAAGGGAGAAATGGCATCTTTGAACTTACAGCATTTTCACACTTAAATTCACAATTTTTTTTAGGGTCAGCTAAGCTTCACTCAGTTTGTGAGCAAAATCAGAAGGCTCAAATTGTGATTTAGCAGTGGTTGGAAACAAAACTGCTAGAAATATCATGACTTGACTACTTTTTGTAAGATTTTTTTGAGTCAGGTGCTTGCCAAGCCTTTTTCCTGTTTGTTGGAACCAAACTGAAAATGCAGTGTTTCAGGTTGGCCATCTTAACATAAGCCACTACAGAAATAACTTGTAAGTTTTCAGATCAATACCTGTTGAGCTTGAAACAGGGATCTTCAAACAGTGGGTAAGTCATCCCATCTTTCTTTAACAAACATTTTGTAATGAAATGAATTATCCTCTGGAGATGACTAGGGCTCTCCTGATTAAAAGTGCAGACAAATGTTTTCTTGATGTTGCAAACCAGTTGAATCCCACCCAAAATTTCCAATTAGTTGTTGACTGGTCTGGAGCGACTTCTGATTTACGCTATTACACAGGGAGAAATGGTCCTGGAACACATAAATGTATTACTGTGCTAAATGATAAGATACTGCATTATTTCAGCAGGAGCTAATAGCTAGTGGGACTTGCAAAGGTCTATACATGTTAGAACCTACCTGCATTTCAGGGGCCTGAATGCTGTGCATTTTCACATGGGTAGAGGAAGCTAAGAACAAGTGAGAACTGACTGCCATAAAAATATTTGAATATTAAAATAAAAAAAAAAAAGTAGAATCTCTTTTCTCTTTATATCTAAATATCATAATTTACCTTCTTTTGTCTTCTGTAGTCCAGGCAAAGCCAGCAAGTATGTGGTACCTACCTTGATCAGAAAAATTCCTGTAATATAGCTGGATATGTGTGGCTTTTTTGACTTTAACATATGGAAGCTGTCCCTTAGCAATTTCTAGTTTTGCTTAAAGCTATAGTGTCTTTACCGCCATGTCTTCCATTACTTTCATTTAACATATTGTCTTGTCATTGCTGCTTAAAAGTCTATTTGCCATAACCAATTTCATCAGCACAGAAGTCAACTCATTCTATGCTTCCCATATCACAAGTCTCAACAAAAAAAATTAATACAGGAGTGACAAGCTTTTTAAAAATCACTATTAACAATTAGTTGGGTTGAATAAATACTGCTGAATTAAAAAGAGAAAAAGAAAGACATCACATTATCTTCATAATCATTTATTATTTCAGTATAACTGTGTCCTGGTTTGAAGTAGAGAATTTTTTTTAGTCAAAAAGAACTGAAGAGAGTCCATACCTTAACTTACCACTCAGCCTGCTTGTTAACTTTCTATATCTTTCATGCCTTCTGCATGCAAGGTAAACTGCAAAAGTGAAAAAAAAAGAAATAAATATTCTGTTAAGTCCCCACATACTGCCACGCTCAAAAAAAGCCCAGATGTGGGAAAAATATCACTCTTCACTGACATAAGTTTTAATTCACACTTCATAAAATTGTTTCCCATTTGAAATTCCCTATCATGTCTTCATCTCGGCATTTCCTGGCATATATATTCACTTGAAATCACAGTTCCTAGGAGTTCAATTATTCATCTAAGTAGCAGAAGAGCTGAGGCATATTGCCCTTTTTTCAGGGGCTACTCACGTTTTGAACATTTTTCACTTTATAGCCCACCTTTGTGTCCTCCTTGCTCAAAAAGAACCTGATGCACAGATTTTTAGCTGTGGGAAACATCACCTGGAAACAAGGCCAGCACAGCCGTCCACTGATTCCTCAGCTCTAAAATGTATTGCGGCCCCTATTTGCACGCATTTGGCATAGCTGCTACTATGCTATAAGATCTGTGGTGTGGATTTCTTTAAATTCCTTTTAAGCAGGTATGACTTCTGTATAAATCATGTAGTGCTAGACCTTGTTTTTAAAACAAAGCTTCTTCATATTTTCTATTTTCAGTAACCTAACATAAATTCTCATTTCTTTTCAGTAATAATTATGAAATAGAAAGAAGAGTGAGTGTAGAGGGAAGTTGCACTGCCCACCAAGCAGTGCTAGTTCTCTAATTTTCCACAGCTAGATATAATATATTCATACAGAATAGGATGTGTTTGAGACTGGGAATTCAGCTTAAGTATGTCTGACTCAACAACATAAAAGTCGAGTGAATAGTTGCTGAGTTTGCTCTGTACTCTCCTTTCAAATAACAAAAATGGAGAGTAGATACAAATTACATTTCAGAAATTGAGGGAAGCCCCTGTTAATTGACTTATTCCTTAAGATACGTGCATAACTCTTAGTAATATTAATAGTAGCTGTATGTGTGGAGCTATGTGCAGTACTACTGAACTCCGCTATTTTGTGGCAGATCCCTCAGTGGATAATTTGTTAGTAACTAGTCATTTGGCTTTTTTCCAAAATAACAGCATGAAGTAACAGAAAATGAATGTTTATTCCTGAAAAATATAGTTAAAAAAAAAGATGACATACAAAATGTAACTTAGAAACATTAAGGCATTTTTATTACTCTTTCGTTTACCTAGAGCATGAAGCAGTCAGACATGAAAAAGATGTTCCACCTACAAAACCCGGTAGGCACTCCTGCATTTTATGTATTCATTACCTTTAAAACTGTTATTTAAAGAAATTGCAAAATGCAATTGCATATGACAAATGTTGAAATCACGGCCCTTTGATCTATTTTCCTGTATAGATTGGCCTTGACTTGTCATTCCATAGCTAAGGTAGCACAGTACGTACTTGCAATGCCTGTTGTCATTTTCTGGAGAGAGAGAGAGATATAGCAAAGGTCAAATTTCAGCTTCTGTAATTCCGCTGATGTCAAAGCAGCTGTGCCAGCAAAGAATTTCAACCATTTTCTGAAAGTGCTTGCTTTAAATAGTTTCATTTTGCTAATTATTTGTGGGTATCTGCCATTTATTTGGACTTCATAGCCTTCCTGTGCGAGTCAATTTCTCAGGACCGGCAACAGTTTAATTTGCCTCCATAGCAGGTATTATACGATATACTATTCTGATCATAACCTGGCACTATCCATTGTCTATGATAAATGTCTCTGCATATCATAATACCTTTGCAGCCTCACTTGTACACGACAGAGCAAAATTCCTGCAGGTATAAGAAGCAGCACTGTTCAGTTTCACTGTGAAGCAATCACCATGGGTTTAAAAATGTCTTCTCCATGCTTCTCAGTGAAAGGAAATAAGTGAAGAATTAAAATTCTTATTGTTAGCATTATTCATTCTTAACTCTAGCACAACAATTATCATGTGTAGATGAGAACATCCCTTCTATTATTATCCATCATTAGCTTGTTATTAATTACTGTGAGATTACTAAAAATTATGTTTTGATATGCAGTAAATACATAGAACAAATAAAGCCATTCTCCACCTTAACAGTATTATGCTGCACCTGACTGTTCTGACCATTTTTCTTTCCTCTTTTCACTTCCCAGTCAAACTGAAAAACACTGCAAGTATGTGTCGTGTCTTGTTTCCTACGGCATATAAACCTTCTTTTCAGATGCATGTTGCCTCAATTTACATTTTTGCAATTACGTCACATTAAATAATGCTATTTTCTTGCTTATGCTACTGATACTTTTGTAGTCAGTCTGCTTAGTAACAGCTGAACACACCGAAGTACATTTATAATTTAATATTGTGAAGCTGAAACACTCAAAGTCCGTTTGCAAATTTTACTTTTTATAAAAGTAAAGTAAATCATGCTAGTAGCATAATTGATCCTCGGGTGATTTCAGATAAGTGTAGACACATAATTTATCTTTATGCAAATATATTGTTTATAAAAAGTAGCAAAGCGGCATGCAGCATAACTGAATTAGACAACCTTTTTGTTACTTCTTTTACCATTTGGAAATGACTTACTTCATGAATTCACTAAGCGTGCTCTTGGCCTTTTTTCAATATGCTTTTTCTTCCCTACTTTAATAAAAATCTAAATTAGATTAAAGAAGAGAAAGGAATATTTCCATTTTAGCTCAGTTTTAAGGAGGATTCAAGAGGGATCTCTTGCATAACAAAGACTTCCACTGAAGTCACTGGGTAATGTCCTTGTTAAGGTCAGTAAGACTTCTGAATAGATAAAGACTGGGATTTATGCTTATTGTGGCAAGTCATTGCACGTTACGTACTGCAAATCACAATCAAACAACAATCAGAAAGACAGTGTTTACACCATATGTTTTGAATTGTGAAAATGTTGAAGTATGGACGATCACAGGTGAATTATTTGTAGCCTCTTTAGCACAGGATCTTTGTTTTCTTTTTTTGTACTGTGCCTGGCACCAAACTGTGTGTTATTCTGATGCAAAGTAATCTATAAAGAGTACCCAAAACCAAGGCCAAGCCCCATGAGACACAGCCCTCTTCCTACTCCAGGTCAGAAACTGACAACAAAGCAAGGCAAACTGATTCCATTAAGCTTCCTAAATTAGTCTCCTGTGTTAGGTGCTTGAAGTTAGACAACACGAATACTTGCTCTTAAACGCCTGTCAGAAGACACATTGATATTCTGAACCCTAGCTCCAAGGGAAAGGGGGAACACGAAGCATCTGAAATGTGCCAACACTAAAGGATCTCCTGCAATTCTGAATTGCAGTGCTCAGTTTTCAAGTCATCATTGCAAAATTATTACTTCCTGTGAAGCTGTTGGTGGGTTTATTTCCATTTTTGCCAGTATTTTAAGTAAAATTTCCTCTATTTGATTCCATCATTCAGATTTGTTCAGTCTTATGTTCACTGGATCTGTTCACTGACATTTTATGTCTTCTGCACTGATTTATCTGAGACCCACTGATGGCACTCTCTTCTCTTGGAGAACCATCAGAGATTTAAGTGACTAATTCCTCATGCTTTCTACAAAAAGGATCATTTTAATCCAAAAATCACTGTCTACAATGCTTTTTTTATCAAGAGCTATATTACCTGGCATATTGTGAATATAAGGAACAGCCAAGATATTTTCCCTTGACCTTTTGCAGAGGGATATTTGTGCCACATTCTTGAGCTTATATCCTGCTGCTTGAAATCATTATAAAGGTTAACAGTGCCTTTAGAAAAAGAAAAGGAAAAAAAAAAGAGAAAGAAGAGTAACAAGCAGACCTATGATCGTATACAAAAGTAATTCTGTTTACACTGCCTATTTTGAGCTAACCATCCTTGAATATACCTAGTTCAAGATTTTAAGCATGAGAGCTATCTATTTTAAATTACTTTTTTCCACTCAAAGAATACTTGGTTGGATCACTGCCTCCTTTATTTCTAGAGCTCTGTATAGCTTTGCTTCATATATTTCTCAGGCAGCTGTACAGTGTGCTTGCCATAATATGAACATAGCTAGCATGTAATTCAGCAGGAGACATAGACATGGACATAAAATACTCATTGATTTTGGAGTTCAGGTCTACTAGGAATGTGAAATAAATCCATACACTTTTCATGGGCCAAATTTATTCACGCATTACACCCTGTGCAGTCTTACTGTAAAAGTGAATGGGGTTTAAATCAGTAGAGCAATTGTATCATTAAACAAATGACAGGTTATAAACAGAAATCCAAGGCTGAGTTTGAAAAGTCCCCAGATTAACAACAAATACATTTTTATAGTAACCTGCTAAGTGAATTACCATGCAGTTATAAAAATAATTAGGAAACTATCTTATTTTTCACTTTTTCTCTTTTAGCATGCAGGAAGGTCTTTGAGAGCAATTGACCCTATATCAAATTTGAATGTGTAATGAGACTCAAAATTTCCTCCCTGCATACTGACTAAAGACCCTCAAACTGTGAGCAACTACCTTGAACAGAGCACAAAACTAGTGGCTTTTCTTACTCATGCAAGAAGTAATACCAAACTGTTTTGCAATCAGGAGGAAGAACTCCTCAGTTAAGGAATGAGGGCACATACCCGTTTCCTAGATTTGGTGCTTCAGACAAATCTTTTTTTTTTCTCTTGTGAAAATGAGAAGAGGTGTTAATCCATGGGTCATGATGTAGTAATGTATCAGCTTTCAGCAACTATGAGCATGATCATAAGCAGAAATGTAAATATTAAAGGACTTAAGTATGCTAACATTTAATAGCAGCAAAACTGGCCTTTGCTGAATGCCTGTGGTGCCTAAGTATTGAGCACTGGCATTTATGAGTCTCCTTATGAACAAAAACCTAAATGAAAGTTTCCTGGGATGTGTTAGTGGAAGCCATGTTTAATTGTTCAGTCTTCCTGTTGAAAAAGCATTGACTGAAAATTTTTCATCTCGGTATGAGCTGTAGAACCTCATGTTCATCTGAAGCCAAAACTTGGCATGAAGAAAATACAGAGATAATTCAATCAAAGGAGACCTTGAAATGTTTTGTGAGCATATTCCTTTTTTATCCAGCTCTAGGTTCAAAGAATAAAAGTTTGCTTGCCTAGTGAGGTTATTCTCTTTCCTTAAAATTGGGTTCTAAAATAAAATGAACTAGCAATGTATTAAAAAATTCTGGGATTTCAAATCACAATTTAATTAATTCCCTTGATTTAAAGAGAGTAATACTGGGAATTTCTATCCCATTGCATTGATCAATTTTCATTAATTATTATGATTATTATAATAGCACAGGAATATATGCTCCTTTTGTGATAGATGCTGTGCAAAGATGTAGTCAAAATTTTTCCAGCTCTCAAGAGCTTTTACTCTTAAATGGCAAGGCAAACTGACACTGCAGGAGATAGAGTTAACACAGAGGTGAATGCCAGCTATTCAAGGTCAGCATCAGTCTTTGGCTGGGGTGTGTGGATGGTAAGAAGAGAGAGGTAACAATTAAACTGAATACATTTTTTGGAAAATAGCATAGTCAGCTATAACCTTGAATGCACATATAAAAAGAACTCTTTTTAAATATTTGCTTGTGGGAAAGCTTTGATTGGCACAGCGTTTGCATTTGCAGGAACCATTGCATGCTGGATTATAGTACTTCAAAGAGTGGGACTCAGCTTTCAGTGTGAAATTCTGTGCACACGCCCATTGTTAAGGCACATTTCTTTGAAAATTAATATCCTGCAGAAAAGTTGCAGATGAAAGAGATCTGTTTAAATGGTTACTTGCCTTGAAAAAAACATTGTACTGAACCTCATTTTCTTTTCTTTCCCCTTTCCTCTTTATTTCTGATTATTTTCCTGGAGAGCCAACAGGTGAAATCCCAACAGCAGGTAAATATTACATTTCTCTGGTATGTCTTATGGAAAGAATTAATGAACCTGCCAGTGTTGATGAATACATGTTGTTCATCAACAATGAACAAGGCTGATGTGAAGCAACACCGGTAAACTGGCAGCATTACAGCTACGCAGTTCTCTACCAAAGACTGTTCTGATTGGCTGATTATGTTATTTTCACTGTTCATCTTCTGCAGCAGGTTTTGGAGAGCTAGACACAGGCGATCAGCACTGAGCAAGCTAGTGTTAATCAGATAACACACGCACCAGAAGACATTGAACAAAGCGTTATTACAACTGGTTGGGTGATATGAAGTGAAAATGAACAATTCAAAGGCAGTCTGCCAGTTTTCTGCTGTAGTCAACGGGGAATACTGAAACAGGCTCAGATGCCTGAAGCAATACACTTTACTTAATTTCAGTCTGCCTTGTTGAATGGAGTCACAGACTAAATGACTGTGTTTGTGGGCTGGGGAAAAGGATGCTGGAAAGAAGAAAGCACATGTTCTATGTATATGTACAATTAGAGAAAAATAAACTAAATAAAATAAATCAGAATCTATTGCTGCAGGACTTCACAGTGGTCACATTTGGTGGTTCTAAAGGTCCATCTAGCTCCCTATCCTGGGGTTGGGGTTTTGGTTTTTTGTTTTTTTTTTGTTGTTGTTTCAGATGATTGAAATTGCTCTAGGAAAGAGAGTAAAAAGCAGGCAATAGGAAGAGAGCTCCTTCCCTGATGCATTTTGGGAACCAATAATTAGGGAATTCTGGCAGTAGTTAGGGAATTACAGAATTCTAGTGCCTGAAGACTTTATCAGGAGTTTCCAAACTACTGTGCAACCAGCAATATTCAGACAATTTCCAATGACTGTTCAGAAAGCTGAGAACTGCTACTGCCAGTAAGGGTAGCAGCCACTGTTGTAATATTAGATGCATTGTATACATGCCATGAGACACATTTACCACAGTTATTATTCCAGGGAAATTACTAGGGTGATCAGTTTTGTGCAATGTTCTTACAGCAAGAACCCCATATTTCTGATGTCTGTCGCTTAATGTTGTTTCCCTGCAAATCTTTCTAGCCATGAAAAAAACAAAGACAGCTAAGGAAAAAGAAGGTATGAATTTACTCTGTGTGTGCATATATATGTAGAAGATCAAAATAAAAATAGTATGAGATTACAATTTTGCATGTATTGCTATTTGAAACAACCCCTAAAAGATCTATGTTAATTTTCAAATAATTATATATGAAAACTCTAAGTAATCATCTGTTCAGAATTCAGTCAATTTACCAACCTTGAACTGTGTTACTTTTTCCTTGCTAGAACAAATAATTGAGAAGAAACATCTGAAAGATGAAAAAAGCAAAGGTAATAAAGGGATAAAAATCTCTGCCAACAGCAATGAAAATGCAAACATTAGTTTTCATGGGATTGCAGAATGGAGCTTTGTTAGTCTTTCTAAATATGTGCAAGTAAGCCAAAATGATGAAATTGTACATAAATCCCCAGTAATTGAATGTCTGATGGCCCCTTTGCGTGTGCATGTCAAGGATTACATCAGCACATCCATTCTGGCCGCAGAGGTGCCCTGCCTCTGACCCTCCCTGGCTGGTAGAGCATTAGCCCGTCTGCAGGGTCCTCCAGCACTGTGCCCCCAGATGAGCGGATTAGTAGTCCCACTCAGTCTGCTGTTAAACTCCTTAGTGAGGTAGCGCATAGTTCATCTCCACAGCTTGTGTGATGCTTTAGATCTCCAGCTTCATATTGTAGCATAACTACATTGATAACAAGAGGCGCTTTTTACACATAAGATATATTTCATGGTCACCTATATTCTGACTTACCTGTTGGACACAGCACTGTCTTGATTGTTTCTCTACAGTAATATGTAAGACAGGGAAATGGTTTCTGCTATATCTCTGAAGGTAATTAATAGTAATAAGTCACACTAATTTATTAAGTTAGTGGTCTAAGACATAAATGTCTTCTCTATATTGGTTAAAGACAGTGACTTGCATAGAGACGTCGTATATTGAAGTCCTGGAACCTCAAAGGATAACAGTTAGTTGTATTTGTGCAAGTTTGTTAAACTAGTTCCTAGATGCGGTTGGCTTCTCTGGTTTTACTAGGCATAAAATTTCTGTTTAAATAATTTATTAGGAAAGTAATGCTTAAAAAAAATCTGGTTTATAGAGATTCCTATCTGTGAGTTGATTCCAAGAAACTAGCACGTTTCTTACTGAAGTTTATTTAAATATTTTGGCCTTAAACTGAAGATTAATTTGTCATCTATGTTTTGTTCTTTAGGAGTCCCGCCAGTAAAAGAAGCCCCACGACATCACAACCTGACATCAGGTACATGATTTTCTTTTATTGTAAAGGAACTTCCTTTTTCTTTGCAAAATTTTCCTTTTTGTTTTTCATGTTTTGGTTGTGGTTTTGCTTGGGGTTTTTTTTGTAAAGGAGATCACACTGGCAATCTTTCCACATCTCTCATTCGAGTCTAGGGAAGAAGATATGAGGCAAGCCAGGTAAATCAAACCCATAAATATTTTTCCTGTGGAGAATGATTTGCTCAAATGGTATTGTTTTACCACCTTCCTAAACTTTTAGTCATATATTCAGCTAATTACTTTATAAGCCAAGTGGGCTATAATTGATTTGGCAGTGCATTGTTTATGCTCCTCATAGAAAATCTGTTCCATAGTAAAAAGCACATAAGGAGAAACATGTTCATTTTATTTTCTCTCACATTAATAAATATTGTCTCCCATCACAGTGTGCCCACCACCCCAACCCCCCTGAAAAAGGTGAATAAAGGTAGGGCATTTTAGGAGGAAATCTCTCTGTATTGTGTTATGGGTTAGCTCTGTGTTTTTCCTAGTTTATGGTAAAAATAAAAATATGTTCCAGATTCTTGACTAGTATAAATTAATTCCTATGACTTCAGTGGAACTGCATTGATTCATGACAGACAAGGATCAAAGTCTTTAATCTCACCTATGAGTTGTAACTAGTTTACACAAAAAATATGAACTGAATATTAATATGGATCCTCCCAGTGCAACTTTGTTATCTTAAACTACTGAGGAAAGAATTTCACTGCTAATTATCCAGACTGTTTTGTTGTATATGATTTTTTTACCTCTTTTACTATAAGTAGAATGCTTTAAAGTCCTATTTACATGATATAAAATGTGTAATATATGTGTAGTTATAAGTATCTATGTATTTAGAAATATCTGTTTATCCATATGTATAAACTTAGAATATCTGAATGATAATAAAAAAGGTAGCTAAGTAGAAAACAAGTATAGAACAATCTGACATCAAGGAAGAGAACATGCAAATGAAATGCTAAGATCAAACATCCACATGTTATCACATGTATTTGTATGAAAATATTTGCACGCATGGCTCACAAGACTTTGTTGTATAAGGGCAACCACATTTACATGTAAGAATACCTTCACTTCATTTTTCACCTTGTTTTTAATCAGGTATACAGAGTTATAGAGTCAGATATAGACTTTAGTTCCCCTTCCTGATTCTGTTGTTAACTGATAGGTACAGAGGATAGAATCTATGCTAAAAGTTATTACTAGTTTATTAATAGAATTCATACAGATCAAGTAGTGCTAATCATAACAAATAACCAGTAAGTTAAACCAAATATTTTGCCAGGAGAGAAAAGAATTATCTTATGCAGCAAAATTCCAAATCCAGCATAAAACAGGAATGCACTAAACTTGTCTGCCAGCGGACTTTCTGTTGCACACCACACTCCTGCAAAGTTTACATCTTTCAAAAACTGTGTTACTGTGGCTTTCATTTACAGTAATTGTTATGATTGGTTAATTTAATTGCACATTATCATTGTGCAATTATTCTTGACTGGATGTTTCCCAGATCATAAGCAGCTCTGTGCAAACAGTTCTTCATATCTGGCTTTGCGAACAGGACTTACTATGTTTTTTCAAACTATTTTTTGTCCACTAAAAACAATAAGTTTGTTTTCAGACAATGGATGAAAGGTTTCCAGAAGAACATCAAAGTGATTTTTTTTTATGAATGTTGTTCTTTGGTATTTGCTCAAATTGAGAATTTAAAAGCTGACACCAAATTCTAGGTCACGTACTCTTGAGCTGGAACCTGATAGCTTTTGCCTGTTCTGTTTGCAGATGAAGCCAGTGCATTTTCCCCAGTGCGCTGAATACTAATACTTTTTGTTGATAAATGGAAATAGAAAAGGATTTACACATTCTGAGATAATCTAAAAATTTAAATAGTAAATCTTCTTTCAGCTTTCAAAAGCTAAATAGGTTCCCATGTTCTTAGATTTTGATCAGAGTCCTTCAACCTTTCCCTGATATTAAAAACCAATCAGATAAAGAAAAGTAAGCAATTTAAAAGGCTGTATATATCTTCAATTTTAGAACGCTCCACATTTAAACAGAATTTTAAGCAGTACCGTACCTTTCATAAACAATGTGATACGTGCAGTAGACATTAAATGTCACTCCCTTGTAGTGCTGCAAGAAATTACTTAGAATTCTTTCCCCTTCTTTCTCCTGTCCTAAATGTCAAAATTGACACTTGTACCCAGATTGAAACTTACACCAAAAAAATGGGAATTCCTGGAACTCCTTTTTTTTTTCCTCCTTACAACACATGTATTTGCAAGCACACAGAAGCAGATTTTTTGACTCTTGGAGTAAAATTTGAGGAGTGTACAAATTCAACTTTGTGGTGAGGACTATCTACCATACCCTTTATATAACCAGCTGTATCCATTTATATAAGTCCTAGTTTGTTTCAAAGCTTATACCAGAGTATGAAAATCCAAATTAATCAAAAGTTGATTATGTTTATTGCAATTACCTTGTAACTGTCCTCACGGCTGAAAACTCAAGAAACAATGTGTGTTGCATTTGCATACAGTTAGCTGGAGAGGTTGATGTTTTTACTGTGCTGTTATCTAAGCCCACAGATGTGCAAATGTGGCAGACATAAAGAGAGGCTGTGATGGAAGAGCATGAAAAGTGAGAAATAATGAGATTGATACTAACCCCTTATAAATTTCATTGTTAAATTAGAGAAATGTGTGGATTATTCTCAAGGTCAAGAGAAATCAAACCAGTTATGCTAATTTCCATGTAAACAGATGTGTCGTAAATAGACTTATGTAATTCATGCATCTACCCTCATACATTTTTAGAGGTTTAAAACTTTCTTGGACATGAGAACTTCTATACTTACTGTCTAGTTGAAGAAGTTGTACCTCTGGGTAAACTAAAATTATCATTAAGCAGAGTTGGAACACCATTTATATGAACATACTATGCTAGCACTTTTACGAAATCAAGTATTTCTCAGCCAGAGTTTTCCTTTGGTTCTGCAGTGATAGAGAGCAATACAGTTTCTCAGATGTTTTCTAGCATGAAGAGGAATCATTTCATCATGTTATCAGCAAAAGTTATTCAATGGCACATGGTGGTCACCACATGAAAACCTGAGAAACTCCAGTGGATGAATTCATTACATCTCCGTATTAGCATGTGGTGATTGGTTTATTACTGTAAAGTTGTTTTATTGCTCTGCACTTTCTGTCTTCCTGTAATATATTTTCCAATGTAAAGGTGATTTCCAAACCTGCAAAAGCAGAAAGTTCTATTTAATGTGAGATTTGATATGAAAGCCATTTGAAAGACTATCAAGGATGTTCCTCAGTGCTGGGGGAATATAAACTTGTTAGCAGTGCAATATGTAAGATTTTTTCCATGGGTCATTATTTTGAAAGAGAATGAGACCACTTCCCTTTATTTTTTCCTTGGTTCTGAAAAATTTGAAGACTTTGAAGGTAAATATGATCTTTTCTCATTATTCTGAAGTTGTAGGTTTTGTCAATATTTCATTGAGCACAACATATTGGTACTTTTCTATAAAATAGAAGCCTTAAACTGCTTTAAAAATAATGTAGAATATTCAACAGAGAAGGCAAGAACTTCATCACTGCAGGACAGGTAGCTCTTATCTATAGATAGGTGATGAAGTGCAGATACTATATTTTCTGCTTTCCTTGGCACCCAGACAGTCCGTGTATCTCAGATGTATGATGGTTCTGGTATTCTGTCAGCAGTTTCTTCCATAATTTCAGCTGCATAAACTCATACTCCTGAAGCTGACTATTTGAATGTAATTCATTAAAACAGTAATAGCATCCTTGAAATAGTTTATATTTGAAATTCATCATTTTTTCTCACCAGAATTCAGCAATAAATCACTTATGTTAATTTTTTCTGAACATAAGGAAGTGTGCCATTGGCTGGAAAATAATAGAAGGAACTGGCACCCTGAGAAGCTTCAGAATTTTTTGTATATGATCTGTGCTCATTCATTTGTAACACCTATGTCTATGCAGGATATTCTCATTCAGTAAGATTTTCCAGGGTGCTCATCACTCTGCAGTACAAGAGCTCAGCATGAGAGCAGAATGAGCCACGCATTATGGCTGTTTGCAAGAGATTCCGTGTAGAACAGCCCCCATTCTGTGGATACACATGAATGTCTCAACATTTCACGTTTGTTAGAATTGTGAGGACCAAGGCTGCATTTACAGGCTTTCCAACAACTCGGTGTTAGTCATCCCACTATTCTGAAGTTGACTTTTAAAGAAATACTTGGAGACTAAATCTCAACAGGCTTGTCTAAGCGGAGACATGGAGGAATACTGTGCATTAACAAGAGGTGTATGTTTAAAGAGCTCAGTTAAACAATGTTAAATTCTTGAGTGGTCACTTATTAGGAACTACGGTGACCTTGATTTAATTAATTTTAACCTATTTTGAAACTGAATTGATGAAAATTTCACTGAAGCTGCTTTAATTCTGAATGAGTGCCCACATAACAATTTTATATGACCTAATTAAGCCATTTTTAAAGTTAACTTGCATTAATCTTCCTGATTCTTCCTAGATAGAAAAGCCATATAAGGGGGAAAGATCAGCCATATTGTGGTAGCTTTATGGTCTGGTCTAAAGCTGATTAAATCTCACTGGAAAAATTCTTACAGATTGCAGTAAGTTTTGAAACTCAAAATCTGTAAATACACACCACAAGTGAGAACAATACATCAGGTTTTATGTTAATGATAAGTTTATAGATAGCCTTTCAGCATAATGACATTGTAATCTAAATTATGAATGACAGACATTCTATTTAAATGCCCAAAGGATAAGTTTTATCTTTTGAAACAAAGAACTTCATGGGGAGAATCTGGAAGCACTTTGGGTTCCTGCTGTGTCTTCTACAGGAGGACATCCATCCCTAGCTCTAAACTAATCTCTCTTTTTTAACCTTTGGCTATATTTTGTAATTCCATTACCTTATCTTGAGTTTATTTGTTGTCAAGATTTGTTTACAATTAGGAATTACTGAGATTGTTTCTCAATCAGCTTTACATCATGACGAGAGTTACTTAGACTCATTTTAAAGTTCACCTCCCCGGTAGGCAATTGTAAGTTTTCAGTTACCAACACAGTGACAAAAGACAGGGTTGGTTCAGTTCAATTTTTGTGTAGCATCTAAATGTTAGCTACATATTAATAGCACTTGAACTTTACTAGCTCAGTCTTCAAATTACTGAGAACTGTTTCTTACTATGGGGGAAACCTCAGCTGTGCCACAACTGTGAATATGCTTTACAGACCCCGTTGATAGACTTTCATTTAAAAACTGTAAGAGATAAATCTTGGAGATTAACAAGCAGAGAGAGTCCTTGCCAACCGTGAAAACCACTGTTACAAATATAAGGTCAGACCCAAAACATTATTTTAGAAGATTTTAATGTCCCAAACAGTCTGTCAAAGACATTCCATAAAGCTTAAGGTTTTTACATCCATAAGGCACCCTCCCATACAAGCACAGAATTTTTTGGTGTCTACATCCCTGTTTTTGAAACAGGGAGAACTGCTGGCCTAGTGCCCAGTTCCTACAAAAACTTAATTAGGATCCAGGAACTTGATTAACAATTCCTCTCTGCCAGACATACTTTGAGTACAACTAACCCATCAGCAACATCAGGCCCTTGACAAAATGCAGCTGTAATTCATTTGCTTTTAAAATGGTGGCGACAGTGATATTTTCTCTTGTGTAGTCATTGTGTACTCTCCAAGGGATTTAGCTGACACTCTTACGGAGGAGCCCTCTTCACCTGAAGAGACTCAACTTTATATCTTCCACTTCCCAGGAGGGCACTAGGGCTACTGAGTTACAGAATAATATGTGTGTAACATCAGCTGCCTGTTCCTCTTGAATTGGCACAATTCCAGACCCCATTAATACAAGAGTCATTGGTATTGGAAGTTATAATAGACAAGATCTATTGATTTGATATAAAAGTCTGTTTCTACTTCAGAAACCTCTTAGAAATAATTCTTGACTAATTCTTATACTATCAGGCACCTTTAGTAATGTATGTAGCTAGCTCTTGTGGCTCGTGCACATGTACAGCAGTAAGTTTAATATCTGGAGTGCTTTGCATTCCATAATGGAGGGATATTTCCTGTTGTCACTAGAGAGCTGGTTTGTGACCATGACTTCAAATGTATGTGCTCTCGTTCAATCTAAATCTTGTTCAAGATGTCCAAAGTCCACTCTAAACCTTGGTCCACAAACACTATTAGACCTCTCCCATTATACTTGACAATGCGCCCTCTGAGCTTGGAGTGGTTGTTTACATCACGAGAGAATGAGCAAAATTCTACCAGGAATACACTAGGGGAAAACTCAAGAGTCCAGAGAGACATCCCAGAAATAAAGAACAATATTTGACAAAAAAATGAGTTGGAGGATAAGCAAAAGTTGACAATGGATGAGGTAAACAAAAGTTGGGGTTTTTTACAATTAATTCATGAATGATTACTTCTCACGTTAAGCCTAAAAATTATTTGCCTAGCAAATTATTAGAGAAAGACTTATTTTTCTATAAATGTAGGGATAAATTGCTCTAACTAAACAATATATGAGGGTCACAGCCTATGGAAAAGAAGACTATGAAAAAAAATATACTCTTTAGCATGCTGGTTTAGATCCAGTAATGAGAATCTGATTTGCCTAACTTTGCAAAATGAATCCAATTAGTAATGTTATTTAGGCCTGTTGGACAATGATTTCATTCCCTTCCTCTTAACTGGGTCAAAACATTTCGCTAAAACTAAACTAAGTGGCTCCAAGCATTTATAAATGTATACTAAATTTGTGCCAAGTCAAATAAAAAAAAAAATCTCAGCATAAGGCTCTGAATGATTTTGCCACAAATGAAATATCAATATCTAGTATCTTAATGCTTCTTTTTGTTAAGTTGGTTTTGCCCTTTAGTTTGACTGGTATATCTTCTTAAATCACACTGCAAAAAAAAAAGAGAAGAAAAATACATATCATGTATTTCCATGACATATATCATAGAAGTAAAGTTCTGTACAAAATGTAATTCTACGGTTTTCTGAGTCAGAGATTATTTATCTTTGTTTCAGACAAATGGCCTTTTTTTCAAATCCCTCTTGAACTTTAGGAAAGTAATTCCTCTAATACCATATTCCTTCTCTTCTAATGGGAACTTTGCTGAGAGGACAGAGCATCTCTTTTACTTTTTTATCAACATAGATTTCACTTTTAAACGTTTTTCAGCTGAAAAACAGGCATCCTGATGTTGGAGTGAGTAAATGTTTCCAGGTTATCATCAGTATAGTCAAATCCAGTAGACAAATGGTAATTATGTGATGCAATTCTTAATTAGTAAGACCAGAACTGACCGCAGATGCTGTGAAATATTTTAAAGAAGCTGGCCTTTTGAGCTTCTACAGTTTCTTTCTGTTTTTCCTTGTTCCTAGAACTGTGCAAATTCAGAGTGAGGAAGATGTTCTAATTTAGCTTCATCTTTCATTGTAAGTAGCACACAGGCACAGATCCAATCCTCCTAATCATAGGCACTTAAATAAGGGCATATTTGCACAAATTCTATGGTCAATGAGAGAGGAACTTCTCCAATGGGTTACTCATCCCTTCAAAATCTGAATTTCCTCTTAACATTATGCCATGTGGCTAGAGCTAAATCCAGAAAATAGTGCCTCTAGTGTCTGATGTTAAGCAGGATGAATTTGGGCCTATCAGGGTTTGTCAGTAGCATAGCTCAAGTACTGTCTCTTTCCTGCGTTTTTATTGTCATAAAGAAGTGCCGCTGCTCCCAGCAGAAAAGTTCTCACCGAGGAAGATAAATGTGTACACATAATGCTACATACATCCAAAAACCCACTTTCTTTAATAAAGATTTCAGTTAGAATGATAACTGAAATGAAGAAAGCACTTGTATCATTCAAACACCAGATTCACTTTCATTAGTTGCTTAACTGCCTTATCATTCACTGTTCCTCTCCTTTCCCCTCCCTTCTCCTCCCCTCTCCTTCCCTCCTCTCTCCATCCCATGCCTTCACAGCTGAATAAATATCTGATATTAACTTCCAGTTATTTGGTATCCATTCTTGTTAAAATAATAAGATCCCTGATTGTTTTTACCTTTTTCTTTGGTTTTATACATTTTTTTGTGTGCATAAATGTGTTTGTATGTAAAGTTTAAACCAATCTTTGAGTGACTGGCAGTTCATTAG
The DNA here is from genome assembly GCA_008921705.1 of Burhinus oedicnemus. NCBI lineage: Eukaryota > Metazoa > Chordata > Aves > Charadriiformes > Burhinidae > Burhinus > Burhinus oedicnemus. The sequence continues at coordinate 432,399 of VFFE01008991.1, forward strand.
AAACAATGATTTTAATGCAGTATGTTGTAATTACATTAGTTGAACATGCTGGCCATAGGAATAAGTCGACAGAGACCATGTCACGTCGACATGCCTAAGGTACGTGATCAGCACACAGTGCATCCTATCAGGATACTGTCATTGTTTATTGAGCAACAGCAACAAAATGCAGATCTGTATTGCTGCCCACCAACTACCACTGTGGTCTCATGTGATTACCATTGCAGACTGTGAAAAAATTCAACAGATTTTAATAGACTTTGGATCAGGCCCGCATTAATTTTTGGTCCCTCTTAAGTATCATTCCTTGAATGATTCATTCATTTGCTCCCATGTTTGACCAAGAAAACACATAATGCCAGTACCAGACTCCTTTGAAAGCTCAACGCTAACAAAATTGTAAAGCCTGTGTATTCTCATCATTGCTATGCTTTGTTGGAAGTGTCTTTATTGCCATATATATGTCGCACAGTTTTACTGTCTAACAAAAAGAATTTTTTAATGAATTTTGGAGGAATATCACACTTTGGAGATATTCACACATTTATATGAGAGCTATGTAGTTTGTGTGCAGTGACCATAACATGGAATGTAATACTTTTCTGCAAACACACAGCTTATTTATCCATTAAGCCTTCTTACTAGACAATGCAAGAGGCAGTTAGCAAAATACAGAATTTTTTGCTCCTTTAAATGACTGTTAGGTGTCATCTATCACATTTGAGCTAGAAGACAGAAGTAATAAATTTCACTTTTTATTGAGGAAATTGTTTTTTGTTATAATAAAGATCTCATTCATTGACCTTCATTGTTATGTTTCAAAAAGAGCACTGACTTTGATAAGTAACAAATCATAACTGGTTTTAACCAGTTCTGGTCTTGGGATCTTATACACTTTTTTACTGTGATGATTTCTTTCCACTTTAATGACATTAAATATGACCAGAGTGACCTTCTAGCACTATTGATATGATACATTTACAACACAGTTTATAACAAAAAAGTGTTATTAAAGATGTGCTACTGACTTTGTACTGATACTATTTTTGTCCCACTGATTTAAACAGCCATAAAGGCTGGTTTCGTTTGTGTATTTAGCAATTTTCCTGAGTGAATTGGGACCACAGACACTCTTAAGAATTGCAACAATCTTCTGGGTGGTTTTTGCTCATTGTTAAGCACTACTTTTGAGAGAATGTGTATTTATTCTTTTAAAGTATAACTATTTTACCTTCTCCAGACCTTGCACTTCCACGATGCTTGAAAAAGAGCCACTAAGGAGAACATGCGATCTGAGTTTTCATGTCCGTAATAACTATAATGTTGCTAGTATTTAACTCTGCTACTCAAACACCTTTAGTACTTTTTTACTAAATAACTTATTATCTGACAGTTCCCCTGCTAAAATGGATGTGAAAACTTGGATGGTGTTTGCAAAGATGAGCAATCAATTGCATTATATCACAGACACTTTGAAAGTAGCTTTGAGAGCTACTTTCCGACCATTCTTCATTTTCTTTCCTTATTCAAGACACAAAATAAGATGTGAAAGAAGTATCCTCGTGGGACAATTTCTTTTTTTCCTTTTACTGTCTACACATTGTCATACAATGCTAAAAAAATGTCATTTTAAGGGGATGTTTTAGATATATAGAATTGATTTGAAGTTGTAGTGATATTTCTTGCAGATGTGTAATGGACATATAAAAGTTCCCTTCTCTTCTTTTCCTCCCACCTCCTTCCTATTAAGCATTTTACTTCCTGAGAAAGGCAGTAGTGTGACTGTACAGCATGCTCAATAATAAGAACAGAGTTGAAAAAGATTTATCCAAAAAAGATAAAGCTCATTTTCGAAGCAAACCGTGTTGTTTTGAATAGCCAGCATCTAAATGTGAACTCTATCATGAATTTAAGAAAACATAGGCCCTCAGCATTCAGCTTTGCTATTCAGAGAAATGGGATTTAATTAAATGTCAGTTACACAGTGCAGCTAAGCACAAAGACTCATATATTTGTGTTAGAAAGTGTGAAGGCAAAACGTGATATTTAGCAAGGATTCCACACTACTTCTCTTCCCCATCTGCCCCTGTGCTTTCTCTGGTCAGTTTGTCATAGTGTAATTTTACTGACAAGCGAAGGGAAAGAGCCCAAATTGTTTGACAGCGAAAGATGCAGAGCACGGGGCAAAATACCTGCTTCTCCCCCTTGCCCTTCAGTAAGTATAAAAAAGTTCAGCTCCCTAGTTGTTGGAGCAAGTTTTCTTTGTTCTTGCGTGGTTCAGTTTTGATTGCTGAACTAAAACAGAGTATGTGCATTCCTGAGAAGCAATCAGAAAGAAATGAGTGCAATTGTTAATACTTTCCTCTTATTTATAATTGCTTAGTAATTAGTTGTTTCTAATGTTATGATTGCCTGAATTTTTGTGCTTTGTTGAATTGTTGAATTCTATTAGGAAAGCCTTTAAGTGAAGAAATTTTATTCAACCTAGAAAACATCAGTAATAAAAATTGTTTCCTCACACATTCTCTGTAATTTTTGCCTTATAACCAAATTTTCATTGCTAAAAGCTATTGCTTTTTAATGAATATTTTATTTGGTGACTTGCCTTAAAAACAGCTATCTGAGCCTTGTAGAAATGGCACTTTCACCATTATAAAAAATAAACAGGAACACCTTTACATTCTTTAGGATTAGTAGATTTTATTCCCTCTGAATTTTCTGCCCCTTTCCTTATAAGATTAATTTTTAAAAAGTTTATTGTGAAAAAATACATTTATTTGTTTGTTTGGATCACCATAATTCCTTACACAAAAGTCCCATTAATTGCTTGAGTAGGCACTTGAATGGTAGTTTGGCACTTTGAATGGCAGAACGCTACGCCAAATCAGTCTTCTTTAAAATGATACTAAGTTATATTAACTCAGGAGAAGCTTTCAAGAAAATTATCATAAGGTCCCTGAACATTCTTGGATTTAAGTATGTTCCCAATTTGACTGCACACAGCTAAAGGAGGAAATGAAAACTTTTTCCTCTTTAGCCCCTGAACTACAAGTTCCAAAACCAGTCATGCTGCTGAAGTGGAGCTCGAGCCTGTCATCCTTTGGAAATTGTGGATCAATGCACTGGAAGCCAAACTCTTTTCCAGTGTCCCAGCACCTTGAATTTTAAGGTCCATCATGTCTCTAAGGATGGAGTGCCCTCATATTCATTAATTTCTTAAAGAACTACTAAATGAGCATAGAAAAAATAGACTGCTTAGGTATAAGGATCTATTAAGGCATAGATAATGATGGACAAAAATGAACAAGTCAGTGCTTACCTAGCACTGAGTTTTATAGTGTCTCTTCCACGACAGGATACATTTAATTAACTGACAGATGCTCAATAGTCTCTGTTCTGAAAATCTTTCCCTGTCCAGATTCGTCACAGAAGGGAACCCCTGGTAGAGGACCCCTTTATTCCCTTTATATGGAAAGTTCTTCTGGTGATCTATTCAGATTTAAAACTTCTCTCTTTCCCAGCAATTCCTTAAACCTTCTCTCAGCCACAAGAGGTTTTGGATCTTATTGTAAATTCGTCAGTGTCTGCTTTCTCATGCTTTGGGCATGTAAATGGCTGAGTGTGAACCTTTCTGCTTAGACAGTAAATAAAGACTGTTAACCAATATAAGCCACCATAAGGCAAAAAACTGTAACCACCTGTTAAGCAATATTCAAACCTGAGAGTGAAGCTTTCTCATACATTGATTCTAATGTTCTATACAGATTCACATAAATTGGTGATTTATGCTGTATACAGATGGTTTTAACTCTTCACTGCCTTTGTCAGGGATGAGATGCAGAGTAATCAATCTATTTGGGACGGTAAAGGACATGTGGATGACACCATAATAGTATCTGTAGGGGATATGATAGTTGAGGATGCTTTGAAAGTTAGATCTGATTCTGGGATGTATTTGGACTTTAGTGTGCCTGTCTGCTGGTTCTCAGCCAAGTCAGTTCTGCTGGTATTTTTGCCTTATGTGAATATGTGGAAAATGAACAGTATCTAAAATCACTGTTTTACTGTTCCAGCAATCTTATGGCTTTGGGATTCTCTTTGTTCTCTAGTGTCTCATCCCTTACCGGGACTTGGGTCAGCTAGTTGCCTTTTATCTGTTACTTTTTTAATTAATACACTTACTGAAAACAATTAACAACAAATAGTATGTAATTTGCATTCTAGGTCTTTAAAAGATAAAAGGATCCTCAAACCAAAATTAATAATCTTTGAACAACTATGGCAATTGGGAGAGGTGCCTGAGGACTGGCAGAAAGCAAATGTTGCTCCTGTCTTCAAAAAGGGCAAGAAGAAGGACCCAGGGAACTACTATACCTGGGAAGGTGATGGAGAAGCTAATCCTGGAAACCATTGCCAGGCACATGAAGGACAAGAAGTTGATCAGGAATAGTCAGCATGGATTCACAAAGGGAAAGTCATGCTTGACCATCCTGATAACCTTCTGTGATGAAATGACTGGCTTGGTAGACAAGGGAAGAACAGCGGATATTGTCTACCTTGACACCAGTAAGGCTTTTGGCACTGTCTCCCATAAGATGCTCATAGAGAAGCTGATGAAGTACGGGCTACATTAGCAGACAGTGAGGTGGATTAAAAACTGGCTGAACTGCCAGGCACAGAAGGTGGTGATCAGTGGCAGGAAGTCTAGTTGGAGGCCAGTAATTAGTGGAGTAACCCAGGGGTCAATATTGCTTCCATTTATCATCTTCATTAATGACCTGGATGATGCAGCAGAGTGTACCCCTTAGCAAGTTTGCAGATGACACAATGCTGAGGAAAATGGCTGATACACCAGAGAGTAGTGTTGCCATGCAGAGAGACCTCACTAGGCTGGTTTCACCCTTTCTGCTGAAGAATTGAAAGAACCAGGAGAGTGCTCTTGCAATATTCCTCACATTTCTTGAAACCAGCCCACTGTGTGAGAAGCATGTCACTTAGAGATCAAGACCACACATAAGCTCCATGGAATATTTTTATAATTTATTGCTATCTGTGGAATGTACTTACCATTTCCTCTTGACCAGTCCTAAACAGCTTCACACAGACTTTGAATCCAGGGGGTTTTGTTTGTTTCTCTGCTTTCTGGAACTCATCTCAGCTTGACTGATTTCCATCTAGGCAAAAATCATTTTAAAACATCAAAAATCATTTAAAAAATTTCTCTCTTTTTGTGAAGAAAAGAGTGCCCATTTGTGAAAACAAAGTGAAAAACAAAGAAACAAATATCCCCTTCTCCAGCCTTTCAGAAATGAATTAGTCTTAGGTATCAGATGTCCTTATATAACAGCATTAGTTATAATTCATTAAAAAAACATTTCTATGCTTTTCCAGCATTGACTTTTTTTGTTTCTTCAGTAGTACTTGTAAGGGAAATTTAAGTAATTACATGCATTCTCATAAACTACATCCTAAACAAAAGCATAAGACCAGGTACAAGGCTTTTTTTTGTCTCAGCTAAGCTGACAAAAGACGTCTAGTGTTAAACCACATGTTTTGCTGTTACTGTTCATCTTTTTTTGGTAACATTTGCCCTAAAGATATGAGACAATACATTCAAAGTGAGAACCCACTTCAGTTTAAGAGACATATTGCCTATTCACATTGAATGTGAGAATTACAAAGGCAGAATGGGATGCATTTGTACTCTTATTTGCATGCCAAAATTCAAATTGTTCTCCTGACTACGGCTTGTATCGTAACACTTGCAGATTCTGATATAGATGCAGTTCCAAAGACGCTGGTATTTTTTGAATAAAGTTTTTATCTGCATGTTTTGCAGCTGAGGTTTGCATGATAAAGCAGCCTAAGAAGGGCAACATGAAAGGGAAATAGTGAAAAAACACATAGCAAAAAATGTCATTCTGAAACCATTTCCTCCTGCATAGGCTTACTATATGGGCAGCTGACTTTGTTTTGCTTAACAAGTTAGAATATGCTAAAGACAGACCATTCAGTTTACAGAAGGTGTGAATCTCATCAGCAATAAAGAAGAAAAACAATATATGAGATATTTACCAGAAAATAAATAAATAAATAAAAAATACAACAGACATTTGCAATTTGTTTATTTTAAAGCTCTGGTTGCTTGATTAGGTAAAATATAAAAGATCCATCCCAGCAAGGTATGCTGATGAAATTTTCTTTTATAAATGAGTAGTTTTGTACTGGGAGTATTAATAAGAAGCAATCTACAAAGACAGTGTGGAAAAAAAGGCCTTTTTTAATAGTTTGACTGTCATCCAAAACGTGAAAATGCCCTCATTCTGTACATTTGGAAGCATAACATCTTGCTTACCAAATCTTGTACTCTGATAACAGTAACTACTAGATCTCACATACCATACAAGGTACCAAAATAGTTCAATATTTTAGCAAGTAAATCTGCTTAATTTACTCATGTATAAACATTGTCTTAATATTAAGATAAAACCATGAAGCATTGTGTTTTAGTTTGTCTAACCTCCCCTCAAAATATTTGAAGAAAATGGGGACTTTTCATCTCAGTGTGAAACATGTCAGTTTCATTCCAATGATATTCCAGTTAAAAAGTAAAACTTTTTTTCAGATATTTGAAGATTTTCCAAAGGATTTCAGAAAAGTTTAATTTAAAAATTCTTAAAATCAAAAGGTAAAATTTCCAAATTTTTGTTTCAGATATCACTTTTTATTTATAATATTGCTTTTGTATATTTCAATATTGAAAATCCTCTACTATAGTCTGTCTAGTATTGAAAAAAATACTTGCTGTTTTTTAGTTTATCCTTCCTCAAGATGAAACTGTCAACAAAGAGTTTTAGTTAATTCTTTTGTGGATTTGATTATTTTTTTACAGCCGAATCTATGTCTTTCCCTTTTGTCAGAAAGCTTTTTTCCAGTGAAAAGTTGTTACAGCTAAATTTCTAGTTGGCTGTAGACTTGCCTATGCTTCAGAGACTAGAAGAAAATCAAAGAATCGCAGAATCACAGAATCATAGCGTCATAGAATAGTTTGGGTTGGAAAGGACCTTTAAAGGTCATCTACTCCAACCTCCCCTGCAATGAGCAGGACCATCTTCAACTAGATCAGGTTGCTCAGAGCCCCGTCCAACCTGACCTTGAATTTTTCCAGGGATGGGGCATACATAACCTCTCTGGGCAGCCTGGTCCAGTGTTTCACCACCCTCATTGTAAAAAAGGGAAAATTTAGACTAGATCTAGGGAAGAAATTTTTGGGGGTTGGGTTTTTTTTTTAAAGAAGATCAGATTGAGAAATCTCTGACAGAGTACTTTGGTAGGAAAATATTGGTTTTAATCATAGCAGGTTTTGTGGCAATATACTGCTTTTAGTTAGTTTTACTCACGAAAGTTACCTTAGTTCAAGGACGGAATAAGTCTATTTGTTGAAACTATAATATATTCCAGAAACTTTCTGGTCTTGGCCAAGTGCCACTGTAAAAAGGCCAATGGTAGAGGACATAGCACATCCACACCACACACCTAGTCCGTGGCTCGTCAGGCCTCACAGGGGAACCTTGGTCTGTCACATTCAGGCTGTGAGGTCTAGTCATGGGAGTCACTTTTTGTCTGTTTTCTGAAGAAATCTCAGATTCATCTCAAAGAGGAACATCAGTAATACTGAAAATTTGGGGAAAAAAATTGTTTGCATTCTTAGACTTAGTGGAAAAACAGTAAGCCATTTGCAGAAGGATCTGATTTCCAACTCTATATTCAGGTGTGCTTTTTATGTAACAGAGACTTAACCTTTGCGTGAGTCAGTCAAGAAGACCACAGAGGATAATATAACTGGATTGAATATACAAGCATTTCTGACACACCGCTCTGTGTTCCAGCATTCACTGTGATTTGGCAGTCAATAAATAAACCCTACATGTCAGTTTATAACACAGGGAGCCCTGGAGTCCATCTCAGTTTAGAACTGTCACAAGAAACAGCTAATTTTTTTTAGTATGGAATGAACAGCAGAAAAAGCAAAGAAAAAAGCAACAGAAAATCAATTGCATGAAAACTAACTTGTTTCAGATGCCAACATTCCTCCAATCATTTTCCCAAACACATAACTAATAGTTATCTCTTAAAATCTTGTCAATGTTAATCTCAGAGTGCAAAACTCAGCTTTTGGAACAAATTAGGTCAATTCCATCTGTGCAAAAGTACATTTTCTTGAAAGCTTTTAAAACATAATGTAAAGAAGTGTGACTACACAGGCTAGTGCTCAAAAATAAAAAGGGAGAAAACCTCCCTGACCGTGAAAGACTATGAAAGAAGTACCATCATTTATTCATTTATTCAGAATAAAAGATAATTCAGTTGAAACTTAATAAAATATGTCATTATCACTCTTAGATATTAGTCCTTCTGGAACTCCTCAATGTATCTGAAAGTGACTGTGAAATATAAAATCAGAAAATTTATGTGTGAATTTTGGGGGCTTCTATTCAGCTGTCCCAAAATGCAAATATTCCCAGAGAAGTAGGACTATAACATTGAGAGGAATAATGGATTTAAATGTGAAATTGTCAATAATTTCTAATCTTGTGCTACAAATATGTCTCATTGAGCCCTTTAGCTAAAATCTTGTTGATATGTGGAACCTGACTTGTGATCACATTAGAGATTTGTGCTGTTGTAACTCACTTAATGGAAATGAAGTTATACAGATGTTTTCTGAAAGAACGTGTAATAGACTCATGGCCCCAATTTGGAAGCCATAAACATTAACCATCTCTTCCTTGTTTTCCTAGCTCCCGTCCGCTACTTTCAATGTGTCTTCCTAAATGGACCTAATGGATTTGGACTGCAGTTTCCCACTAATCCTCCTTCAAACAAGGAAGAAAAGGCTCACTCAAAGACAAAGAGAAAGACAAGGAAACCAGGGCAGTAGAGACACTGAGTCCTGTGATTGCTCACATTTTGCACTTTATCTTTTCTGCTGAGGTCCACAGTAGTTACAGTGGTACTTGTCATTGCAAGAATGTGATCCATTTGGACACATGTACCTGGAAAAAGTTTCCACGGGGCAGAGGCAAAACAAGCAGTAATGAACTGTGTTTGACAAAGGTAGAAATGTAAAAGTGCCCCATTTCTCACGGAAAGGCTGCAACGCCAACAAAACGATGGCCTGATTGTGTATGTGAGCATGTGTGTGTGTGTGTGTGTGTGTTTTCCTGACTCTTTTGCTCTTCTTGTTTTTCTTTACCTACCTGCTCAGCATTGAAGTGAGTCTATTTTCCATTTAATCTTATCTAGGGAGCGAAAGGTTGAATACAGCTGTTATATCAGCAAGATTGCAAGACTACCTGCAATCCTAAATCATTTCTTCTTAACATTCAATCAAATTGCTGACAGGAAAAAGCCTCACTAAGTCATGAAAATGTGCTCTGTGACTGGTGCTATTTTTATGTCTCATTGACCAGTGTAGCCTGAAGCTCACACTTGCTCTGAGCAGCTCAATATACTATCAGTATGTTGACTCTGCAAGTCATGTCAATGATGAATATTTCTATTTAACTTGAATCAGTAAAAGCATGGTCTGTTAGCCCTGCCTGTTGGTGAAATACAATCTCTTCACTTTCTAAAGCCCAAAGTGAGCAGAGAAAGTGAAACAATAGAGCAAAGGTGAGGAAAACCAGTGTTTTACCAACATGAAGGTCCCAAGAAACAAATGAAATTATTTTAGTACTTCTATTTTTCTTCTGCAGGTAAATCAGCTTGACTTGCAGTGAAGACCATGTAAATGGAGAATATACCAGCCAACAATTTGCTATTAGTATAAGTCAGATAAAAAGCTATGGTGTGAGGTGCCACTCATGAAACTAAAGCAACCCAAATTTCCAATAGGTAAACATGCCAATTTAATGCAATCTCAGATCAGTTAAAAAAACCAACCAATCAAACAAACAAACAAGAAACAAACCCAAAACCAAACAATAAAAAAAACCCCAAACAAGCAGAAACATATGAAATAATCTGGGTAGCTGATTTTACTAGATGAAATGAAAGGACTTCCTCACAGCACACTACTGCTGATGAGAACTGGAAGTAGATATGCCAGTCCTCAATCTTATTTTGTGCATTTCTGTAGACATAATGGATTTGTTGCCTTAAGAAAGAGATGGGATGGTATTTGACCCATATGAAGGCACATGACTGAAAACTGGCATCTCAATTTTCTGTATGTCTGGCAATGTAAATAACCACACATTTTTGCAAGCTGCTATTTGTTTGTATTTCCTTACTATATTTTTGCATTTAGTCTGTGAAATGTACAGCAGTGATCTTAGTTATATAGTTACCTGGTGAAGTAGCATGGTGCTGTTTGTACAACCCGGCTACTCGTAGAATCTGATCACACCAGTAACTGTATACTGCTTTTTTACTTTTAGCATAGTTCAGGATAACATCAGCCCCTTCCTCCATCCCCTCTTCCTGCCGACCTGCTCTTACCTTAATCAAATAATTGACACACACGAGCTTTGGACAACTAAGTCTTTGACAGGTTAATGCAATTCAGAAAGTTTTGTTGTTACACTGCTGGGTCAGGTTAGTACTCTCTGATTACTGGTCATGGCCTTATGCAAACTGGGTTCTTGGTCTTAATGCGCTCTCATATCACACAGATCCTGTGCTGCAAAAACTGTCATTGCAACAAAAAGCCTAGACAGTGGTTTCTGGAAAGAGGTAGGAACAGGTCCTGCCCGAGGAGTAGCTCTTCTCACATAGGAGCACACTGCAGATAAAGGTGTTCATGGTGAATGTCTCCACTGTCACTGTGAAATCCGCTCTGGACAAATTGCTGTCAACAGAGTAACAGAGTAACAGAGTTTCATGGTAAAATGGCAATCTTCAATTTTCTTTCAGTGGGCCTTTTTATATTTCCAGTGAATTTTTTTCCTTCCCAATTTGTAATTTTCTATATGTTATTCTGGATGTTATTGCCCTAGGTTTTACTGTGAAACCTGTCTTAAAATGAGATTATAACTTTCTGAAAATCAGTTAATTTAATTCAAGACTTTATCTAATTCCAATAATCTGGACAAAATTTTAATATACTGTAAGCCGGTATTTTTTTCAGCTTGTGTTGGCAAAATAAATTTTGTTCGTTATAGTTAGCCTTAATCCTTTCTTCCCATTTGAGTTGGGAGATGACAAGAATATGTTTCAGATTTCATTTCTATAATGTTTCAATTAGATATCTGAAAGCTTTGGAAATATAAACAATTAATATAATTGAATAAGTGATATAAAATCAGTCATTTATTGTTGTTTCCTAATCTCAGTCACTGCCTCAAAGAAAAGGAGAAACAGATCCACTGTCAAAGTGGCGAGTATTTTTCTCTTTAAATTCACCTGGAAACTTTAAAAAAATTATGTGAATTGCATGGGTTTACACAAATTAGCCTAAAATAGTGCAAAATCATATGCTGATTGTTATCCATTTTGGAAAATAAAGAATATAAACCTTGTCCCAGTGGCTGTGATATGCTTTCCTGTGAATCCAAAAGTGGAGGACAAGGGTTTACATATGTAAGTTTTCTATCCCTGCAAAGTATATACAAATATTCTGAATATAAAGACGCAGCGTTTCATACAGTTAGGTGGGAAAGAGGAATCATTCAGCATTGTATTTATTCCTAATGAGCTTTTTGCAATACTTAGCTAGTATTTTTACACACTTTGTGGATTACAGTCTGACATGTGAAAAGCTAAATGGTTGCTGCAGTTGTTCAAGGTAGGCCTTCATCTATACCAAAATTACGTATGTTCATCAAAGTAGTTATTTAAAATATACCTGCCCAACCAATACAGACAAGCCTGCAACCTCCAATGACTAGTCTGTGGTCCAGACAGTTTGGAAAACGACCACCAAGAAACTGAGAGAGTGAAAATGGTGATATTCCCCCTCGCCAGGAACTATGGCTTGCCTATATCAGCAATTGCTAGGACAGGTGAGCTGGTGCAGGAAGCAGGCCGCAGCCTGAAGATGGCACAGCTGGGATTGCGCAGGTCTGCCTTGGGGTTCGAGAGTCCTTTGCCCTGTGGAGTTTGGTGAGCCTGCCCATGTGGGAGGTTTGTCGCTCAGCAGTTTGGTTGGGCAGGTGGATTGGCCTTCTTCTTGAAATAGTACGCCTTTCTCTGAGATGCTGAAATCCTGCTGAAGTCAATAGGAACAGTAAATTTCCAGCAACTCTGAAAATCAAGACCTGACCACACCTGACGAGATCAGTTTTGCACCACTCAGCCACGGGTGAGTCGCCTGCCCCAGAGCTGCCTGCTCTCGCCAGTACAGTCCTCGGACTCTGTCTGCAGCCATCAGCCCCTGTTTGGTGTTTCACACTCCTACCCACGTCGCAGCTGGAATCCGATTTTGTCCATTTTAAAACTTTCTGGCAAATGGGAGCTTTTCTCAACAGCTCGTTCCTATTGCTCTAGCTGCTGACACAATTTCCAAGGGAAGGTCAGAAAGCCCATCTAAGAAGCTACTTTGGTGATTAATTTTGCCAACCTACTAGGTGCAGATGCCCAGGCACTGGCAGGGGGCTGCAGGTGGCCTCTGTGGAGAGCAGCCGGGGCTGCCCCGTGCCGGACACAGCCGGTTCCAGCCGGCTCTGACGGCCCCACCACAGGGCACGGCTCAGCCCCGCAGCCAAGATGGCGGCGCCTCAGGGAACATGTGTGTAAGGAAGGGCAGGCAATGCCAGAGGTAGAGGAGGAGGGAACAAAAAGAGTGAGGAGCAGCAGAGGGAGCACCAAGGTCAGAAGAGGAGGAGGAAGAGGAGGTGCTCCACACCAGACCAGAGATTCCCTGCACCCTGTGGAGGACCCATGACAGAGCAGGCAAAATGTGTGAGGAGAACAGAGCAGCAGAGAGGAACCACCATGTACCAACCGTATTTGGTGGAGACTGGAGTAAAGATGTGAAATTGAGCCTGGGAAAGGGGGGATGAAGTGTTGTTTTAATGTTTGTGGTTCTGTTTCCCCATATTCAAATTAGTAATTACATTTTTATGAGTTAATTTTGCCTGAGTCTGCTTTGTCCACACCAGTAATTAGTAATCAACCTGCCTGTCTTTATCTCGACCCACAAGCTTTCTCATTTCTGTTCTTCCTATTTTCTTCCCCTGAGGGGAGCAGTGAGCGAGCGGCTGGGTGGGAGGTCGGCTGTTTGCCAAGGCTAACCCACCACAGCCGGTTCTTACACAGATCCTGTATGCCTCCTACTAAATGGCAACATTGCTATTTGTCCTATGTTTAGGGGAATACGAGTTAGAATACGAGACAGAGCATACATAACTTGTACATCACCACAAAGATTTATCCCACTGATCCCCAACTCTAGAGCTACACTGCTAGGTTTTTTATATGCAGCCATTTACTACTTGGTATAGTATAGTTTAAATGCCAAATTCCTTGCAGAAAAACTCAATGAGACTTTGCTTTAATCCAACATAATACGAGAAGTGCAGTAAGCACAGTTGCAGTGGGATGTCTTTATCTGTCAGGACATGGTCTCTCAGGAGAGCAGCTGAAAGACTCTTCCCTTTCCTATCTTACTTAATGCTTTACTTCCACTTCAGCATCCCACTGTATAATCCACTCAGTATAGTGAGAAATGAATGAAAGACTTACTCCCTCAGGGAGAACACTGGTTGTTTAAGCTGCTTTGGACTTAAGACTGTCAGCTGCTGACTGCCCACAGTTACACACCCTCAGCAGCATTTCTTTCCAAGGATTCAAGATTTTGGAAGCCAAGAAAAAAAGGAAAAGGATAGTATGAACAGTACTGGGAGAAGGAGAAAGGGAAGGTGTGAGGGGCTGGTAACTGACAAAATAAGAGGAATTATCAAATACTTTATGAGGATTCCTAGGTAGGAACTATGCATAAAAGAAGAAGAATTTGCTAAAGATTCAGCTTGGGGAAGGTGATATTTGTACCACCTTTTAGTTCTCCAGAAGGAAGAAACACAAAGGCAAATGAAAATATGAAGCATGTATTATTTATGCACCTGAAAAGGTCACTACATATCTAGCTTTCATACCATCATTTTATCCTGAGTGAAGTTCTCCAGAAAATTCCAATTAGCCAAATAGTTAAGTAGTCGTATTATTTACCTGTAGGCAAAAACTCCTTATACAGCATGTACTTCTCAGTGCAGAAGTCTTAGCCTTTCAATTAAACAATGAAATAACATGACCTTTTGTGGTTTTTCTCTTGGTTTATGGATTTCTGTGTATGCTTATTGCTTGTGATACATCCTCCACACAACAGTCTGTTCTGCAGTACCTGCATCTCAAGAACAGTGTTAGTTATTTCTGGAAATACTTCTCAGGAATTTTTTTCAATTTCCAGTCTTGCCTTTTATTATGATAGAAATTAATAACAATTTTAGACGACAATTTTATTTTGCCTGTTCCAAAAGCCCAGCAATTTAATTTACTCAGCGATGCTTCCTTTTGGAAAGGTATTGCAAAAAATGCATTTTCCAGGTATCATCTTTATTATGTATGGGGCAAAAGGATGTTCTGTTTTACCAATACTCACTAGATAAAATTTGTTTACAACTTTCAGCCTATTTCTTTGCATGAGTTGCTTATTTTCAGAGGAAAAACATATGTCCTTGCTCAGTGACCGATGTGACCCCGGTGTTCCCATTGATTTGGTTCTTGTTCCATGTTAAGAAAAACCTAAGTGGTCTAATTCTATAGATTAAAGGATACTCTGCCCACAGGCAAACTTCTTTCCAGGTTTATTCTTACCTGAAACCTTCCCTTCATTTTCTGTCAGAATATTTAGTCGTAATAAGCATGCCCATATCCTAAACTAAATAGGAAATTGTGTTAGGTAATATTGTCTGGTGTCTGAACCAGCAAATCACTGACTGGTTAGTAGCAGAGGTAGTAAGCAGCTTCTTCCTGATAAGTGTGATATTTGCTTTTATAATTCTAGAATTTTCTTATTTTTTGTGCTAAATTTTTCTCAGAAATACATTTATTCTCCCTTCTACCCCATGCTAAGCTCCAGCGAGCAGAAAAAACAAACATTCTTTGAAAACAAATGACCAAACTGAAAAATGGTAATTATGGTAAACACTTTAATCAGCTGCTTTTTTATTCTGTGGAGGGGCATTACAAAATGAAGGTCTTCTCAGTTTTGGACCTGTGAAAGAAATGGGAAAATAAAGCTGCTAGCATTAATACTCCAACACTTTTTCCAACTGAATGACAAAAATATAAATGCACATTCATTGTGCAACCCACCTTCTGTGCTTTTTTACTTTCAGAAGATGAACAATGCAAAGGAGGAGTCTTGAGTACCATGCTGTTAAATTAGAGCTTAGCGGTAGCATTTCAGTGACAAAAAGGCAACATGAAGACAACTTGATGAGAACCTTCCATATGCCTCTCTAAATACCGTATCTTCCTGTCAAAGTGATATGTCCACCCTTTCTCAAAACAACTGAGACTTTTTGTTCTCTACGTGACCTTGATGTGAGTGGGTGTAAGTGTGGCTTGAGAAATTCTGAATAAATCACTACAGCTTGATGATTTTTAGAGTGTGGAAGTCAATACATTGTTTTGCTGTCATATATATATATATGTGAGTGTATACATAGGTATAATATACTTGCATATTATATATATAAGTATAATATACTTGCATATTATATATATAATATACTTGCACTGACATTTTAATTGGAATGACAACATGTTCTCTGACAGGTCAAATTAGTAAACTAGAACAAGGAAGCTGGAGTGGTGAGTCAAATAATATTAACTGTTCTTTTCAAATTAACAAAGAAAGTAAAAAAAAATACAATAGAAAAACTAATTAAAATAGCTGCTTTTCTAAGAGACTTTAAGACCCTAACTGTTTAAATCAAGCAAATCTTCCTCCTCTTTAGTTAATTGTCAAGAGTGTTTTCCCATTAATGCCTTGCCAACTTATTTATCATCTCTGGGCACAAGTAATAGAAGTTAATGGTATTCTATAGACTTTAAGGACATTTGGATCCAACCCTGAATCCACTTTTTTTAACTGATTGATGATTTAGCTAATCATTTTGGAAGCTTCCCCAAAAAGTAAAAATTGAAGTACCAAAGCATTTTTTCACATATTCATTTTCAAAACAAAATCAGAAAAGGCACTTGGAAAATTAGTACCAATGGCAGTGAGGTTATTAAATGCTAAATGTCAGTGAAAATGAAACATCTGGGTGCTTCAGCTTTCAGGAAAAAAAACTAACAACATGCCTCTAATTTGCCTGAAACGTAATGATTTAAGTTTACCATTAAGTCTAGCATTCTCAGTTTATAGCAGTGCTGTTGATGTCCTATAGTTTCAGTGCGTTACAATTAGTGAGAACGATAAGTCCATGTAACCAAAGGCAGAAATATCATCAAATTAATCCAGGTATGGAAGACCAATTCACATTTTTCATCTGGTTATGGGCAGCTGTATCATGGACAACAGTGACTGGCACACTGCAATAAAAAGTGTTTCTGCAATTTAGTTGACATCATAAATTCTCTGAATAAAAATGCAGCAATAGAGCAGTTAACAAGGTTTGAGTATGACCCCATTTGACAGCTTTCACCCTTCATCCTGAGACCCCTACTAGGAATGGCTTTTATAGCCTGTAACCATTGTCAGTCTTTTGCTTCCAAGAATGTACCATTCTCCACTTTTCTTTAGATATATGCATATTTTCAAGTTAAACCTGTTCTGTAACATTTGTTCTCTAATATTAATATGCTGTAAAAATAAAATCATTGGTTAAGATGCAAAGATTAGTTTTAGTATGGAGCTGAGTATTTTAGGTTTATATTGGAAGTATCAGTATAAGCAAGTTCTGTATTTTATTTTTAAATCACTCACTTCAAGTGCTTTTTTGTTGTTGTTATATAACTGTCTTAACCAAAACTTTTAAGCAAAATAAAATTATTTAAATTAAATTGGGAGGCTGTTTGATACTTTTACTAAGACCACCGAGTAAAAGCATGGAAGACCTCCTCCAGTATTTTCGTACACTTTAAAGGATGTTTTTAAAGAATAGCATTGGATAATTAAATCCAGAATTGCATGCCATAGATGCTGTCTTCTGAAACGACAGCAATGACTGGTTTTTACACTGGCGATGGCATCTTACCTGTTGATAGCTCAAATACAAATCACTTGAAAAGTAGATTTAGTGGAGCTACACCATATCAGCAATCTGAGGACATAGGTTTCACAGTCATTGCAAAAATAGCATGCAAAGACTGATGAGATAAAAAGTCTGTGTGTGTGTGGATGCAGCAAGGTACCTGTAGTCCTATGGACATGCAAATGCAGAGAGCTAAGCACTCTCTTTCAGTGCACGTTTGTAAATTCATGGAATTTAAAGCCAAGATAGGCCTTTATATTTCATTCTGAGGCCTTTTATATCAAGTCCAATAACTCAAACTGGAATAAAGCACAACTGTTTAAAGTCCATCTTGAACAAACTAACAAAAAGGTTTGTAGATTAAGCACTCTCTTTTTTCCATGCTGTCTGTATTTATAAGAGGTCTCAGACTCCAGTGCTACCCTGCCTCATCTTTTCACAAACACAAATATTGTAATTTTAGTAATGGTTTCCGTTAGTGTTCTCCCATTGACATTGATGAAGCTATGACAATGTATTGTTATATGTGACTCTCAAAATTGGATTTTGCCTACTGTGAAGACCCACAGGAGGCAGAGACCTGAACAAATTACTTCACCATGGTTCATTGATGAAGCTATGCCAATTGTTGTATTTGACCCTGAAAATCAGATTTTTCCTACCATAAGACCTGCAGGAGGCACAGATTCAAACAAAACCCATCAGTGGTGATCTCCAGGAGAGAAAAAAGTGGAAAAGTTGTAAAGCTTTTTATTTTGGAGATATTTACCTAAGATAACAGCTTAGTTGATATTAGATGTGCATGTTTGCCCATTAAAATTTAATGTTTGTACATTAAAATTAACTGACAAATTATTTTGAAGTTTAAAAACAGACTTTCTTTTAGTGGAAAGCCTTCCAAAGTATCCAAATCGGTGGCTATTTTGTGAAGCTAATTTTAGACTTGTGAGAATGAGGCCTGGGGACAAACTATTGAGTGGAAAATTACACACGTGAGAGTGAGAGATTGAGGGCACAAACATGAGTGCAACTGAGCTAGTAAGATCTTCCCTTACTGAGGAAGACCTTCTTCTATTCCTTCCCTCTCCAGCTGAGAGGAGAGGCCAGACCTGGAAGGATTCAGCCACCCCAGGAAGCAATGAATCATAGAATCATAGTATCATACAATCATCTAGGTTGGAAAAGACCTTGAAGACCATCAAGTCCAACCATTAACTTAGCACTACCAAGTCCACCACTAAGCCATCTCCCTCAGTGCCACATCTACACATCTTTTAAACACCTCCAGGGATGGTGACTCCACCACTTCCCTGGGCAGCCTGTTCCAATGTTTGATAACCCTTTTGGTGAAGAAATTTTTCCTAATATCCAATCTAAACCTCCCCTGGCACAACTTGAGGCCGTTTCTTCTTGTTCTACCACTTGTTACTTGGGAAAAGAAACCAACATCCACCTCTCTACAACCTCCTTTCAGGTAGTTGTAGAGAGCAATAAAGTCTCCCCTCAGCCTCCTTTTCGCCAGACTAAACACCCCCAGTTCCTCAGCCTCTCCTCATAAGACTTGTGCTCGAGACCTTTCACCAGCTTTGTTGCTCTTCTCTGGACATGCTCCAGCACCTCAATGTCTTTGTTGTAGCGAGGGGCCCAAAACTGAACACAGTATTCAAGGTGTGGCCTCACTAGTGCCAAGTACAGGGGGACGATCACTTCCCTAGTCCTGCTGGCCACACTATTCCTGATACAAACCAGGATGCTGTAGGCCTGAGAAGCAGGAGGACAGTGAAAGCAGATAAGAACAAAGTCAAGGCTCAAAGGACATGGGGCCCTGGGCTATTTGGAAGTTCTGGAACTCAAGAAACCATAAGGTCACTGCTACAAAGTTGAATTTTGTCACCCTCAAGCATTTTCTATTCTTCCCTGGGACAACAGAATTCAATTTTGCAAGTATTTCTGAGGAGGTATCTTAGGATGTAGAGTGCTCATTTTCAGTTTTATGAACAAGGAATTCAATCAATTTCCCTTGCAAACAACAAGCAGGCTGTGTCTGCTTTTAATTATTTTTTTTATAATAGCTTTGATGGATATCAGTCCCTGATCATATCAGTTGACCTAACCAGCACAAATCTGCAGGTTCTGACCCTCCAAAAAATTAGCATTCTCTCTTCCTTCCCTCTCTATGTCTGGCGGGTACCCAACTACATCAAGCTGTCTGTACCATCCTCTGCTGATGGACAAACATCACCCTAAACCACTTTGACTGTTAGTTCCTCTGGGGAAATAAGAATTGCCTCTCTACAGAGTGATGCCAGTGCTTTCTGGAAAACTGATGATCATGTACTGGATAACTACTATGCAACAAAGGCTTGCTTCTGTGATGTGTTGGAAACCTTGACTCTTCCTGCAGACTGAACTGCTGCCACCTCACAGGCAAGTAACTACCTCCCCCACCAGATATGGTCTCAAAAATATTTATGGAGATGGGGCTCATCATGGTTGTGAAGACTGAGAGTCATTTGCTTCATAAGTTTGTCAGAATGAGGGTAGTTACCTCCAGCTTGTGTCAAATAGGACACCCAGACAGAGTGTTCCTGAACTCTTCTAGGCTGGTTGGTCTGTTAATTGCCATTATTAGTAACCATCATTTGCGATATATTTGCACAGGGCTTGGCTCACATCTTAATGTGAATGATAACATCATAATAATATATATTAATAATTATATACTATTATAATGACAATTCAGCTAAAAAGTCATCTGGTCTTTAACTATCATGAGTCTACTGTATATTACTGTGTTGATACTTTTCTTAACCTGAAAATTGACGAAAGCAAAACAGTCACAGTTAAGCTCATCTAATTTAAAAATTTAAAAATATGTGGGATTACACAAAAAGTGTAATGAGTTCTATCCCCTTGTCCAATTTCAATGGGCAGTAATTTATACTATATTCTCACAGGTACAAGAAATGAAAACAGAAGGCCCCAGATCTCATCACTGTGCCTGACAGAAAACCAACTGTTCATCCCAAAGTTAATTAATTTTGCTCTTTTCTGCTCCTGTAATATGTCCAAAGGCATCTTCAGATGTTTAAATTTTGTCCCATTGGAACAAATATTAGATAATGCTTCTGTTCTTTTTTGTTAAAGAAAAAAGAAAAATCACTAATATCCCATGAGACAATGAAGTAGCTCGTACGTAAGCTGTAGAAAGAGATGTGCAGAGCCTGATATCACACCAGTAAAACTTCTTCCCTTCCCACAGCTCCTGCCTCAGCCTTCCACAAGACTCTATGAAACAACATTTGTTCCATTACCTGCTTCTGCTACTCTCATGACAGAATGGAAAGCAGCTCACAGTCTTTTTAACAATTAAATTTTCTTGCAAACCACAGCCCTGGGCTTAATACTTCTGCCTTTGTGCTGTATAAAAGTATAACCTTGTATAACAATACTAGGAATTCTCTATGTGAAACAAATATTCATATACAATAAATCTTTTTTTCCTGCAGAGTAGGCACTGTCTCTTCTGGTCTATATGATGGAGTACTTCAACAAAGGTGATTCTGGTTGCTGACTAAAATTCTGATGTGCGAGGATAAAAAGAAGAAAACGTGCATACTCCTCTCACTGTAGAAATAGAGATGGGATTATAGAATCATAGAGTCATAGAATCATAGAATCATTTAGGTTGGAAAAGATCTTTAAGATTGTCGGGTCCAACCGTTAACCTACCACTGCCAAGTCCACCACTAAACCACGTCCCTAAGTGCCACATCTACGTGTCTGTTAAATACCTCCAGGGATGGTGACTCAACCACTTCCCTGGTGTAGGAGAAGGACAAAAAACCAAGATGTCTCAAAGTTCACCTGCTGTCATACGTGATAACAAAAGAGGTACGCACTTGGTTATTAGAGTGACCAGACCCTGTTTCTCATGACTCTGCAATACCAAGTGCTGCCCAAGCGACAAAAGCAGGAAAAGCCTCTACGGCGACCATGTCAAATGATGATTTGTCAAGCAAAGGCGACCATAGCACTGATGGGCCAAACTGCGAGTCAGCAGAGACTATAAACTAGTGCTGTGCCTTACCACAATTGGGACCCTCACCACCATCATGACTTGAGAATCACGGATCAACGAGACGCCGCTGACTCCAGAGGACCATCAGGATGCTGTGGGCCTGTGGTGGTGATTGTACTCTTGCTGTGCTCCGTAATACTGCTTCTCCTTTCTACCTTTTCTCTACCTGTGCCTTTAATCTATCGCTCATCTCAGTGACTATTGCTGGGAAATAACAATAAAGCCATAGTGAATGACATTTGACTTTGTTTGTGTCTTAATCTCACACCTGGAATTATTACGAAGCCCCCCGGACCCATGACCGGACTGGGACGTAACACCTGGGCAGCCTGTTCCAGAGCTTGAAAACCCTTTCAGTGAAGAAAGTTTTCCTAATATCCAATCTAAACTTCCCCTGGATTAGATTTTCTGCCTACACTCCAACTATCAGAAAAAAATAGAAATACTGAAGGGTTTTGGTTAAACATTAGACAACACTTTCTGGTTGTAAAGATAATCGGTGGAAAATTGGTAGACTCCACAGAATATTCAGAACTTTTAAAAGAAAGGTTAGATAAACATGTCTCAGGAGTGACAACATTATAGCTGGTCCTGCCTAGGGGCAAGGATGATCGCCACGCAATGTCCATTCTAGCCCTGTGTGCTATGATTGAGTTAGCATATATCCTTAACCTTTTTTCTTGGTATAGCAATAAATTCTGAAATGCCAAGGAACTATGTGCTTCTCCAAAGTCAACCAGCTTCCAAAACAGCATTTGATCTGCTTACGTTGAAATAGTTGCATTCTGACATTCAATACTATGATATATTTTCAAATATCTTTGAAAATTTTGGGCTACATTAAACTTATTTCTGGTAATTCAGACCTCACTTCAGTAGTAAAACCTTTGTGAACCCCAGTGACACAACTGCTTTTCCAGGAACACCAACTTCTAGAAATGAAATCCTGTTATTTAAGGTTCCGGCAGCTGGACTAGCTTTTGCATCTGCAGCTATCCTAATTTATAGACCCATAGAGGAATGAGAAAAAAAAAAATCCAGCTGTATTATATATTTCTATTACTTTAGACTTTATGAGAATAAATCTATAAAACAAACTGTGAACAATCTCTGAGGTTATATTTCTGACTTCCCAATAGGTCACAGTGAAGATGAGCTGCTATACAAAAGGAGAACAGCTAAAGCTTAAAGTGACTATAGAACTGCATCATTCAACACCTTGAATGTGATTTGTCTCACTTAACTTTATCTCTGGTTTGTCAGATGTCCAGTCTAAAGTAGTTATTCAGTCAATGTTTAGTCAATGAAGAGAGACTAGTAACTCCTGATAACAGTTTATGTATTCTGTAATAAATATCTGAGAGGTGGGATGAATCACCCATGAGAGGAACAGATCTTCCTTCATTTGCAGTATTCTTAACCGGCTAAGAGCAGTTCTCTCTAGCTTTCATAAGGCTAAAGCTGTATGAGATTCATCTGTGATACCATGATGCTATGTGCCTAGAACGAAAGCTAGAAATGGACATGCTTCAGTATACGACTATAATCTTGATGAATGGAAAAAGTGCAATGCAACATTTTTGGCATTTCTGTCAGTTTTTATTTGCCAAAAGTAAAAGAATTAGCATTAGATTTGTTACATTAGTGTCATTTCTCTCTTCTCAATCCCTCTCCTCTTTTAATTCCATGTCACGTACATGTCACAGGAGTAAGTTTCCACTAGACTTTCCAATTGGATTTTTTTTCTCCCCATGTGAAGAGGTAACATTTTGTCAAGGCCACCACTATTTACGTAAGTATATGTAGTGAATGAAAATGGAACAAGCATAACTTGGATTTGTAGACTTTGTCTTTTTGTTATAAATGAGGTGGGAGAGTTAAAATACAAGGGCATACTGATTTTGAAAATATGTACTTTCATAACAGAGTTACTGCAGACCCAAAAAAAGAAAAGCCATCCCTAAGTACCAATGCTGGCTGCTAGGTCCCTAATCCTGTAAACAACAGGCTGCTTTCCATTTCTCTCCTGTTTTCTCCTCAAGAACGAAAGAAAGTAACATAGGAAACAGTCTAAAAGAAAGAATATAGCCAGCAGCCAGATGGGTTTCAAAGAACGTGAGCATAAACCAGCTCAAACTCTGAACAATATTTTTACAGTATGCTCTGACTGCCCCCACTTCCATGGAACTATGTAGAACATAAGGATTGTTTAAATAGTTTGGGATGTTATAAAAACCTAAGGAAATTTCTCTTTTTTACTGATACTGTTTGTGCAGGTTTTTTTTTCCTTTGACTTATTAAAATTGCTTCAAATTTAGAGAAGTGTAAAACACTCAGTCAGGTGCAGTACAAAAGGCAGTGTGCCTCCCACTATGTGGATACAGAATATTTGCCCCTGAACCTCTCCTCTCTCACTGGTGAGCTACTCAGCGACAACACTGGGGAGAGCAAGCCCATGCCACGCTATACTTATCAATAGTCCAGAGTTCAAGATATTTCTGCTGTTTCAGCTATGTGCCAAACATGACAAATTTAGAGCTCTGAGTGCATGGTTCTGTCATGCTTCCTATATCTTTAATCAAAGTGAGCATGTTGTCCCAAATCTGGGTTCTTTACCCAGTGTGCAAGCCAATAACACACAGAGTAGAAGTATTTCCAAGTTTATTCCATTAATGCACAGAAATGGGGTGCTCGTCCCAAGATGTGACCACACCTCAGTTTCAAGAATCTCCACTTTTATACATTGATTATTACACATTCAAACAATTAATACACATTCATTGATATTCTCTTTAATGATCAGTCAAGATTTCTTCGCTTCCCACGTAAATAAGTGTGCAGACTCGGTCTTCTTCTTCCATTGTTCGCTTTTGAGTAGGTGGTGTCATTTGGGTAGGTAGTCAATGAGTTGGTGGTCGCAATTTCCCCCTGCAAAATTACCTTTTACCTACTTCTCCTCTAATCTTGGCAGTTCCAGGAGATTTTCTCGGTTTGCTGACCAGGCCTACAGTTCATCACTCTCTTGACAGAAATATCCTACGTATCAAAAAAGCTACACTGTCTAGTGGTTAGTTCCTTAATTGAATTGTGTATAAATCATCTCTAGCTACTATTTCTCTATTTTAATACCAGGTAAATAACTAAATAGTGTTGGGGCAGTATAGAGGACTTCAGCAGCAGCAGGTTTTCTTGGTTGCTTCAATTACATTTTACATTTCATTTTTCTAGTTAATATCAGTTTTACTACAACAAGCATATTTTACTCCTACTTTAGCATATCATAACATCTAAAGTGATTTTAAAATATCATCCCCTCTCATCTCTACCACTGTTAGTGCCAAAGCTGTCTTTTTAAACTTTTTCTGTCTAATTTCATTTTTTCATATGCACCACACCCACTGGAGAACAGATCCCCAATTATTCTCTTGAACGCCGTGAAAAAATGCACCTGCTTTCATACATATGTCAGTCTGAGGTAGGCACAGAGAGATCGAGAGCACAGACAAGTTGTAAGAGGAAGGGAAGCCTGGAGTCTGGATGCTGGTGTCCCCATATCTGCTTTTGTTATAAAGAGAGACAACTGTTTGACTGTCCTTCAATATCCTGATGAAACAGAACTATTTCAGTTGATACTGAATGTGTACAGAACAGAGAAATAATATATTTCTCTATAAAACATGCTGTGAAGATAATTATTCTGGTTGTTGAACCAGAAAGAAGGACGTAGATACATGAAAAAGGGTTTAAGAAAAATTTAGGTCCATAAATGAAGTACTCATTAGATACCTTCCTGTTTGATCTGATATCTTCACATACCTACAAGTACATTTCTGACAAAGCGTGAAACTGTCAAAACCTGTGTGAGGTATCTCATGCTCACCACAGCCAAAACTAGCTCCAGGAGACAGAGTAGCCCTGAAGGTCCTTGCAAAACCCAACTCAGCATATATACTCAGAACCTGCTTAACGTATAATAAATCACACCAAAAAAACCCTGAATTTTATATTATTGCACTGAATAAGCCATTACACCTCTCAATTCCTGTCCACTGTTGACATTGTTGTCAATGTTTCTTAAGTATATTTGAAAGAGATCTGAAGGAATTGGTTTCCTCAAAGAAGCTGATTTAGATACAAGGTCACGTAATATGTGTATGTGTGCTCTAAATGGGTCTATGGAATTGAATAACCATCCCACCCCAAAATATTGTACCATGTCAGTATGAATTCATGGAGACCATATCTACAGTTTTGCCTGTGGAATACAAAATATGTTACTGATACTGAATATGGTACTGAATTCTTTATTTACAAGTTATCCAAATATGCTATTTTATCAGATTAAATGACCTTTCCATTCTAAAAGATTTTGATACCAGAAATATTGTTTTTGTTATCAATTACAGCCTTTTAAGCATATCAGAAGAAAAAGCTGTGAAGAAAAGATTGGAAACCCTCTGATAAACAGAAAATAGGAAAATAAAATTGAAAAGTTTTATCTTTCTCTTCATTTGCAGTTTTTTCCTCTTACTTTTCCCAGGTTTTTCCTTCACACTTTTTAGAAAAACTTGGATTTGTACTAAGATCCCATGTGTTGGCAATTTTTGTCATAGAAAAAAATCATAATGAAAATACAGAGTAGAAAAAATGTAATTCCAGTTATTCATGATAAATGCATTTGTGGTTTTAATGTTTCCCTTACGTGTACCTTTTCCAAGTGACCAATGTATAATAAAGATATAGTGTAATACTGTTAAAGGATTTCTATTACTGATTTTTTTTTAGTGCTTGAATTTGTTGATAAAATTAATGAAATGTTCACTTAAATGAGAAATTATGACTGAAATCAAGTTAATAAGACTTCTTTATAAATCAAAAGACATTTTTATTTGGCATTTTTGTGCTGTAGATAAGGAACAGTTCCAATGAAACACCAATTGATTAATAAAAAGCAGGCAAGTGACATATAATTTCTGAATGCTCTGTGTGCTTCATTTAGCATATGATAGATGAAAGATTTTGTGTAAAATTTTACTGTCTAGACATTAATATGCTTATTCATTTTTGCGATAACATATAGTCCTACTAAGGCTCTCCATACATTACTTATGAAGTGTATTCAGAGGAGCATGTACGTGAAGGGTGGATAATAAAGTGTGTTGCAGTTCACTCAATTACAGCACCACTGAAAGAGCTGACATCATACACAAGCTCTTCTGTTGTTGGGTGAAGTTCAGGGCTTAAATTTATCATGATCCTGTCTCTAAAATTTGGCTTTGCCTTGTTTCGTCTCCTTGTGTGTGTTTTAATAAAGAGCTAGTCAGTGACTCAAAGGACATGTCCAAATGAATACTTGCTCTACAGGCAACAGAGAAAGAAGAGGCAATTTAAAGAATTAAAGTGAAAGTCATTTTTCCCTTTTTCTGTGATGGAGGAAAAAAAACGTATCTACCCAACAGTATCATTTCTGCCACCATAATTTCTCCTTTCAATACGGCATCTATGATGTAACATGTCTTTATTTCCATATTGTTAATTTTGGGTTCTTCTCCATTCACAACAAAATAAACTAAGCATTTTCTGTCTATTCCAAACTTTCACTAGTGCATTTTCTCTCTTCTTCTTCAGTCTGTTAGCTATTCAATATATTGAGGCAAACTTCATTTACTTCATCTGCCACCATGATCACACTGAATTCCTCTTCAGATCTCCCCCGTGAATTCACTGCACCAAATACATCATGTTTTGGTGCCATTTCTTTTTTCATACTCTGGATAATTTATTTCCCATAAACAATCCTGTTGTGTCTTTTTTGTATTAATATGTGAATAAGGAGTATTATTTTACAAAAGTTGTTTTCAGGAGTTAATTAACACTATTGTGCAATTCCAGTTCAGTTTTGTGATAGTACTGAAAGCCACATACATGCAAATAATATAAACATTAAATTACTTCCAGATTAGAGCACTTATCCATTACAATTATGAATATTAGCATATGAATCAAATGTTGAAATGCTGTAAGCTTGGTCCGGTCAGTTGAGAGAGAGATAAGAGGTAAAACCTGTTAGTTTCCCTGGCTATTGCAAGTGTTCTCCAGGTATGAAGATAGGGCCAACCTACAGGCAAGATGAAACATGAAAAAGGGTGAAGAAGCATCATCTAATGTTATGAAACTACTGAAAGCAAAGGAGGTGTTTGACAGAGTTCATTTTGCATACTCGTTAGGTTATAACTATATTGAAATCTATGACACAGCTAGGTAAGTGTGTTAATTAGGATCTTGGAAACATCTTTAGAAATAACTTGGGTAAATCTGCATTGCATTGCATTGCATTAGGTACACCAGAAGGGTTCTGGTCACTGTGCATTTTCCCTAAAACAACTGGATTGGAAGATACAATCTTGAATGGGAAGTCAGAAGGGGTTAAATTTTTCTGTCACACTCCATGACCACTTAACTACGTAAATGAAATAAGTCACTCGGTACGCACCATACCAAAGATAGGGCAAAGAAAGCACAGTTTCTTCAAAGGCAATAAAACAGCACACCACTTAACCAGACTAGAAAATTTTTCAACTGGAAGAGAAAAATGGACATATTTTTGCTCTGTTTAGACCAATGTCTGTCACTGGCAGAAGATGCCTAGGATCAAGAATAGGATGGATGCATAATATTTTCTTTTGAAATTCAAAACATGCAGAAATAAATTTCCTGAACTAGGGCTGTCTTTCTAATTAGTGAAAATTTCTTAAACAAATTCTTCTTTCATGAGTTTAACCTGTTTTTAAACTCTGTAAAGTATTAGCAATCAAAATATTTTGGAGTGAATGGGCTCCACTGTTTAATACCATGCTGTGTGAATTATCATTAGCTTTAGTTTGTTTTCACCTTTCACTTGCAAGTTTCTTTTGATTGACCTCCATTTTTATACTAGAAGGGAGTGTACAGTAATTTCTTATTTCTGTCCTTTATGATACTCCTGATTTCATGGTCTTCTTTTATATCCCTTGTCATACTTTTCCTTCAACTTGAAGAGTCCAAGTCTATGTTGTCATTCATCAGTGAAGTAATGTTCAAAAGGGGATGTGTTTATTTGTGCTGTTTTATTGAGGTAAGAATTAAAGTAAAAACAGTACTAAACATGCACATCTTTTTCTGATATGATTTTCTTAACCTACAAAAAGTTGCCGAGAAATCTATGTGTTGTTTTCCACTAATACTTATACAAATGGTCCAAAACATGGATTTCCTGTGAGGGTGCTCTTGTTCAGGTGTTTGCTTGAGAACAGGCGTCTGAGTTCTGAAGATCTGCAGTTCTGAAGAAAAAAGGAAGATCTCTTTGGTAGTGGCTTTTCAATAAACCTCTGGGACACTATCCATTATCATGCATGGTTTATGTACTCAGGACTGTGTAGATTCCGGTATAGTGAGCAATGCTATATGTGCAATGCTGCTTGACCCTTCATTAAAAAGCACCTACTTTGTTACCGTTGCTTATCAATAAACCCTAAGAATAGGCTGTGTGTTGGGATAATTCAGAAACATCTGAATTCTGAGCATCTGCATATCTGAACCAGAAATATCTGGATCCCTTATAGAAGTTCTTGCCATGGAGACAGCATCTTCTTTGCAAAAATTTGGCTTAATTTTAATAAGGCCGTTAAGCTGGAATACAGCAGTCTTGTTGCGTATATCAGGCTTGGAAACATCAGTGAGGGCAGGAATACTGCCAACATAGAGATTGCCAATATACAGCTAGATTATGATGGGGAGGTACACCCCTCTACCAAAACGGAGGACCCCAGGAGCTGTTCTATCCATCTAACAGATTAGGTAAAATCAGCCACAAGAAGTATTCATGTGTAAAATAATGGAATACAGTTGACACCTGTATTTCAATTTACCCAATTTATGTCTTTAAAAATAAACAGTGTAGGCTGGAGTGATAAGTTATGAGGCATAAGAGTGCAGCAGAACACGACTACCCAATAAAACAATTCACCTCCAGCAACTCTTGAAAACTTAACTATTCAATCTTCACACCATGGTGCTCAGAGAACACGTTGTTGGTAGTTGACTAAATTTTACAGTCGAACAGCTGTAGAGGTCAGGAGAATAGCAATGGGATACCAAGACTCAGTATTGAAAGCTGGTTTCAAGCCAGACCTGGCTGCTACTTCCTGAGCATTATATCCATGTGACAGTGCAGCCAGCTGTGAAACAAATTATTTTCCCAGTTCACTTCCTGAAGAGAAGAAGCCCACATTACAAAAGCTGGCCATTCTTGGTCCGTTCATCAGCAGTTTCTGCTGTTCCAATCTCCTTGTACATTAAGGCCATGTCTATTCTTTCAGTGAATGAAATAAGGAATGA
Organism: Burhinus oedicnemus; assembly: GCA_008921705.1. NCBI lineage: Eukaryota > Metazoa > Chordata > Aves > Charadriiformes > Burhinidae > Burhinus > Burhinus oedicnemus. The sequence continues at coordinate 462,060 of VFFE01008991.1, forward strand.
ATTGCCCTGGTGAGCCAACGGGAGAACTTTGCAACATCAACCAATGTCTGTTCTGCACCAGCTTTATGGCGTATGCAGACACATCCGACTTCCACGCACCACTGATAACAGTACCTTCATAAACTAAGATTGAATTTCCCAGAGGAAATTACACTGAGTTAATAATTAATATTATTGAGTTAATAATACTGTTTGAAAAGCAAACATTTCAATAAGAATAAGACAACCAAATGTGCCTCCAAGAATACAGCTACACCACACATGGAGAAACTGCTGATTGGAAAAGTAGTTGTGTGAACAGAATAGCTACAGTAATAGCTTACGTTTAATATATCAAGAGAATTCAGAGCTTGCCATGTTCTTCAAGGGGGGGAATAGCATCAGCATATTCTTTTCTACTTTCCTTTGTGAAAATAAAATAATAATATTTTTTGAGACAAAAGTCTAAACAAAATGAAAACACAGGGAGACTTTTCACCACTCTCACAAATATGTTTTCTGTTCCATCATTCTTCCAGTAGCAACGGAAATCTTCTTTCATTCTATGGCTTCCTTTTTTACCTTTTCATGATGGATATGATCTTTAAAATGGAAGGGGCAGGCAGGGATTTCTGGGTTTCACCTGTACCTCAGCACATGGTATAATTCTGGTGCTCAGCACCACATTACCTCAGTCCTTCAGTGGTTTTAAGCCTTCAGGAAATGCTTTACTTTCTCTCTTCTCTTTTCTTTCCTCTTCTCTTTTCTTTCCCCTTCTCTTTCTTCCCCTCAGGAGGGGAAGCATTTCTTTTTTAAAGGGGTGGATAGGCTGGATCACATTCTTGTCTTCCTCTCCACCCAAACCAAGGAAAAAAAGTTATAAATTTTTGTTAAAATATTTGAAGGAAAACAAAATTTATGTAAAAGTTGTATTCATGAAGTACAATTTGTTTTTTATAAACTCTAATAGACATGTATACGTTTGAGGTTTTTTCCTGTTTCCTACAGTAACTACTCCTTCACCATGACCTAAAGCACCTTTTTCTGTGCAGAAGACTTATCTCAGAATAAGCTAAAACACAAGTTAAACAAGTACACTGATACATTATTTACAGAATCACAAAATGGTTAACGTTGGAAAGGACCTCTGGAGGCTATCTGGTCCAAAGTCCCAGCTCAACCAGGGCCACCTAGAGCCAGTTGCCCAGGACCATGTCCCATTATTCCCCTCTGTTTTCCTATCTTCACTATCCTTTTCTTAGTGTAGTCTTTCTTGTCTGGTATAAACTCATGTTTCTCAGAGAGAGATTAAGGCTAGGAAACGGTCTCAAGTTGCACCAGGGGAGGTTTAGATTGGACATTAGGAAAAATTTCTTCACTGAAAGGGTTGTCAGACATTGGAACAGGCTGCCCAGGGAAGCAGCTGAGTCATCATCCCTGGAGGTATTTAAAAGACATGTAGATGTGGCACTTAGGGACATGGCTTAGTGGTGGACTCGGTAGTGCTAGGTTTATGGCTGGACTTGGCAATTTTAAAGGTCTTTTCCAACCTAAATGGTTCTATGATTCTAAACAAAAACGAACCATTTACACTGCAACAAGGAAATCCTCGTGGCATATAACTATAGTATAACTATGCTGATTACCACTAGTAAGACTTTCACATGTACTAATATCATTAACAAATCTTTTATGCATAGCCAAATTCCTAATTTCTAGCAGAAAGCCTACAAGTAACGATAACCGCTCCACTGTTGAACACATTGGTTTTACAATTCAGTACCGACCATGGTTTATGGAGCAGGTACTATATTAGACCACTCCTTTAGGTACTGGAAAGCATACTGCCAGATTAGAGGCTGATTTAAATCGAAAGCTACCTATCTGGATTGGGATTGATCTATTAATATTAGGTAATTAATTTATCCTACTAACAGAGGGTATACTATTAAGATAAGGTTCTTTTGTGCATGCTGGCTCTGCCTGCAGGTTCACCTTTCCCTAATGTTTAAAGTTGGCTGGGTCTTAGATCTTGTTCAGGGCAATTTTGTTGTGGGTGCCCCATCCCTGGAAGTGTTCAAGGCCAGGTTGGATGGGGCTTTGAGCAACCTGGTCTAGTGGAAGTTGTCCCTGCCCATGGCAGAGGTATTGGAACTAGATGGTCTTTAAGGTCCCTTCCAACTCTAACTATTCTATGATTGTATGATTCTATGACTCTGAGTGTATATCCTCATTTCTCCCAGGATATTTGTCAGCAAAACATTTCCAGCTAGATGGGACACTTGGACAATTACAGATGTATTCCCCATTGCCCATTCTGTGTGCTGACCTTTGCTGAGGTTTTGTTGTATGTGCTCCATTATATCATAAGCAATCATGAAATAGAGCAAATGTGGCCATCTTTGGCACCATTTATTTGTCTCCATTAGGTACTTGCAACAGAAGTGACACATGCAGTGACTACACAAATACCAAAGCAATGCTACCAATAATAGTTTTTCTTCCTGGTACTAAAACATGTCAGAAAGAGACTGAAAACAAAATCCAGTATGGTCTGTAAGACAAATAACATTGTCACGCTACCACGAAAAGGAGGTTAATTTGAAGGTGGGAAACACCCGAAGGTGAAATGATTCTGGCTTCTGATTCATCTTGATGTTCTCAGATAGAGTGAAGCGTCTTCAGATTTAGCCCCCTGGGGCAGTGCTAAGCCTCTCTGGTTTTGACCCTTCTGTTGGGAAATCATGGTTCAAAGCTCGCAAATATCTAACAGCCTACCAGCGCTCAGCTGTGCTTATTCATATCAAGTGCTTTTGTTGACTCTCCCTTGGAATCTAGTACAAATTTAATGTAGTCCCACAGAAAGCTGCCTAATGGTAAATGTATCATAGAAAAACAGATTCACATGAAGCAGAAAAAGATCGATCACCTGAATATATAAATATGTAGGTAATGTTCCTCTATTGAGTCTTGCATAGTGGAAGAGATAAACTAATAACTCTCAACAAGATCTATATATTTCAATAAGCTTTGTTCATGGGATGCTACACAGCTGAGAAGCTCTGACAGAATCTGAAGAAGAAATGAGATCATGAGTTATCATTTCTTCTCATACTGCTTTGGCACAGGAACACTTTGGTTCCTTTTTAACCACAATACAACAAGCTCATCTTCTCTCCATGAGGAATCAGATATATTAAGAGCAGTGTAACAGCTGTACCATTTTTTCCCTTGATATATTCTAGTGCACCAGCAAGGAACGTACAACACCACAGCAACTGCCTCCCACAAAATATATACAGACTGGGGTGTATCTACTCCATTCATGTACAAATATTTAATGTAGCCAGTTAAGATAGAAGCTGATTCTGATTGCTCTGAATCATGTTTTGAAAGTGTTTATCACTAGAGAGGTAGCCTAGGCAGACTACTTAGCTAATTTAGCTACCTACATTAGGTTCCTGACTTCTCCCCAAAGAATAATCAACATAAACTCTGCAAGGAAGTGGCTGAAACACACATGATTCTTTTTTAGACTGTATAATCTGTGTTTTGATTTACAAGACAGAAGTAGAGGAACGAAGGATCACAGTCAAAAAGTGCTAGGCAAACCTAAGCCAGTCCTTTCAAGAAGTAATGTTACTGATTCATCAGTGTGGTTATTTGCACACTTTTTGGAACTTTCTAAGTTTCACATCTGCTTTTGATGTCTGATATACCCCACACAATTTATTCACTCATTCCAGTACTGATCGTACTCTTCTGCATTCTTAAGCCTATCAGACTGCACATTATTTCTTCCAAGCGTGAAAGGTTTACCTCTCTCCACCATTGCCAAGTTTCTTTCCAGAACATTTTCATCATCAGACTTTCTTTTTCGCTAGTTCAGCAACACATTAACTGAATTAGTTCTCTCCACATAAAATTTTCATGACGCATCCTTGCCAAAATTGACGTTGTACACTGTCCTAATATTTTAATTAGACTTACCTGGACTGATGTTTCCCAGAAGATTAATAACAAAATCATTTTTTTAAAATGGTCTGTGCATTTCCAAGATATGGCAAGAAAATAAGTATCATTGCACATATGAGAAAGTAAGGAAGAGGAAGGCGAAGATATTTGTTTGAGATCATAAAGAAGAGCAGCATTATTAATGTGATGATGAACAAATAAATGAAAGATGCAAAAACAAGTGTTGTTTTGCAGCAGTCGAATTAATGAATCCCCCATGTCCCTCCATGATAGTAGTTCCCTTCCACATTCTTGTAACTTTTCCTGTCAAATCCTTATGGCATACTCCCACAATGTCATGAGCTCTCCTGTTGTCACCTAGCCACATGCCGCACCTGTCATTTTTTCAGCAAATTAAGACGCAGGTCAAGACACTGCCTGTTGAAGATGTACTGATGTGCACCGCCACTTGGATGGCTTACCGTTCTTCCCATTTCCACATGCTTTTCCACCAGGAGAAACATCAACATGGGTACCTCTCCACCACTTCATGTGACATTTTCTGGAGCAAAGTCAATTTAATAACAAACACCTCTGCCAAACTTGGTTGAAATTTGCCTGACAATTCACAACTGCATAAAGAAAATAGATGTGAACAGTCATAAAGTCTGATCAGCTCATTTCAAAATTGCAGACTTGTGGTTCAGTAATGATTCTGCACCAAACTGGAAAGTTTTGCTGGCATAATATATTACTGTTACTGTTACCTCATTGCTTTCCCATTGTCTGTGTTCTGTGTATGGCTCTCTTTGGATTAGAATATTTTTTCAAACACTGTAATGTAGTACTAGGTAAAGTTCAGATATGTCTTGGCTTAAGCTGTGACATGGGACATGTTTCCCATTGGAATGGTTTAAAATTTTAATCCTTTAAGGAGGGTGACCTCTGTTTTCCTGTACATTAGTGAGGTGGAAATGCCTTATCCTTTAACATGCTGCCATTGTGGGCATTTGGTAAGTTTCCAATTTGCAATTGTATTAAATCATATCACCTTTACATTTTCTTTCTTTAATCGATTAATGACAAATAAATTACAACCCTCCTTTAATTTAGGACAACAAAGCCAACTCTGCTATTTATCAAAGGAACCTTTCAGCTCGGAAATTTTCTTGAGACAATTCCTGTTGACAGATGCTTTTTAACAATATCTCATGTCCCTTCTTTCCTCCCACTATTCTTCTGCACCTTGTTTAGCAGAGGGTGGCAAACTGACAGTTTGTAGACATGCAGCCATTAGCTATACTGATATAGCTGTTGATCTGACCTGAAAAAGCAGATTAAGACAGTTCTTAATTGAGGCCACCTTCATTGTCAGAAGCTTCATGAATCATGCTGAAAGAGCTGAATAACAAGCTCTCATCTTGTTTGGACATGAGGCAGTCTTTATGTCTCATATAGTATCTTCTCAAATAGAGCATGGAGCCTAGCAAGCGTTTTTCTTTAATGAACTATTATATTTTGAAAAGTCTGCCAGTCTAAGACTGGAACAGACAAAGCCAGTGATGGAGAAAGACATAATGTATCTATAGAGACAGTGATGGTCCTAAATCACTTACATGTGCTTCACTGATAAACACAGCAGTTCCTTCTTGGTCAGGATACTAATGGCAGACTTGTCCCAGGCTTACTAATTAACAACAGTGATGGTCTTTCCTAATTTACCTTAAATGTTCTGAGTGCTGGCAAGAACTGTTCTATGGAGAAGACTCTTTATTTCACTTTTTCTTCAATAAACTTTGATTTTGAAAATACTCCAAGGTCAGTTCAAAAAAATGCTTTTGGAGTCTGTCAACAAAATAAAAAAGTTAAACTGAAAATATACAAGGAGTTGTTAAGTTATTTAAGAAAATGATTCTGAAATAACAAAATTTCACGTTACAGCACAGGAAGCTCTAGACCCAGAGAAATATGTAACTTTATCATTCTGAGCTCGGATATCATATTAAAGATCGATGAACAGTACATAAAAGTAGTACTATTTGATTGTTAACAAAATAGAGAAGTCTTCCTTCATATAAGAACATATGAATACTAGATGCAAAAGTCTGTATCAAAATCATCTATTATTCTAATAAAGACAGATTTTAGATATGACTCCTGGAGACTAGCTCAATGGAGTTTTGCTAGCCTGGAAGTGGCATAACCCCACTGAAGTAACTGGAGAAAAAAAGTGTCCATATATCATAATTCAAGTACCAATGTTTTCAAACTATAAATATTTTTAGTAATTTTAGAAAAACTCTGCTGACTTTAGTCAAGTTACTAATTACTTTTACCACACCATACAAAGGTGAAATTAGATCCAACATCTACAAATGCTGAAATATATTGTCACTGTGTAATCAGCATCAGAGGCACGGTATTTGCCTGAAACAAGCAATACTTTTCTATCTATGGAATGTCAGAGAAACAATGCCAACAGAAGTGGTATTAATTACACGGTACAATTTTATATCACTATTACAGAAACTTGTTCTCTTCTTAAGAATGAATAAATTGATATTAGAAAAATTATTTTGATGTTACACTTTGTGGTAGGTAATTGGTGAAAATCAGCAAAGCTGGCTGATCAGCCATCATCTGATGTTTAAAAGATTATTTTTATTCCATTTGGAATGAGAGCATTTGAAAATGTTCACCAAACAGATTTATCCCACAGTGATTTTTTTCAGATTGAAAATGTCATCGTTTGGGAGGGTAATAGTTCTCTGTGATTCCTCTTCTTTCTAGCTTTTCCCTCTCTCTCTTTCTGCCTTCCTTTTTTCTACAGCCTCTGGAAATAAAAACATAGCCTCTCTTGGATTAAAAAAACCCAAACTTTCTCATCAAGAGCTTTGTCAAATTCAATAACTCTCATGAAATATAGCAACAAAATAGTTCATTTAAAGGACAACTGTTGTAACTGTGGTGGGTTGACCCTGGCTGGATGCCAGGTGCCCACCAAAGCTGCTCGATCACTCCCCTCCTCAGCTGCAGAGGGGAAAGAAAATATAATGAAAGGTTCCTGGGTTGAGATAAGGACAGGCAGAGATCACTCAGCAATTACTGTCATGGGCAAAACAGACTTGAATTGGGGAAATTAGTTTAGTTTATTACCAATCAAATCAGAGCAGGGTAATAAGAACTAAAAACTAAATCTTAAAACACCTCCCCCCCACCCCTCCCTTCTTCCTGGGCTCAATTTCAATCCTGAATTCTCTGTCTGCTCCCCCCGAAGGGCACAGGGGGATGGGAATGGGAGTTGTGGTCAATTCATCACACATTGTCTCTGCTGCTCCTTCCTCCTCAAGGGGGAGGACTCCTCACACTCTTCCTCTGCTCTAGCATTGGGTCCCGCGCACAGGAGACAGTCCTCCACAAACTTCTCCAATGTGAGTCCTTCCCACGGGCTGCAGTTCTTTATGCACTGCTGCAGTGTGGGTCCCTTCCATGCAGTGCAGTCCTTCAGGAACAGACTGCTCCAGTGTGGGTCCCCCACAGGGGCACAAGTCCTGCCAGCAAACCTGCTCCAGCATGGGCTCCTCTCTCCATGGGTCCACAGGTGCTGCCAGGAGCCTGCTCTAGCACAGGCTTCCCACTGGGTTACAGCCTCCTCTGGGCATCCACCTGCTCCGGCGTGGGGTCCTCCTCAGGCTGTAGGTGGTTATCTGCTCCACTGTTAACCTCCATGGGCTGCAGGGGAATAGCCTGCTTCACCATTGTCTTCACCATGGGCTTCCCCATAGGCTGCAGGGGAATCTCTGCTCTGGCACCTGGAGCACCTCCTCCCCCTCCTTCTTCACTGACCTTGGTGTCTGCAGAGTGGTTACTCTCACATATTCTCACTCCTTTCTTCTGACTGGTGCTGTGCGGGTTTTTTTCCCCTTCTTAACTATGTTATCCCAGAGGCACTACCACTGTCGCTGATGGGCTTGGCTTCAGCCAGTGGCATGTCCATCTTGGAGCCGGCTGGCATTGGCTGTGTTGGACATGGGGGAAGTTTCTAGCAGCTCCTCACAGAAGCCACCCTTGTAGCCCACTCCCCGCTACCAAAATCTTGCCACACAAACCCAATACAGTAACTAATGTTGAAATGATAGATAATTTCTGTAGGATAGATTCTTCTAACATATCTGAAGAGTATGATTCTCCTTTTTCATATCTTTGTTGGTTTGTCTCTACCCATGAAATTCAGGCAAATATTCACAATTTCTTCTTTAATTAATTTTCCAGCTATTTCACTTGAAATGGAAATAAGTCCCCATTGTCTATAATCCCTGGAACTAAACCAACTTCTTTGTAATTCAAAAGGCATCCAGTAGTATTGTGTAAGTGTCCCCAGGATAAATCTCAAAAAGTAGGGCTAAAGCACAAAATCTGTGCACTCATAAGGCTAATTTTCTTAAAATTTTTTGTAGTGAAATGACTCCCAATATGCCATATCATTGCTACTTTTTAGAAAGATCCTGTATAGTATATAATATTTCATATATAATAGAGAAATATTTATGCAGCGTGCTGCCTTCTAAGATTTCTCAAATACCATGCTACCTGTAACTATACCAGATTGGTTTCTTAACTGGTATATCTCTTTATGAAACATTAGAATAAATCACATTGTGAATTTAAATTTCAAGTTCTAGATATGAGTGACGGAATGCTAACTTCTTCCCCGAGATCATGCAATTGTTCCAACATGGGGTGTATGTAAATCAGTAGTCCATTTATCCAAATGGAAAAGAGACTTACTTGATTTTATGTCTGATCTCTTCAGTGTTAAGGAGACTTGAATTTTTCTTACAAATTTTCCTGCACTAGTAGAAAGGACTTTGGTGGAACCTCAAAAGAAACTATAATTGCCTTTCACGTGGGAAAAAGATCCCTTTTGTAACCCATCGGAAATCAGTGTGCCAGGCTGGGGAGTACATTTAGAGAAATAATGGTTCAGGAGAAAGTTCTTCATCAAAATTAATTTAATTGCCAAAGAACATCATCAAGGACAAAATAACTAGGACTGTAATAATGAAACTTTTATAAGACCTAATAAAGAATAACATTATCAGTTCAGGGAGGATAGGAAGGAGCTAGATGATCTTTGAGACTGGAATAACAGAGAGGGATGAAACTCAGGACTACAGAGTAGAAGGTTGTTCACAGAGGGACAATGACCTGACAGTTAATCATTTGGAAGTGAAAAAGCATGAGAATGAGGATTAATGATTGAGAGACTGCATATAATGCAGCTATGAGAACATAACCAAAAAAATGTACCTAGGCAAAAATACTGTTGCAACTCCCTATAGATGAAAGAACAAGTTATAAAGCAAATATTATGCTTTTTTTTTTTTTTTTTTTTGGTAACACTCTATCCTTTATAGGAAAGAAAAGGGTTCAACTTTCAGCTTCTGGATTCATATTTTGTCAACATCGACATCTGTTGTTTATCTGAAATATTAAGTGACCTAACTGGAATACATCTTTGTTTCAGATTTAAAATTACAACAGTAAATAACATTTGTCCCAGAACACATTGCCTACTCTATTAAAACCTATCTATTGTTTGCTGGAAAGTCACCCAAATTTGTTTGTGTGATTAGGATTTCAGCTCCTGGGGGCAGGGCAATTTGATCACTGAAATAAATTTCTAGAAAAGCATTTCTTTCACCCTGGTCACATCTTTCGAGTCAATTTCCCCTTAGTGGATTTTCAGAACGTCTTTCCTAACATGTATTATTCAGTTATTAGCTGTAACGAAATCCAAATCCAATCTGAATTCTCTAAGATATGAACTTGTCCTTTTCCACCTCCTGAAACTAGAGAAAATATTTTCAAAATGAGGGAACACAGCACCTTATTGAGAGCAAAAAGAGACACTACATTTGTCACAGTCTCCCTTAAAAGTGCCTATTAAAATTGCTAAGCCTGCTGAGAAAAGAGGATGAAAGTTAACTTAAATAATTAAACATACCTAGGGCATCTCACCTACATGCTGCACTGGGTTTCAAAATGGTTATTTGTGAAGAGCCTGTCACAAATGAAACCTGGGGTCACTGTGTATTTGTGTCCTCTGTTGAAAAATAAATAATTCAACAAGTAATGTCCTGGCTACATTGTAAAAAAACATACCTATTCAGTGGAGAAATAGGGAGACATCAGATGTGTAGAGAGCCTTTTTTCTTTTCTAATGAGAGAAGAAGAAAAAAACAAGAAAATTTAGTCCACTGAGACCCTCTCAGGATTTTAGTAAGGCTCTCCCTCTGTTTCATTCTCTCCCAAAATATGTTATACATATGACATGACTTGGAAAAACCTCTTTCCACTTGCCTCATGAAAACTCATAGATTCTCTATAAATCATTCAACATTCAAACAATTCCATGCTGCTTCCAGACATCAAACTACCAACTCTTAAGCTCCATCTCCTTAGCTTCTCACGGAGTCTTTTTTTGCAACCTTCTTCACAGCAATAGTAAAAGCAGGTGAAATGACCCATTGCCTCTAGTGTCAAGGCTCAGGATAACAGATTATTCTGTACTTTCTTGCTACTTAGTATTTAAGCAATAGTAGTGGGGAGTGAGATACCTTTAGCTCGAGAGAAGCATAGATGTATGCCAGTAGCGGTATTCTGGAAGAAAAATGAAGGCATAGGGTAGGCAAAAGAGAATGATGTTTGGTTCCTGCCGAGTGATCAGTTCACTCACTTTGTGGACAGTGATTCCTTCTCCTGCCCAAAACATGAAAGAGGATGGCGGGTGAAATGTTTAGCATTGGCAATCTGGGCTATATGTGATGCACAAGGCTCTAAATGGGAACCTCCAGTTCTTGGTTCTGCTGGGTGAAAACTGTATGGAAAGCATATTACTAAGGTCCTTTTAGGCAAAGGGTCTGGTAAAATCCTGTTTGCTCACATTTGTCTAAAACTCCACATTTTCACTCCCTAATGCATCAGACCTAGGGGAAGAAACCAGGGGAGAGACAGAGATGTCTCTTTTGTTGTCCCCATGTCAAAGCACTTCCATGCTGAGAGAATATGGTTTGTTCATCCTTGAGAAAAGAAGGCTTAAGGAAGATGTCAGTACCATGTTCCAGTATTTAAAGGGTGGCTGCAAAGAAGATGGAGACTCCCTTTGTACAAGGAGTCACATGGAAAAGACGAAGGGTAATGGGTACAAGTTACTCCTGGGGAGATTCTGACTGGACACAAGAGGAAAATTTTTCACACTGAGAGCAATCAGCCATTGGAATAATCTCCGCAGGGAAGTGGTGGATTCCTCATCACTGGACACTTTTAAGATTCAGCTGGACAGGATGCTGGGCCATCTTATCTAGACTGTGCTTTTGTCAAGAAAGGTTGGACCAGATGATCCTTGAGGTCCCTTCCAACCTGGTATTCTATGATTCTACGATTCATGCAGACCATAAGGACAGTAGAGGAAAGGTAGTTTAGTGTTCATCTTTATATGCATTGGTGGTTACATCTGATTTTGTTTCGTAACTAATCACAGGGATAAAGAAATATTTTTTACAGTTTAAGCTCAGATACTGCTTCACATTGCTAACAAAAGGAAGAGATCACACAAGTCCATACAATTTCCTTCCAGCTTATCAGTGATTTGGCAATAGGAAACCATATTGTCTGAAACAGTGCTATTTGTAATATTTCTGACATTTTAGTTACATTGTTACTCTCCTGTTTCTTCTGAGCTGAAATTCTACACAAAATTTGAGGGAAATGAGCTGTAAATCTTAAACTTGTCTAACTATGTTTTTTCTCTAGGAGCTGTTTACATTCTGTGTTCTTTGAAGACTATGTGGTTAGTCCAGCACTGGATCTTCAGCATAAAAACAGAGAGTGTGACATTTTCTGGTGATAAAGTGTCATTAGAAAAGCTGCAGAGTGGAAAAATACTAGCAGATTTCATTAACTTTGCTTAATGTAACACCTAAATCTGTGAGGACCTCTAGATATTTTATAATCTTTTGGATCTAAAATTATAACCTCTAATGGAAATCCCATACTAGACAACTCAAGCAGGAATCTTTTAGCTAAACAAAATAGACCAGTTTGATTCAAACCATTTTATATGGTGAAATGAGCCTTTTTTCAATGAAAAAGATTGGATTGTAAAAGATACAAAGAAGCAGCCATGCACAAAATTTCTTTCAGTGTTAAACACTCCAACTTCTGAACTTGGAGAAATCTTGAGGAGGACAACTGTTTAGCAACTGTCCACAGGCAACTGAAATTGAAAGAAGGCAACATCAGTAACCTTAACTGTCATTAGAATAAGGATCTGAAACAGCCCTTCCAGAGGTCATATTGTGGAAGAAAAAAAAATCCTAGCTCGTTTTAAGACAGAGTTTGCATCTCTCCTGCCCTGAAGGACTGTGAGGACAGATGGAGCCCAAAGTCATGGACTCAATGAACTCAACAGACATTTTAGAGGGATGGCCTGGAGACTAAGGGAATCATATCTGTGTGTATATATCAAAAGACAGGAAAAGTAGTGGTGATTAATTGGGGTGTATTGGAAAGTGTGGGACCTGAGCATGATATAGATGGTATGGAATAAGGGGTTGATATTGTCCTGGTTTCAGATGGGGTAGAGTTAGTTTTCTTCCTAGTAGCTGGTATAGTGCTGTGTTTTGGATTTAGGATGAGAATAATGTTGATAACACGCTGATGTTTTAGTTGTTGCTGAGCAGTGCTTACACTAAGTCAAGGACTTTTCAGCTTCTCATACTGCTCTGCCAGCAAGTAGGCTGGGGATGCACAAGAAGCTGGGAGGGGACACAGCCGGGACAGCTGACCCAAACTGCCCAAAGGGATATTCCATACCATATGAGATCATGCTGAACAATAAAACTGGGGGGAGTTGGCCGGGGGGTGGTGGCCACTGCTTCAGGACTGGCTGGACATCATTCAGCATGTGGTGAGCAATTGCATTGTGCACCACTTGTTTTGTATATTGTTCTATCATTATTACTATTTTCCTTCCTTTTCTGTTCTATTAAACTGTCTTTATCTCAACCCACGTGTTTTACCTTTTCCCAGACTCTCTTCCCCATCCCACTGGGTGGAAGTGAACGAATGGCTGTGTGTTTAGCTGCCTGCTGAGTTAAACCACAATAGCTGTGTTTATGAAAAGGGTTTTATGCTGTAGTCATCCCCATGATATCGGGACACCAGACTCAGTAATTACAACGACATTTTCTGACAGTCCCAGTGCTCGGACAAGGTATTTGTGCAACCTGTTTTTTTGTCCTGACACTCTTTCAAAGCTTCTGGGGCTCTAACTATTCTCCAGGAGTTTGGAGAGATGTGTGAAAGTGCATCGGGTAGCACTTCAGCATGAAAGAGAAGGTTGTGCTTCATTTAACCTGTCCATCACCCCACTCGCCTCTGGAAGGCAGGACCCTGCCCAGCAGGCTGCTGACTGCTGACTGCAGTATCCTCTGTGGGCAATTGGGCTGTTCAGAGGCAAGGGGTGAAATGTATCTCCTTCTGACCACAGCAATAATAGATTTGCCTGAGGAGAGAAGATATACTTTAGCAAAGCTGGTCCCAGGCCAACAAATTAAGCAAAATCCTATTTAGATCCTACTGTGTAGATGATACAAATACAGAGACATTAGTGCATGCACTCCAGAAAGATATGCTCTTAATGAGCAGAGACTTGAATTCTGTTACACTTTTAGTCTCCAGATGGTTGTAAAGTATAACTCTTAATAAAATTCATTGCAAAGTCTGAGCTGAAAGTAATAGCTACCAAATGCAGGACTTAAATGAGCCCAGCTACTTAACTAAAGGAGGGTGAAGGACAAGGAGGGAAACTAGATCCCTTCCTCTATAGTAGCTCCCTGATTTTTTTAATATCATCAGTGAACTAACTTCCTTCCTACTTGCCTCTTCTGAGTCAAAAGTAGCAATATTATCTTTGCCATCTGTTCCTGCTGTTTCCCATACGCAGCACTTTGGTCCCTTTCAAATCAAACATCAGCCAGCCAGCCCATGGCCTCAAACCCACCCTCATCTCAATAACAGATGCAGTTGCTATGGCTGGGCTGGGTGTTTTGGATGGATACAGCTGAAGGTCATGAACTGGACCACTCTCACACCAGACCCATATTCAGAGCAGAAAACGGAAACCCTGATTTACCTCATCCACAGAAATGGAAAATGCACTGTGTCCTTGCTGAAGTGGGATCAAGTGCACCCTCATCAAGTTTGCTGATGACACTAAGCTGAGTGGTGCTGTCGACATGCCAGAGGTATGGGATGTCATCCAGAGGGACCTGGACGAGCTGGAGAGGTGGGCCTGAGCAAACCTTATAAAGTTCAACAAGGCCAAGTGCAAAGTCCTACACTTGGGTTGGGACAATCCTAGTTATCAATACAGGCTGGGGGATGATGTTATAGAGAGCAGCCCTGCGGAAAAGGACTTGGGAGTACTCGTGGACGAAAAGCTGGACATGAGCCAACAATGTGTGCTTACAGCCCAGAAGGCCAATTGCATCCTGGGCTGCATCAAAAGAACCATGGCCAGCAGATCCAGAGAGGTGATTCTCCCCCTGTACTCTGCTTTTGTGAGACCCCACCTGGAGTACTGTGTCCAGCTCTGGAGCCCTCAGCACAAGAAGGACATGGATCTGTTGGAACAGGTCCAGAAGGAGGCCACAAAGATGATCCGAGGGCTGGAGCACCTCTCCTATGAAGACAGGCTGAGAGAGCTGGAGTTGTTCAGCCTGGAGAAGAGAAGGCTCCAGGGAGACCTTAGAGCAGTACTTGAAGGGAGCCTACGAGAAAGCTGGGGAGGGGCTGTTTGCAAGGGCATGTAGCAATAGGACGAGGGGTAATGGTTTTAAACTAGAGCAGGGTAGGTTTAGATTAGACATTAGGATGAAGTTCTTTACAATGAGGGTGGTGAAACACTGGCACAGGTTGCCCAGAGAGGTGGTAGAGGCCCCATCCCTGGAAACATTCTACGTCAGGCTTGATGAGGTTCTGAGCAACCTGATCTGGTTAAAGATGTCCCTGCTTACTGCAGGGGTTGGACTAGATGACCTTTAAAGGTCCCTTCCAACCCAACACATTCTATGATTCCATGATTCTAAGTACTCCTCAAGCAAAATATGCAGAAACATTTCCTCCCCAGATTGTCCTTGCAGCTGCAATTCGGAAAGAAGCTGTGTATAACAGAGTATCTCTGTTTGTGTATTATTCAGGTTATGGCTACTGGGACAACTTTGTTCCAGATTCCAAGTTACTGAAAGATGTATTATTTTATTACCCAGTCAGGGACTTTTACTGAGATGCATACTTCAATTTCTTTTTCAGTCTTTGAGAAAGGCTTCTACATTGTGTGCAAACCTGGAAGAAAACAAACAGCATGTTATCAAAATAAATCTCACTCAGCTGAAAAAGGCTGAACAGAGGTTAATCCAATTACTTAATGGTTGTCTCCTTTTGCCTTTTCCTTCAGGCAGCTGTGCTTTTACATGTTCTGCTTCCCCTTCCTAACATGATTCTTTAAAGCTCTTTCCTTCACAAAAGAAAAAATACTTCATTGTGCTCTCTAAACCAAATCTTTCTCCATTACGGAGGAATAGAAATATGCTCAAAAAATTGTACAAGTACTGTTGAAAATACTCATTTACAGCAAATATTTAATTTTCATTTAGAGTCAACAGGTCATTGCACTTAAATTTGTTTGGCTTATTCTTGAGGTCAGACCTCTTACTGAATTAAATATATAGTAGGAATAGCACTGAAAATTTGATCAATAACATTAATTGATTTGATCAATAACATTAATGCTTGACTCCAGTAAATACATGACTCAAGAGAACACAGGATAAATAGCAGTAGGAGTCAAATAAATATGCTTAATAGAACTCTAATTAGAACAATCTTTAATGAACTGCATGTGTATGTTTTCAACATTCCTACTTCAGGGATATTGAGTGTGCTAACTCATGCTAGCATCATCCCTCTGAGAGTTTAACGTACAATCAGTAAGCTGCACAAAATTATAACTGACCTACAAGGAGGGAGGGCAGCAAGTGAACTGTGAATGAGATGGCTGGGACAATTAATCTTTGGCATCCACTTGTACCTTGTGGAATAATTATTCTGCTGCATGGACATGCCAAAAATGTTCATACCTAGAGTCCCCAGAACTAGACCTCCTGTGTAGATTCTCAGCGCTCCTATGTCATCCTCTCTGCCAAAGCCATCACAGTCCATCCTTGGTAGTGCCCCCTGGGACTAACTGAGGTGGGGACAATTTATTCCGCAGTCACCCTGACCCAGTATTCCTCTCTCCCTGCAATAAAATTGCAATATTTGTGTTATAGACATTGTCCAGAATAGCTTCTGCTTGACAGCGTATTCAAACACTAAAATCAATCCTCTTTATTGCTAAATGAAAGGGGAAAACTTCCTTCCCCTGTGTGTTTTTACTGTCATTCACTCAGTGAACAAAATTGTAAGTTATAACAATGGGACTAGGAATATAGAAAACTAATTTTAAAAAAATCTCTGTAAGATCTGGGGAGATGAACTGGATGACTAAACTACAAGGTGGGTGAATCACTTGCTGGACCAAACACTAGCTCAAAGCTGTGGTTGACAATTCAAACTTCAACCAAGATAAATTTTAGGTCCTCAGGGTAGAAAAACTCCATGCAACAGCACAGGCTAGTGACTGGCTGGCTGGGTAATGCTTCTGCAGAAAAACCACAGGGGTCGTGGTAGGAAACAAGTTAAACATGAGGCAGCCGTGCATCCTTGCGGTGATGAAGGCTAACAGCATGCTGTGCTGCATTAACAGGAGTACAGTAAGCAGGTTGGGGAAAATAGTTATTCTGCTCCGCTTGGCACTTGTGAGGAGGTATGTGGTTCCTTGTCTCCAGTTTTGCCACCTCAGTACAAGAAACATGACCTGCAGACAGGCCAGAGGAAGGCCAGTAGCGTGCTTAGGGGCTTGCAGTACATGGAGCAAGCTGAGGGAACAGGGGTTTTTTCAGCCTGGAGAAGGGAAGGCTAAGAGTGAAGACTAACTGCAATCTTCCACAACGTATAGTGTGGTTACAGAAAAGGCAAAATCAGATTCTTCTTGGAGGTTTCAATGGTCACAAGTTCCAGCAAGAGGAAAAAAAACCACCATCAGAGTGGTAAGCATCAGAACAGGTGCCCAGAGAGGCTGTGGAAGCTCCATCCTCAGAGATTTCCAAACTTTCACTAGTCCAGTCAGTTCCAGAGAAAAACGATACAACTTTGATAACAGTTCAGTTCTGTGCAGGAGGTAGGACCAGATCACCTGCAGAGCTTCCTTCCAACCAGAACAGCCCTGTAATTTCCTCAGCTTAAATTCCAGCTCTGTTCCTGCTCTGTGTAGCATTAAGTAGCGCAAGGTCAGTTCCTACCATAGTAATCATCAAGAAGGTCATACAAAGCTGGGCTATATGGCTTCCTGCTCATTGCACAGGGGTTGTGAAATGTTTAAAATGACAGATGTTCCTTCAAGGATTTAGCAAGGGTGATTTACCCAAGGTCGTGCAAGTCTATGGGAGATCTGGAAACTGAACTAAACCCAGGTTTCCAGCCAGCTCCCTGATTAATCAGCTATCCATTAGCAGTATGGTAGCTGCAGCTTCTACAGAAACAGGCCTGTTGAAGTGAGGCCTTCCATCTGCGCACAAAATTTTTTTACATGGACCAACGGTAATTAATAATGTAAATCTTCAGTAAACTGAAAACTTAACAAAAGAAAGCCTGATGTTATGCCTAGTTCTTCTTTGTCTTTGAGTATGTATTTATGTTCTTGACAAAAGTTCAGCAGCATAACAGTAATGCATTCATGTCCCCCTTCAGCAGATATCTGTTATTTTGATTCAGCAAACCACTATGATCTTAGCTGTAGACAGAAGACCCTGGCCAAGTAACAAAGAACCAGAGATAAATATCATGGGTTGTTTTTGAAAGAAAGGAGCAATATGATAATAATCAAATTATTTTCTATTTCTGTCTTTCTCTGTATGCAAAAGCATCATGATTCCTGGTCTGCCCCATTAGTCCTTAATTAAAACTCTCTTGCAAATTCACATTGAATTGTAGATATTTTTTTTTAAGCCCTTTATATTGCATCAAATATTATGGACTTATTTTTTTAAAAAAGTGAGTTGTATTACTATAGCAATCGTGTATCTGAAGTAACAGATAATAAAATCTTTGATATAGAAACATATCTTGTAAAAGAGACCAGAAAGAAATCTTGTCTATACCCAACTCGGATCCAGAGTACTGCATAATAGTCCAGGTGCATTGCAGGATTTTTTTCCCTGTTTTTTAAACCCTAAGACATTAGCTAGGGCAAGAGGCAGACTATAATATACGATGAGCCAGAGGTTTGAGCTGATATAGCAATCCTATGCTATTGTGGTGAAAAAAATAGACAAAACATACACATACAAGGATCCTCTTCTGTAATGAACCATGTTCCTCAAAACATTGACACACTTGTACAGATCTTATATGATGTGTTAGATAGCTGATTCCAAGCGCAGTCTGCAGTGGACCCACAGCCAACAGCCAAACAACCAAAAACTCTCACACTGGCACGTACAGAAGGGACCAATAGTGCAGAAGAATGGAAGCTTGCAACGGCAAGGACCAGCAGGAGAAAGAGACTTCCCCTGAAGCCTGAGGTGCCCTTGCAGAACCGCTTCACTGTTCTGCAGACTGAAGAGGGAAGACCGGTCACATCAGGAGTGATGCTGGAGCTGAGTGAGGCAGCTTGATCTGCTCCTCGTATAACAACCAGCGCAACTAAGAAAAGGCAATAGGTGACAGTAGTAGGTGACTGTCTTCTAAGAAGTCCAGAGGCACCCATTTGCCAACCTGATGCTCTTTAGAGAGGTGTGCTGCTTACCTGGGGCTCGTATCAGGGATGTCACCAAGAGACTACCAAGCCTTGTACAGTCCTCTGACTACTATCTGCTGCTGTTGTTTCACACGGGCATCAGTGATACCGCCAGGAGCAGCCTGAGGATTACAGAGCCCTGGGAGCAGTGGTAAAGGACTTTGAAGCACAGGCAGTTTTTTCATCAATCCTCCCAGTCAAAGGGAAAGGGGTTGATAGAGCCAGTTGAATCTGCCGAATCACGAAATGGTTACAGGACTGGTGCTACAGCCAAGGATTTGGTTACTTACACCATGGACTTGCTTTGGGAAACAGGGTCTACTGGGGGCTGCTGGGGACCATCTGTCAGTGAAGGGGAAGAGCACCTTCGGTCAGAGGCTTCACAGAATCACAGAGAGGACTTTAAACTAAAGTTGCTGGAGGAGGAGAACCTCAATCCATCCCACTCCTGTCAGTATGATGCCAATGCCAGCAATAGATGCCCAGACCCTGGAGAAGGATCACAGGTCAGCAAAAGAGTACCTGGAGTGCAGCACAATGGAATTCCAGGCACTTCAGCCAGTAAGTCAATTTCATCGGGGCCCAACTTAAATGCCTCTGTGCAAATGCGTGTAGCATGGGGAGTAAACAAGAGGAGTTAGAGACGTGGGATGGCTCCTATGACTGAAGTTTTGGAATGGAAGGGTAGAGGCTCTTTAGGAAGGACAGGCAGGGGAGACGAGGAGGGGGTGTTGCCCTCTATGTCAAGAACCAGCTGGAGTGCATGGAGCTCCACCAGCTGACCTGATTACCCAGGATAGGGAGAAGGCTAAGGTACCCAATGACTTTTTGGCCTCAGTCTTCACCAGCAAGGGCTCTAGCCACACCACTAAAGTCACAGAAGGCAAAGGCAGGGACCAGGAGAATGAGGAACCGCCCACTGTAGGAGACCAGGTTCAAGACCATCTGAGGAACCTGAAGGTGTACAAATCCATGGAACCTGATGAGGTTCATCCATGGGTGCTGAGGGAACTGGTGGCTGAAGTTGCTAAGCCACTATCCATCATATTTGAGAAGCTGTGACAGTCTGGTGAAGATCCTGCTGACTGGAAAAGGGGAAACATAACCTGCATTTTTAAAAAAGGAAAAAAAAGGAAGACCTAGGGAACTACAGGCTGACCAGTCTCACCTCTGTGCCTGGCAAGATCATGGAGCAGATCCTCCTGGAAACTGTACTAAGGCACATGGAAAATAAGGAGGTGATTGGTGACAGCCAACATGCTTTCATTAAGCGCAAATCATGCCTGACAAGTTTGGTGACCTTCTACAATGGCATTACAGTGTTGGTGGATAAGGAAAGAGCAACTGACATCATCCAGCTGGATTTGGGC
The DNA here is from genome assembly GCA_008921705.1 of Burhinus oedicnemus. Lineage (NCBI taxonomy): Eukaryota > Metazoa > Chordata > Aves > Charadriiformes > Burhinidae > Burhinus > Burhinus oedicnemus. Next base: position 482,325 of record VFFE01008991.1, read on the forward strand.
AAAACATTTGACACTGTCCTGCATGACATCCTTGTCTCTAAATTGGAGAGACATGTATTTGACGGATGGACGACTCGGTGAATTGGCTGGATGGCCGCACTCAAAGAGTTGCGATCAATGGCTGGATGTCCAAGTGGTGAGTAGTGATGAGTGGTCAGGATTGGGACCAGTGCTGTTTAACATCTTTATTGGTGACATGGACAGTGGGATCAAGTGCACCCTCAGCAAGTTTGCCAATGACACCAAGCTGTGTGGAGTGGTCAACATGCTGGAGGGAAGGGATGCCATCCAGAGGGATCTGGACAGGCTTGAGAGGTGGGGCCATGTCAACCTCATGAAGTTCAATAAGGCCAAGTGCAAGGTACTGCACATGGGTCAGGGCAATCCCAAGCACAGATACAGGCTGAGGAGTGAAGGGATTGAGAGTAGCCCTGCTGATAAGGACTTGGGTGTGTCAGTTGATGAGAAGCTCAACATGACCTGGCAATGTGCACTTGCAGCCCAGAAATCCAACTGCATTCTGGGCTGTATCAAAAGAAGCATGGGCAGCAGGTCAAGGGAGGTGATTTTGTCCCTCTACCCTGCTCCCATGAGACCCTACCTGGAGCCCTCAACATAAGGAGGACAGGGACCTGTTGGAGCAATTCCAGAGGAAGGACACAAAAATGATCAGAGGGATGGAGCACGTCTCCTGTGAGGAAAGGCTGAGAGAGTTAGGGTTGTCCAGCCTGGAGAAAAGAAGGCTCTGGGGAGACATTATAGCAGCCTTCCAGTACTTAAAGGGGGCCTACAGAAAAGGTGGAGAGGGACTCTTTATCAGGGAGTGTAGCAATAAGACGAGGGGTAACAACTTTAAACTAGAAGAGGGTAGATTTAGATTAGATCTCAGGAAGAAATTCTTTACTCTGAGGGTGGTGAGACACTGGAACAGGCTGCCCAGGGAAGCTGTGGAGGCCCCATCCCTGGAAGTGTTCAAGGCCAGGTTGGATGGGGCTTTGAGCAACCTGGTCTAGTGGGAGGTGCCCTTGCCCATGGCAGAGGGGTTGGAAGCAGATAATCTTCAAGGTCCCTTCCAACTTAAACCAATCCACGATTCTATGTTGATGTGGTGAAGAAAAATCACAAGGCTCACATCAAAAATTATTAAGAAGTGTTCATCCTTTTATAGCTGCAGAGGGAAATAAAATAGGAGAAAAGAGCAGCCTTGCCATTAACAATGCTGCATTGAGACCAGGTTAGCCATACCTGTCATTTCACTTCTACCTGTGTCAGTTCAAATGTGAAGTACTGAACACACAAATAGCAGTATGTGCAAGCTGTTGTTAAAAACCTGACTCTCTTTCAAATATATGAGTTCTATTTGACCCATTTCCTTAGAAAAGGGATGAATAAAATGCCAGAGATCTTTCTGTAAGCTCTCTGTGAGAGAAAATTTTTTAATCTGCATAGACTTTTCTGTGGTGGAGAAAATCATTGCTAGCAGGGCATGCTAATGCATTTCAAAGAACACCTCTATGACCTGCAGTAACAGTGAGGGTTTAAAGATAACTTGTGTTCTGTGCAGGTGAATATGAGTTTGTAGAGCCACCCACAAATCTCCTAGAGTAGGAGGCTGGAAGAGAGGATTCACCTGACTAAATGGATACCTTTGCTGCAAGTCACCGCAGGATCCCTTTCTCATCAACAGAGAACTTGCCTGCATTGTCAAAGAGAACAGGTACAATTTATAAAAAAGCATCTGAAAAAGAATAGATAAATTGTAGTTTTCTCCATTGTCAACTGAGCAAGTCTGCATTGACTAGCCCAGGCACACATCCCTTCCCTCCGACTCTGTCCATGATACCACTTCAGCTATTGTGCTGGTACAAAAGGGATTCTTGTCAATACCGTAATTGAAGTCCTTCTGTGTGAATTTTTTTTTTTCTGAGTATCACATATCCTTACATTCCAGTTCAATGGCTGGTGAAACTGATGTCAGTGGTGTATTTCCTATAGTTCACATATAGTTGCTCAAATCTAGATGAGCTAAAGTTAAATGATTGCTAGCTATCTAATGCCCTTTTTTTTGCTAATATTGTCCATTATTGGTATCAGTGGTGCAACAGAACTTTTTTTTTTTTTTTGGTTGGTTGGTTGGTTAGTTGGTTTGTTGGGGTTTTTTGTATGACAACAACTTGAAATGTAAGGCAAAGACACTGCTGGGCAAGAATTATGAGGTGGTTGCATGAGTAGTAGTCCACAGTGAAAACGGGAAGTCATGGAAAGGCTTAACATTCAGAGGCAAAAAGGTATCGCAATATACAAAGTAAAGACCTTCCTAACCTTTTCAGAATCAACTTCTTTACAGTCCACTGAAAATGTCTATATGCTGCTGTCTACATAGACATGCTCATAAAGGTGTGTCCACCTGAGTGAAATACTCGATGGCGATTTTATTACCAGATAAATATTTGGAGTTTCATGATTTCTCAGATCTCAAATTAAAAACCCTGCGTGAATTTTTCCTCATACCAGTGACTATCTCTTTTGATGCAGAGAAACAGATCCCATCTATCCTTTGATAACAAAACCTTCATTTGACCATTCCAGAAGGGACAGATAGTTTACTGTTTGTATGGAGAGGTCCCTAAAGGAAGTTTCAATCACAGAACTATTGGATTTGTTGGCTCTACAAATTGATTTTTCCTTCCTAATATAGACAATTTGGGCAGCAATAAATGTGGTCTTGTCCCTAAATTCATCTTTACTGAGAGGGGTGTGGTCTGAAATCAGTAAAAATGTGGGAATGCTACAGTAAGTGAAGGTAAAGAGCACTAACATACCATAGGGTTGCAGGATGGCTCAGGCTGGACAAAAGCTCAGGAGGTCCCTGGCCTGGCCCCGCCGTAGCAGGCTCAGTGTCAGGGTCAGCTGGGGCTGCTCAGAGCTGTGTCCCCTCGGGTCTGGAAACGCCCCGGACAGAGCTGGCACAGCCTCCCTGGGCAACCTGCGCCTCTGCCCCACTTGGCCCATGGAGAAAAATACATTTTCAACTGCTGTAGAACTGAAAGGAGACAATGTAGACAAACAGCTGACCTTGTCTTTCCGCATCATCAAATTTTGTAGAAGATCTGCTGAGGTATTATTCCACCACAATATATGACTGTGGTGGGAATAACTAACTGTGACAAAAAGATAAAAACCATTAAGGAGAATGCTTGTTTGAATAAGCAGGTTATACAATACGCACCCACATGCTTCTGTAGATGAGAAATTTTTACGCTAAATGCAATGTCCAAATATCAAAAATAAGAACAACAGGTAGTCATCACTTTCAGGGGAAAGAGATGTTTCTTTCTCACTGCTGGTTTTGAGACACATAGAGTGATGTTTTATCACTCTTTGATTTCCCATACAATATTCTATGAAATCCAAAGCTTCAGTAGCATATACTCCATGTCAGGACTCACTCTGCTTCTTCAGTTCAAAAGGAAATGACAGAAGATGTGATGACAATAAACCCCAGCTTCACTATGAATAAGAATGGAAGATTTTTTTCTGGCCTGAGGACAACCAAATCCTACTGAGGATAAAAAGTTAACATGAGATTAGGGATAAATGTACAGAAGTCAAAGCCACTATCATTTACTGCTGTTTTAACCACAGAAAAAACATAGTATTGAAGAAATATTATTTTTGGTACACTCAGTCTTCAAATGTGATTTGCAGGCTGGCCTTTGATGATAGGTTTGTTTCATGCCCATTTCCTACTTTATACCTGCAACCAGAAAAGAATAATAGATCACCAGCAAACGTATATATATTCCTCCCATTGTAAGCCTTAGAGCTATGATTTCCAGACTTGGCCTTCTAACTGGATTAGGTTAGACGATCACAGCAAAATCACTAACTCCTGCTGCTGTAGAGTCTTTGAGGTTTCTTCCTGTCATATTAAATCATGGCAGGGAATTTTAAAAGATATTTGAATGAGTGTCCTTCAGCAATATTACCTTTGAGTAATTTTCTGAGTATTATTTCTGAGTCTTTGAAGTTAACATTTCATAATATTTATTTAGCTCATTCTGCAAATTAATATCTCATGTATGTGCTTCAGGTTAATACAGTATTTTGTCTGTTTAGTTATCAAAACCAAAATTCTACACACAAAATACTTTAAAAGTTACTACTCTTAATAAACTACTGTCAAGTTATTATACTCCAAAGATTATTTTTGGTTTTATAATCACTACGTCCAATAGAAATAGAATCTAAACATTTTTTAAGAAAATCCATAGCTGCTGACAAAACAAAGGAATACTAACAAGAACCAGTATCAGTTTGGTTTGTCCTGTCCTGAGAGCAGGTGGTGTGAACACATAGGAGCGTATTTCCAAAACATCTCTTGATAATCAGAGCATGCAGCTCTCCAGTGATTAAATTCCTAATCAGATCTGCAGGACATCTTTTATCAGCTTTGAAACAATTTATTTTATGTGACTTGGAATGAGTTGTAGTTTTCTCAATTCCAGAGAAGGATATCTTAGTTTACCAGAACAATCCCACATTGTTGGGATTAAAATGAAAGAGTGGAGTTACATTCCTGGCAAAGAAAGAGGCTTATTTAAAGCAGCCAGTGACAGTGCTTACAAGATACTAGATTGTAGTGTTATTTATTATAAAACAATTTTTGTTCAAACCTGCCAATTCCAGCAGTTCAAAAACCATGAGCCAGTTTTCCAAAAAAACTTCATTATCTTTGAAATTTTAAGAATTATTTTATTTAATTTAATCGAGACTTCAGTGATCATGTTATCTGTCAGCCAGTCTCTTGGAGTCACTTTTGGGCACTAACTAATATAAATCAAATTTTTACAGAGATACTGAGGTCTCTCAAAGTTCCTGCAAGTACAATGAAAACCACCAGTCAGGTGGAGCACCAGTGGTGCACCTGGTGGTGGAAAGGCAGGGACACGTCGACACTTCTGTATCTTGCTCAACAGCAGCAGCAGCCAACACTCACCATCTCCACAGCATTGAATAAATTGATGCTTGCCTGAGCAGCATTATAAAGAGATAGGTAAAGCAAATTAGGTTCTTGGGGAAGATTAGTATCTTTTGCCATGTGAGAAAAATGAAGTTTCTATTCTGACCAGCTGAAGAGAACTTGTAGGAGAATGAGAGGTATCATGGTAGGGGACATGGAGTAGTTGCGATGAGTTGGGATTATGATGGTGGAGAGGCAAGAAATCCTGTGCAAGAATCCAAAGGAAATTAGGCTTCCTCCATTCTGCTGTTCACAGAATGATGTGTTTTAAGAATGGAGGTTTATTATTAAATACTTCTTGTGTTGTGTCCTCAGGCTATCTTAGAGTCAATTATTTCAGCCTTTCTCTGCAGGTAGGAACTTACTTTAATGTTTGCCACTGGCAGCTTAGGTTCTCACAGTACTGGGGGATGGAGATTAAAAAAAAAACAAAGCCTCCCCAAAAAACAAGAGAAATACTCAAACAAAACAAAACAAAACAAAAAAACAACAGAGTTTGAGATATGTGATAAAAATCAATAAATAATAGAAAATGGAACTGGGAGGGATCTTGAGTAAGCAAGATAAGCTGTGCCTAAACTATTACCAACAGATTTGTACCTGTCTTATTTTTTAAAACCCTCCAATAATAGACATGCACTTTCCTGGGTGCCCTGTTCCAGTTCTTCATACATCTTCTTACATCAACCTTACCAACACTTCCTGCACCAGTAGCTGGCACTGTCGCTGCTGATGCACTACCTGTTACCAACAAGGACTAGATGATCATTGTAGGTCCCTTCCAACTGAAATATTCTAACAATTTAGAGTAAAAGAGGAGCTATGTTCTTTAGCCATTATACAAAGGACAGTGATCTTTTCCATTTACCCTAACTTTTGATTACACTGGCAGGAAATGACCTCACAAAGCCATCCTGTTAATGAAACATTTTTACAGAAACATGAGTCCAGCAAAATTAATGCAGAAGAGAAACAGTCTTGTTTCAAGTTCTTACCATCACATCTACAGCTACACAAGTAATACAAATGTGATGTACAAAAATTTTTATCACCTACTGTTAAGTAAAATACTTCCTTAAGGGGGAGATCTGCTTTGCTTCACTTTGATCTTGGAAGAATCCTCATTGAAAAAGCTTTAAAATTTAAGTCCATCATATTATTTTCTATGTATTCTGGACAGATGGTAGCTGACACTCTTCTGCAGAAAACAATGTAAAGGCTCATTCAGAGACCCCTTCACAATGCCAGCTACCTACAGCTTCCCAGCCTACTTCTTTTCACTGCCTGCTCTTAAGACATTTTAGGGGTCTCATGCTATGCCATTTCTTCTTTGACTGACAAAAAATATGAGCCAGGATTTGGCCATGGGCATATACATACATATGAGAAATTGAGACACAAGAGTGAAAATTTAATTCACAGCAATAACATCTGAAAAAATTCCTTGTTAAAATATTAGAAGGAAAGCAGCATCTGCATGTGTTTTCATAAGACATAGAACAATTTTGTTCTGTAGATCTTCTTTAAACAATCAAGATTGCTGCAAGTGGAACTGAAATGCATCTATTATGACATCTTTTCACTGTGAATGCTCTGAGGTCTGAATATTTGTTCTTCTGCAGTACTCTGAAAGCAAAACCATCATTTAGAAGTAATTACTTTAGCCCAGGGAAGACATGCACTTACAAGGAAAAATCCTCATAGCTGTAAACAGGTCCTACGGCAGCATTCACATACCAAATAAAACAATCTCTTATAGAAATTATGCAACTGAGTTTTCATAATCAGTCTTTTTTGTTTCATATTTTGAAGACAGCGCTTGGGTGAATGTATGCCTGATTATTTAATAGTGCAGAGATCCTTAGAGTTTTAAAAAGGCAGTTAGAATAACATGACTATGACTTTGAGTCTGAATTTGCAAAGATCAGTGGTCTTCTTTGTTATCAATATAAACGGCAGATGTGTTTGTCCTCCCTTGCTCTCTCACAAAGGAAGCTGTAGCCCCAGCTGAGCTGCCAGTACAGGAACCTGGCTTGTGCCAGGCTCTGCTGCAACAATCCTCCAGAGACCAGGAGTCTCACTAACGCCCTCTTGATCTGATTGCACAACAGCCTTCGGTAAGACAAACCTCTGCCTAGCACCACCAGTTTTCAGCGACTCATATCCTTCTCAAAGGTTGCTCTTCACAGCGTGTTTCATGCAGTGTGGCAGCCAGTAGGCTGTGGCTCCGGGAGCTCGGGTGAGATCCCAGGTTGACAGGTATCGACTGTTGCTGATTCCTGCAGACAGAGCTCCTCTTTGTGACTTCTAGAGAAACCTCCTGCTGCAGACTCAGAGGCTGCTAACATAACCTTCCTTGACGCTCCCTGCCATGTCTGGCAGTCTGGTCCCTGGATGCCAGCCCCCCTGACCAAGTCCCCAGGAGGGGGATGCTGCCGAGCTGCCAGCACACCCCAACCCATGCTCGCTGACTGCCTCTGTCGGAGTGGGCCCCCTGTCTTTGCTGCTTTCACTCAGATTCGTTTCACCCGCCAACAGCACACAGGCTTTGCTGTAAGACAAAACACAGCCTTATTTATCAGAGTCGAAGGTAATAAATTCAGAATTATATCTACAGGACTGCAAGCACTGGTAATATGAATCGTTATCCTTAACAGTAAGGGGCTTCCTGACTTTTCCTGGGTGTTTCGCACAAAGCCATTGTGGTGTATGTTGATCTGAGAAGCTGTAATTCCTCTTTCATGAAAAAGTGACATAGTCAAGTAATCTCCCCAACCTCTGGAATATTTCTCTCTTGTCTCCAGAAGCACAAAGCTTGGCTTCTAAGTTCAATTCAGAGTCATGCCAGTGGCTTACATTTTGTACTGCTGTTGTGGTTTAGATTTTCCTCACTGTGCCATCCCCCTCTAAGCTAGCCAGGTGCCAGCCCAGCACAGATCCAAGCAGCATGACAGCAGACCCCATCTAGCCCAGCCACTGCTGGTGTGGGAAGGGTGGGAAAAGACTGAGGAAGGTGACAAAGGTCTCTTGATTCCCACTGTGAAGTTATTCTAGCTAGTGTGTATTGCTACATGTTTTCAGGTGTATAAAATTTGACCATGGCTCTTCATTATTGTCTTTATTAAATCTTCATTAAAATAATCAAAATTATTAAAAATAATTAAACCAAATAATCTTCATTAAAAATATACACCATATGTCTTTTATTAAAACTCTGGTTCTTGGTATTGTTCTAGAATTTTGCTTGAGATTGCACATGGCTTTTACGGATACAACTTTCAGAAAAGATGGAAGACTCTGCCTGTATGGGCAACCACTGGTGTTTCCTCCCCAGTACCCGTTTTCAGCTTTCGGGTCTCTGGATCAATGAGTTAAAAGGAGCTCCCCTCGGAAGGGCAGCATACAAGTCTGAGGGTTTTGCACCATTTCCACAGTTACCTCCCAGAAATACTTAGAGCGTGAAGTCAGGATAAGAAAAGACAAAAAATAGACTGAAAGTCAGACTCATTTTGTTCTTGAGAGACCTTGCAAATTATCCAACCCTAACAGCCCTGACTGCTTGGATTAGCCAACTTTGGAAGGAATAAAGCCTTCACGATTTTCCTCCCTTGGACACTGAAATTACCTCCAGCCTCTCCTCAGGGTCCCTCCAAAGGGACAAGCACACTAAGCCACTAAGCCACTGTTTTTCTCGAAACAACCACTAAATAAAGAGGCCAGAGGAAGAACAAGAACTGTAGGTAGCTGTGAAACTATACACTGCTGGGTTATTAAAATTTTTCAATTCTGGTTTTGTAAAAGCCTATGCAATTCTTAAAAATACATAATTTTAAATACAACCATGAAATAACAGAATTATATAAAGAACAGTTTGGAGCAACCCTGAGAATATCAGTTAGCCCAACTCTGGCAGGATCAATTATCCCTGTGTCATTCATGAAAGACATATGGCTAAACTGTTTTTAATATCTCTAGCAATTAACATTTTACAACCTCTGCAGACATCTGCTCTTACAGCACAAAGCTATATTTTTGACTAGCACTGTCAATTTCCTTTATAAGTAGGAAATGTTTCCTAATACCTAACTTGATCTTTTCATGCTGAGAAGAAAGCCTATTACTATTTCTTCATCTACCAAAGCCTTGGAAAATAGTTTATCTTCTCATTCTTTGTAGCAGACTTCTGTACACCTGAAGTCTGTTACTTTGTCCCAACCATTTCCTATTCTGTCTTACCCAGGTGTGGCTTTCAATATCCCCAAAGGCCACCTTTTCTAGAGATTCTCCTGGACTCTCTCCAGTTGCTTCACACCTTTCTCAAAGTGTAATGACATCAGCTATCCAGCTTGTCTGAGAGGAGTAGAAATCCTGCACATTGCATTTCTGAATATACATCCCAGACATGATGTTCACAGCTGTACAACCTTCTCAACTTATGTTCAGCTTGTGGTCCACCGTAAATCCCACATTCTGTCTCAAAGGTCTGGTATTTCATCCAATTTCTGTTTTGCCGATTATTCCTATCTGTGTCACAACTAAGCTTCATCTTGGTTTTTCAGACCAAATTGTCAAGATCTGTCAACATACCTGCAGTCTTTGTTCCCTATTCTCTTTAACTATTAACCAGAGACTTTTGACATACACTTTACACTTTCTACCACCAAGTTTGTTATGTTGCATATACAAGGTAATACTTTTTCCCTTCTCCCTTGTTTGTCCTCCTTGAGTGTACTATACTGATTTATGTTCATCTTCCAGTCGTATGAGTTATCCCTTCTCTGTTATGCCAGTTACTTCACAACAGGGAGGAGATTAGGTTTCTTGTGTTAATATATAGATGTCTAGATAGTATCTATGGTACATAGTATAGAAACCTTTGGTGGGCTGACCAGCTATTCCCATTTTTATTCCTTCCAAAAAAAATCTTAGTGACTTAGTGGCTACTAAGAATAATCTTTTTGTATCTAGATCTTTGTTGCTTACATTTAGCTAGGATCTTGTCACCTATCGGTGCTGATCCAGGCTGGTATCCCTCCTTCCTAGGACAGCAAAAGAACATTTTAGGATAACGTAGGCTGGCAAGATAATTCCCTGTTTTTGTGAGGTGAACTCCATTTTGTCAGTGGATCACTGAACTTCATTTCCTGTTGAAAGGACCAAAGCTCATGCTCTTGATGAACCTTAAGGTAGTTAAAATTTGAGTTTCAGTTATGAAGAAAGTAATTACACATGCAAATATGTCAATTAGTTATGGCAATTATAGGTTATGTGACTACCTGTTCATTTGCATGCACAATTACCCAAACTGAATAAGAAACCATGACAAATTTAATGTGCCAATTGGGTGTGCAGTCAGGCATTCATCTAACTCATACCTAATTGGGCACACCTCATTTTGAGAATTATTTTCCTAGTTTTCTGCTTACCTCTAACATTTTGGGTAAAAGTTCTATAATAGTTCTTTCACAGTTATAAAATCAAACAAATGGAAATAAGATCCGTCCACAAAGACCATACACAGGAGCACTGCCTATAAGCTTTTTTCTTTTTTTTCCCAGTTCAGTCTTGTCTAAAAACTATAAAAGGTCCCACCAGGCCACAATGTTGGTGTTGTCATTAATTGGTTTACACACTCCGTTCAACAGCAATCTATTAAAATTTTCAGAAAAATTTGACACCAACAGCACCAACATGCAGAGTTTATGACTGACTTTTCTTTCAGTCCTGGAACTCATAGCTTGTATTATGTACACATAGCGCCTGTGCAGCATGAAGCTATGTTTTTAACTATGATGGCATTTTATTCACTGACGACCAGATTTTGAGCAACAGGCAAACACAGATGTTTGTGGATGCCTGATTTATGTGCATAAATGCCACCTGGGTAATAATCATAGAATGGTTAGAGTTGAAAGGGACCTTGAAGATCGTCTAGTTCCAACCCCCTTCCATGGTCAGGAACATCTTCCACTAGACTAGATTGCTCAAAGCCCCATCCAACCTGGGCTTGAACACCTCCAGGGATGGGGCACCCACAACTTCCCTGGGCAACCTGTTCCAGTGTCTCACCACCCTCAGAATAAAGAATTCCTTCCCAATATCTGATTTAAATCTACCCTCTTTCAGTTTAAAATCATTACCCCTTGTCCTATACTACATTCCCTGATAAGTAAACAGTCAGTAAAAAAACTGTTTGAGCAAAGTCAGTAAAAAAACCTTTTTACTCCTTGTAAAAAGTCCCTCCCCATCTTTCCTGTAGGCCCCCTTTAAGTACTGGAAGGCTGCTATAAAGTCTCTCCGGAGCCTTCTTTTCTCCAGGCTGAACAACCCCAACTCTCTCTGCCTGTCCTCACACAAAAGGTGCTCCAGCCCTCTGATCATTTTTGTGGCCCTCCTCTGGAATTGCTCCAACAGGCGCCTGTCCTTCTTACGTTGAGGGCTTCAGGGCTGGATGCAGTACTCCAGGTGGGGTCTCACGGGAGCAGAGTAGAGGGGCAAAATCACCTCTCTTGACCCGCTGGCTATACTTCTTTTGATACAGCCCAGAATGTGGTTGGATTTCTGGGCTGCAAGCACACATTGTCGGGTCGTGTTGAGCTTCTCATCAACCAACACACCCAAGTCCTTATCGGCAGGGCTGCTCTCAATGCCTTCATCCCTTAACCTGCATTGATGCTGAGGGTTGCCCCAACCAAGGCACAGGACCCTGCACTTGGCCTTGTTGAACCTCATGAGGTTCTCACAGGCCCACCTTTCAAGCCTGTCCAGGTGCCTCTGGATGGCATCCCATCTCTCAGGCATGTCAACCGCACCACTCTGCTTGCCGTCATCTGCAAACTTGCTGAGGCTGCACTCAATCTCACTATGTCATTGAGGAAGATCTTAAAGAGCACTGGTCCCAGTACCAACCCCTGAGGGACACCACATGTCACCAATCTCCATCTGGACATTGAGCCGTTGACCACTACCGTCTGGTTGCGACCATCCAACCAATTCCTCACCCACCAAACAGTCCACCTATCAAATCCATATCTCTTCAATTTAGAGAGAAGGATTTTGTGAGGGACCATATCAAAGGCCTTACAAAGGTCTTACATTCTGAGTGGCTCTGCATATAGGCAAACAACCCATGTAAGTATACAGATCCCCTTCTAAGTCAGAGGTGGACTAGTACCTGGGGTGCAGTATTCGCTTCTACATTCAGGTTAGTCACAGCTAAACTGGCTGAAAATAGCTGAAGAAGGATCTCATGATAAAGCATGAAAAGACTTCGGGAGAAATTCAGTCAATAAATGCAAAATAAATCCCATGAAGAGAAGTAATTGTAATTCTATATATACAGCAGCAGGCTTTCAATAAGATTTTTATGACTCAGAAATGAGACTTTGGAGACACTGCAAACAATTCTTTGAAAATGCTAGCCCACTACTCAACAGCAGTCACAAAAACAATTAGAACATGTGGAACTTTCAGGAAAGTGAAAGGGAAGAAAATTACATTAAGTCACTGAATAAAGTCCTTGTGCATTTATGTCTCAAACGCTGTGTGCAATTCTGGCCACCCCATATCAGAAATCATATGGCAGATATCAGAAACTGATAAAGTAAAATCAGAAGAGGCACTGTGAAATATGACAAGGATTATCAAGGATTATCAGAAGTATGTGATGGCTTCTGAGGACAAATTACAGAAGTAGGACCCTTCTCAAAATGTAGAAAGATATAATAAACATTTATAAAATTATTTTTTTAATTAAAAAACAATGTCATGGAAAACATAAATAGGGAACAACATTATTATTTTTTGTAATATATAAGGTAAGGGGCATATGATGAAATTATACGCAGCAGGTTTAACACAAACAAAAAGAAGCAAAGTTTTGTGTGGTACACAATTGTGGAACATTTTGTCACAGGACGATTTGGATTATACAAATATGAATAGGTCCAGAGGTTTTTTAATAAATCATGGAAGATGCACCAAGGTATTCTAAAATGAGGTGTTGGAGATGTGACTGCTTCAGCAAGCTCTTAATCCAGAGTGCCAGGAGGGCAAAGGGTGCATCAGGAGAGGTGGCACTTTAGCCTTCCTGTTTCTTGTAGTCTTTTCCTAAGCATGAAATGTTGTTCACTGTCAGAAACAGACACTAGTCTAGGTAGACCTTTGACCTTACCCCATATGGCTATATTTATATTTATAATACAACTCTTTATCCTTTCCTTGAGAATTTCTACCTAGTTGCCTTTTTCCTGTCTTGTGCGTTGCTCTTTTTTTCATCTAAGTATAGTCTTTGTTCTCATTCTTACTGAACTGCAACCTAGTTTTTTCAGACCATTTCTCTAATTTGTCAAGATCATTATATTTAAATCCATTTCCTCCCATCTTCTGTAGTAACAATGATTACCTGAAGGAATGGCTGATGACAGTAACTCTAAATCTTTCAACACCTGCACAGTTAAATTACCCTAAAGCTCATAAAACTGACTGATGCCATATACAAGGGAATTATGGTATTTTAAAATTGTGATATAGACGTCTGGATAGATCTGGAAAGATAGAATATTATGGTTCCCAAAAGTCTACGTGATTTTTCTTGCATGCTGTTATTTTGCATAATATCACTATTAATATGGAACATCCTAAGAGTTGCTTCTGATCTATTAATATTTATAAGATCGGTGCAGATACTGCTCTCAGTTTGTAGGCACCTGTTGAAGTAAGACAAATTAAAAAAGAAAAAAATGTTTAATGTGGTATTAGTTTGAATGATCTCATATTACCCTTCCAAGGTAGATTTTCCTTCTCTTACCAAATGCTAATACTTAGAGCTGCAAAAGCACTGATGTACTGAAAGCCTGGCCTTTAGCTGACGACCCTGGAATTTATTATTTTCACTTCTGGCAGTAGGGCTGGGAAGCAAAAGGGCTGTTAAGTACAATATAATGTTGCTGCCTCTGAAGAGGAAAAGTGTGTTGACTTTAGCAGAGTGCCATGCTAAGACGGCAGCTTGACCAGTGGAGACCTATGTTTACCAGGCTCAGATTGGCAGAGCACACGCGTATCAGTAGACAACAGCCTGTGCAAATATCCTTTCAGGAACATAAATATGGGTTGTGGAAGGGCTGAGTTGGGAGACATCTAAACTAATCATTGAGAAACAGAGATGGAAGGAGGAGAGGAGGGAACAATTTGAACACTTAATCCTGTGTTGCACCTCTTTCCATTAGGAAAGTTAATTGTCTTCTCCTGAAGCTGTCATCTTTCTCTCAGAAGGTAAGGAAGAGTCAGTGTTTGGGTACTGCCCCTCAAGCTCCCCAACTCCTTTTGTCCGATAGAACAGCGTACTAAGACCTCTCTCATGGTCTGAGAGTACAATTTGAGTAGTAAGGTACTCAGGGATGAAACTGCCAGCAAGAGAGAAACAAGAAGAGGTGTCCTCATTCCCTTACACTGAAAATGTTACATCTGATATTAATTCACTTTTCAGGAACTTACCCACAGGTAGGCTGCACCTGAGTTACAGTTCAGGCTCCCTGTTCTTCATTTCCTCAGTGAAATTAGCCCTAAACAAATGTTTAAGTACTTTTCCCTTTAGAAGATGTCTTGATTCAGATTCTGTAATGCAGTCCCCAAGATCAGTATCTCTGGTTTTCTTTAGTATTTCTGACTTGTTTGACAAAAGTTGTTGGTAACTTTTGCCTTTTATAAGGTGTTTGATTTAGTACCACATATGAGCCTTATTATAAAATTAGTCTCTTATAAACCAGTAGAGAACACATTAAATGGATTAAGAACTTACTAATTGGCAGATGCTCAAATGCAGCTGTCAATGGAGAGTCATCTTGAAGTGAGGAATATTCTAACAGGATGATCCCTTTGCAGGGATTAATTCAATAATGTTTTATTAATGCTCTCAAATAATACACAGTATCACTGCTGGTAAAATGTGTGGATGACACATAGATTGCCAGGACAGCAGATAATGATGATGAAGACATCCAACTTGTCAGTCTAGGCCCACTCAAACAAATGATCTTTTTAAATGTCAAGTATCTTTAGACCAAAGCATCTGGACTATGCCTATGAAATTAAACACTGCATATGGAACAGGGACTTAGTAAGAACCACACAGGATGAGCAACTCAGCTGGAGCTTCCAGAGTGATAATGAGGTGAAAGGGGTCTAATGAAGTCACTGTAAGTATGTAAATAGTGGAGACGAGGTTGGGGAGAAGAGTGTACTTCTGTGTGTGACACTGATGAGGCATATACAGGCAAGCACCTGAATACTTGTGGAGAAACTTGCAGAATTGTCACTACGTTCACACAGAAGCAGTAACCTTGCTCACTGCCTGTTGCTCATCACATCCATTTCTATTCTGCGTTTGCGTAACATGCACTGGATAAAGCATATGAGTTGTTTCAGGAGCAGCGGAGTGCCGTAACCACTGGGCAGCAGCACAGCATTACCATGCTTGTAGCCCCTTTCCCTCTGCCCCTGCTCCTTCATGCTTGTTATCAATGCTGCTCGGTGCCTCATCCCCGGGTCTGAGCGGAAGCGAGTGCCCCTGTGACCCTCACCCCATATCCTGATCTAGTGCGCAAGGCAGAGATGGGAAACGTGTATCCCCTCAGGTCAAACCTTAGTCTCCTCATTATTACGAGCAGCTGTTGCAAATACCTTGTTACACACAGAGTGAGCAGGGAAGCTAGTTGTGTTTTTAAGAGCTAAGAGCTGCTTTGTGTTTTGAAAGAGAGAGTGCAGATCATTCTCATCAGCAGACAGGCTGTGGATCCTGAGTAGGTGGAGTGAAAAACATGATTTAATAGCCCTCCCTAGAGGACATGCTCGGTTTCCTAACCCTTTTGTGGCTGTACAGTGAGGCCAAAAAATCACTGCATTTTGTCATCAGTACTTGACTGGACTATTCCATGACAACTGGAAAAACATTCTTTATTCTCATCAAAATACATGCAAGCATTTACCTCACCAACAGGGCCTCGTGTATGGCTGAACGTTTCTGGAATTCTGGATAGACATAAATCAGTTAAATACACACTTTTTCAGTAAGATAAATCTTTCCAAACACACCACAGTATTGACGTTCTTGAAATAAATATTCATGTTTATATAGTAAAACAGTAACGTAAAAGTTTATTGTAAATCTTCAAATAAGCTATCTAAAAATGAGAAAGTTATAACCACAAGATTTCTCTTCTTTACTTACTAAAAACAAGATAAATGACGTGTTACAGACTTATGCTATAAAGAAAAATTCCCCTCCCTCAACATGTTATTTTCCTCAGATTACACAGCTGAAACAAGCTATTATTGTTTATTAAGAATATAATCAGTTATTAAATATACACCTACTGTTTCGTGTCCTTGGAGTCACAGCCTTGCTGAAGATGAATCTTGCAAGCTTCTTAGAGAACACAGGAATGTCTTATGAGGTTTTTTGTGTTAAAACTTCCTAATTAACTAGTTTAGATGGCTTTGACTAACATTTCAGTCTCATGCATAAATACATCAAAAGATAAATTAATCTTGTTACTTTACTAACAGGAATCATGGCCCCTTCTCCCACTGAATTAAAATATGAATTTAATTTTCCCATACGCCTGAAATCCAAAGCCTATCTTGAAAACTTCTTTCAGGTACTTGCACAAAAGTATACCTGCTTTCTGCTTGCATACATATTGATTAAAAGAGTCTTAGTAAATATCTTCTTAAGTATTATAATATCAGATTTTGACAAATATAATAGCACGGTCAGTAGTAATATCCTCCCATACATGGTTGGATCTGACAGGAAGATTACTTCAAGTCATCCCCATAACAGAACAAAAATCTGACTCCTGACCAGCCCATGTGTGAGAGCAGGCAAATACATGTGTTTTACACTAAGCACACACTCGAGCTTCTTATCCTCCTGAAGCAGGCAGGAGAAGAGAAGGACCTTCTCCACCCAGCTGGAAGGGGGCCGGCCCTGCCTTCACATCCAAAGAGAGAGAGGAGTGCGTGTAGATTATGATCACAGTAAAAACTAAAGGTATGTATGTCAGGACACAAAATGTTTATTGTTCTTTAAAACAAATATTTTGAATTGTCCTCTATAGCCTCCAGGTTCTTCAAGGAGCTCCATGCCATTCAAGCTGGAGACTCAAGCTATACCCTGCTCTTCTCCAGAATCCTTTTTGGAGGGACAATATAAGAGAATACAAGAGACTGAAGAGAAAGACTTTAATGTCACGGGGGATAGGGAACATAATGCAGACCCTCTCAAAGGAGGGTCTGAAGCTGCAGTCTGAAGCCACAAAATAATCTGAAGTTGTGCTGTTATTATAAATTATTCCTTCCCTTATATTCACAGTTGCATTCTTGTTTATGAATAACGTGCTCAGTCCTGTAGCATGAAACCAGGCTAGCTCCTAAACATACCAAGTTTGTTCCCTGTAATCCCAGAGGAAAACTATGATTAATATGCAATGTCTTTATGCAAGAATTTAAACACAGCAGGAGTACATCTAATTAATGTCTTTTAGAGATGCCAGCCATCCTAAATCATTGGTAAATACAAGTCCGGGAGATCAGACTGCTGCAAAACTTATCAGTAAGGTGCAATATATTGCTATGATTAATAGTTTCTAACGGATTCCCATGGAAGGAATGATTGATTTTCAATACAAATGCCTTGGATTCACAATAGGGAAGCTACCACCTGCTTCTGTTTAAGAAGAAGGTCTGAAATTTATAAACTAGTTTGTGTACAGCCTTTTCTTTTCCTGCTGTGAATTTTTTAAATTACCTTTTAACCACTACTGACACCATTTATTTTTTGTTCATTAGCCTTAGGTGGCCCTACTGCAGAATTCTCATAACAAACCAAGAAAATATTGTTCAAACCTGTATAATAATCATTGTTTCCATCCACCCTTCCATGGAAATGTGACTGGGGATAATGGTAAAACATGTACTCAGAAGTAAAGACAATTGCATGGCTGGAGCCAGAAGAAGGTACTATACCGATGTACAGGAGGGCAAGAGATACTTGATGTGTTACAAGTTCAGGCACTTAATGAAAAGACAGAGAGGAGGGGTTTTTTAATTGCTAAGAGGAGCGAGCTGCCATTCTGAAATAAACTTAGACCTCAGAAAGTTCTGATTCCTAATGAAATAGATACTGTCTGGCCACACTTGGTTTTCAGGCTCCCAAATCTTCTGATGCTACTCTCAGTCATTCTGAAAAACAGCCCAATTCAAACACATCAGCAATACGCGGGCTTTGGCTCTGGATATGCAGCCTGCCTCTTTTGAAGGAGAGCCATACGCATCTTAGTCCACCTCCAGATTCCTGTGTTTGAACGCACAGGTAGCAATGGCTCTGGTTGCTTTCAACACCCTACGGCAAAGGGTGGGTATGTGCTTACAGACGTGTTCAATGAGAGCAGCTTCCAGCACGAGATGGAGTAAAGCTCCAACTCACACACCAAGACAAGTATCCTAATACTTCAAATGCTTTGCTGTCATCTCTTCTCTCAATTCCCTTTTGCTCTTCTGCCCTTTTGCCTCCTTTAAAGCCTGAACATACAAGGGTAGTTGTCCTTTTAAGTTACAGAACAAGTGAGTACCAAAATACTTTTCTGCTGACCACTGCAAGCAGCAAATAATAATCTTTCCTGTGCAGACTCATGGGCTAAGAATCAGAGCTGCGTCTGTGTTCCCTGTCCGCACGTGGGTCAGTGTTCAGCCAGTGCTCAAACTCACAGAGTCATTACTCAGAGCAGAGGTCTGTTATTGATACCACCCAACCAAATTCCTATAACTGCAATCCCAAATGCGTAAGCACATTCTGAACATTTCCTGCACTTTATGAAAAATAACAAGTAATTCAGAATTTTAATATGTGGTAAGTTCCAATAACACCACTTAAAACAGCTTTGGATCTCTGGATTGTGATACCCCCTTAGCAAAATGGACTGGGAGACCTTAGAGTAAAGCCTCCAGGAGAAAGGCTTTGAGCCTCCATTGCTGTTTGAATGGAGGCTGGTTTTTTCAAGGAACATATTTGGTTGACTGCAGAACTGTTCTCCAGATTTATAGGCAATGAGTCCTCAGATCTGGCACAGGACCCTATGATTTTGGGGTTTTTTTCAGTTTTGAGGAAAGAAGAAAAATTTCAAATGGTGGTATGCATCCATCCCAAAAGCTAGTTTAATGTTCAGCATGCACTGCATGTGCCAAGAGGCATTTTTTGTTAAAATCCACTGCCGTGTCTTTTATTGATCCATCACTGTGCAGATCAGGTGTTCCGGCAGCCTGAGCTTACATTCGTCACATTTCTGAGGGCTTGAATATTCTCCATAACAAAGATCAATTTGGAAAGGCTTTACGCTATAATGCAGTACATTCCTTTGCCTTGCCTCTGGAAAGAGTAGCCTGAGCACATTTCAGTATTTAGACCATGAGTCAACATACCTTGTGTGAAGGAGAGGGGCAGATGTGTGTGCAACGGTGGCTCTTTGAAGATGAAGGCCCTGATTAAATGTATTTTGTTAAGCAAACATTTTTCTTTGGAGACCTACTTTGAAAGGACTTCCTCCTGTTGTTTAATAATTTGTAAAGGAAACATTCTCTTCTGCTCTGTACTGCCTCTGTGCAGCGTGTATGCTGTTTCAGCTTCCCATTATGCCTCCCGTGTCGATCATACCAACAGTTTCCCCTAGCTAAGATTTCTGGTGTGGTGAGTAGTGCCTTAGAAGTGACTCTTTCTCTTCATTGACTAGGGTGTATAGAGCTAGCTCATATGTAGCTGGCATTTGCTCACATGAATCCCACCCATCTTGACTCAAGTGATAATTTTAAGCTGTTTTTACCGTACTTTCTCCTTCATGTAAGTATCTCATAGCTGTACCTTTGCATCAAAAGATCACACCATGACAGCAAGTAGTTCCCTTCAGATTAAAAATGCAAAACATAACGTTTGGAGCATAGATTATATGAAAAAACCCCATCTCAAGGTAGATGGAGTATCTTCAAAGCACTGTGGTACATTTAATTTGACTGAAGGAGTGGTGAGCAGTTTGTCATCATGAAGAAACAATGACCTATTATAAATACAGACAAAGAGGAAGCGAAGAGAATGATTTTCAGCTTGGAACAAATTATATAGATAGCTGAAGGTATAGGTATAATTGTAAGTGCAGATACAGATAGACTTTGGGAAGCTGTTCTTCACCGGTGGTAAGAAGAACATTCAGGTAACAAACAAGCTTTTATATGGCAGAAGGCCATATAGATTTTATCTTGAAAACAGAAACAATGCTGAAAATTATACGTCATATACTTGGATGCAATTCTGTTGTGAATAGATTCAACCACCGGGAGCTATACAGTCCAGTTCCTCTGAACCTAAGAAACAGCTGCCCACCGGTCCTAGTGCTGCCCTTCAGGCGCACCGCTATGTGTACCTCTCCTGTCTGACACCATTCTTAGGCAGTCTTATTTCCATAACACAGTTTTTAAGAGCCAGGAGTGATTTAAATGCATTTTTCTCAGTCCTAGCCCTTTGAATTGTAGAACTGTGATTTTGGAGGAGCTCCATGACAATAAAGCAATTAATATATTTTTTTCGAGTCGTATTTATCTTCTGCAGGCATATTACACTCAAGAAGAAAACAAAGGATTTTTCTGGATAACAAAGCCTGTCTTTAACACCTTTGTGGGCCCCAAACCTGGTTAAAGTCTGTATGCCAGACAGCTTTTCCAGCTGGCTTGCCCTTGCAGTCTTGCTTTAGAAAACATACCAATCTTGCTTTGGAAAAAAAGCCACATTTCCTCCATTTTTATGCAATGGTAGGAAGCAAAACTGGGATACAGTTCTCTACTTACTTCCCTTCCTTACCAATTGTCACCTTACGTTGTCTTCAATGTGGACACCAGTCAAGGGCAATGGCCCTGCTAATAGAAATCTCCTGATTTCAAAAACAGGGAAAAAAACATGCAGGTTTCCTAGTTAGACCATCACCTAGTTCCAGACATAATGGGATTCACATATCTAAATTTTAACAAGTGCAGTGTAGGTGTCTACATGGGGTTTAGTCGCTTGGCACCCTTTACAGAGAGTGATAGGCTCCATACCGCACAGACCATCTCCTAGGTGAGATGACCCTAACCATGAATTTTCTTCATCACTGATCAGAGCAGGGATCTAGGTGATTATCTCACATGTAGATTTCTAAAGTTGGGTGAGATGAATTCCCCACATCTGCCTTAAATGATAGCAAGCCCCTGTACCATAACAGCTTTTGAAAAATAACAAAAGACGACAGTTCTTATAACAAGCAAATCTCAGATCCTTTGCAGTGTCAGAGACTATATAAATCTGTAGCACATGAACTATTTTTAGTGAAAGTAGGAAAACACATACTGGGCCAGACTAAAGGCCCGCCTAGTCCTGTTTCTGACAGTGAGCAGCAGCCGATGGCCAGGAAGGATATGAGAATGCTGTAAGCAGGAACTGATGCTACCCTGGTGAACTGTTGGAAGACTTGGAGCCCTGTGTCTCAAGATCTCCCTGAGCCAGGGGCCATATTTTTTTTGTGTTTAATAACCCTAGGTAAATAATTCTTTTATGAATATGTTTTTGGAAGTCATATATACTTTCAGCACCTACAGTGCCTTGTGGCAATGATGTAAAGATTTTAATTAGAGGTTGCGTGAAGACTCACCTTCTATTGTGTGTCCTGAATGTGCAGTTTGGTCATTTGTGTGGTGACTCTTTGCTCTCGTACGAAGCAAAAGAAGGCTATTTAGTTTCTCGAAGCCACTCATGACTTCATAAGCTTTCATCATGTCTCAAACCCCGCTGGCTATTTTCAGGTCTGAACTGTTCTAGCACACTTACTCTCCATGTGCAGATACCGTTATATCATCTTTGTTAGCACTCTATTAATTTTTAGTTTTATTATAGACTCTTGGTGCAAGCTCGGAACTGTACTTTGTAGATTGACTGCTGATAGCAGTCAACAACACTGCAAAGGATATACAATTTTTTTTTATAAATAACACAATAACCTATGGTGTACTCTCTGCTAAAGTAAATTGATTTTCAGTTGATAGCTGATCAGAAAGGAAAGGGAACCCTTACATGCTGGAATAAGACTTTGAGCAGCACAATATTTATCCTAATGCTTTACTTCCTTGCCATTACAGTCAGGTCTGGATCTTCACTTTATCCTCTCTCTTATCCACTCCCTGTCTCTCAGGTGTGGTTATATTTGCTTCCTTGATGTACATGAGTTCCTTGTCTAGCATGGCATCAAGAAATATGTTTATTTTCACACATAGTTAATACATTAGAAAGTGCTTCTGACATAGCATGTCTGATAATTGTAGGGTTTTGAAAGGAAAGATGCAAAGCCACCAATATGTTTATTTAATATATGCCTCAGAAGAAGATCTGTTTGGCTGTCCTCAGGTGAGAGTGGATAAGGCAGAAATTTTGGGATAGATGAAGAGGAAGAAAAAAGAAGAATAAAACTTTGAATGGACGAATATGCTTCTGAAGGGCTGGAGGCATGTACTAATCAAATTATGACCTTTCTGAAAGTCACCTACAGCAAACTAGAGAAGCTGATCCAAACAAAAAACAAAAAAGGAAATTTTGTTCCTCAGAGCAATTTATGGATTTTGAAATTATATTTGTCTCAAATTATAATGAAATGTAAAAATCACAAAAGTTTTAACAAAATAAAATATCCAAACTGAAGCAGAAATATTTTATGCCATTTTTTTAAATAACGTCATCAAAAGAAAAATTGACTCAGAATTTTTTAAACTGTTTTTAAAATTTACTTCAAAAATGTAGATGAGATATTGAAATGTTTCACAGTTTCAACTTTGCTATATCCAAAACCTTCAGTAGGAAAGAGCTTCTTGGGCAAATTCTGGCCAGTGTCACTCAGGAGAATAGTGAAAGCAAAGCTGCATGATGGAAAAAATTCAAAGGCTTAAACCAGTCTCCTCCCTCCCTGTCTCATCACGCAGGTGCAGGCAAGTTCTGATGATCTCTGGTACTGGGCTACAGTAAGGAATCCAAATAGGGTGACATTAATCATCTGTGCTCTGGAATTATTGACCTCATGAGCTGTGGATGTCATGGAGGTAATAAAGCTGAGGGATGAGCTGCTTAAATTTATAGACCAGGTGCAAACGTTAACTAAACTTTTCAGAAGACTAGTCTTACATTTTAAGATGGGAGTTAATGATCTGATTATTTTTCTAGTTCAGTAAATCAGCAAGTAAGTGACCTATAGCGTCCTCTTATCCTCTTTAATCTTGAGAGAAACCATGAAAGGAACCAATATATATTTGCTATCTATGACTTATTTTGACAGAAGTCAAGCAACAAAGTGACTTCAGTCTAAGATTCTCTGTTCTGTGAGAAATTGTGGTAGTTTGCCATTTGAGTTTATTCTGACACAGAATCAAACATGACCTGAGAACAAAACATGACCTCAGACTTCCTTCAAAAGATGTAATGTTAACAATTCAGACACATAATATCACTTCAACATTAATAATCATATTTGTTTTGATTTTTTAAAAAAGCAATTACTTTAACCATTTTAGTTATATTAAAAAAAATTAAAACTTGTTAGAAAACCATTTTAAAACCATATAAAATTAACCATTTTAGTTATATGTTATAAATTGTCATTAAATCAATTTTAAAATCAAAGCCATTTTGAGAAGGAAAATCAAAGACAAATTATTTTAATCAAAATGCTCTTGCAAATAAAGACTGCAAACCGGAACATTAAAATCAATACCAGTAATGCTACAAGCCTCTGGTAGTTTTCCTCACAAAATAAAAAGTCCCTTTGGGAAACTCTTTCAGCTCGGAAAAGCTGACAGTTTTATTCTCTGCTTTCCCAAAATTAGTTCTCTGACGGCACCAATACTTTTTTCCCTAGGGTATGGTAGTTCTGTTCAGTGAGGCTATGTGAAAAAAAATCCCACGGAAACTAAACCCCATATAAAGTACCATTTATAAAGAAGAGGTTTGTGTATCTCAAATCCAAACCAAGGAGCTGTGCCGTATCTGGCCTCTATGCCCCCTCATTATTCACTGACTTTAGCCCGTAACACAAACTCGCTTCTGCAATCTGAAACCCATAAATGTCACTCTGCAAACAAGCCGTGGTAAAAGGCAGCAGGCAGGCGCCTCTTCATTATGTGGCATCCAACAAACACACAACTCTCCCTGATAGGCATTTGTAACAGATAAATTCTTAACTGAAACAAACAAACAAAAAAAAATGAAAAATGAACAAAACAAAATGGCAGTCATCTTATTAGTGCATGGGGTTTTGCACAAGGGAAAATAATGAGAAGGTAAAACTAATTATTTCCAGGAGAAAATACTCAAGCTAAACCACGCTATTTGCATTTTATTGTCTCTGCAGAGGTGTAAATTGCTGTCATCTTGGGCTTTATATTGCACTGATAAGGTGCTTCTAGAAAAGGGAAACTAGGCAGAAAATTGGCATCATTATGCATTTCTGAGATGCTTATATTTAATCATTACAAACAGCCAATCTTTGAATAATAAACTGGGGGGGGGATCAAGCAGTCAAAAATAAATGCCTGCAGCTGCAGGCTTATGAAAATATCATTTGATGAATCACCTTGGAATGGAAAAAAAGATTCATCTCTCCACCTTCCCCAAAAAAACCTTAACACAAAGACCACCTCAGCATCAATAAAATTAGAAGACAGGGAACTAGTTATAAACGAAGACTAAAGAAATTCCTATATAGTAGATCCATCTGCTTCCTTTCATAACGCAGGGACATTAGCAGTGAAATTTAAAGGCAATGCGCTTTAAAGAACTTAAAGAAGGGAAGAAGCAGTGGTAGTAGGTCACATTCCTACTTTCCCTGAAAACCTCCGTAAGATCCTCCACAAAAACAAGTGGTGGAGGATGTTACTCACAGGAATTGTGACTTGAGGTCAACCTCAGTTAATGCCTGAATTTTAATTAATCCACACTGCACTGCAGTTGCCTCTGCATTTTAGTAAAGCCATATAATGAGGCAGTTTTCTCATAGTGAGAAATTAACAGTAGGCTAAGTCCACTCTTCCATAGCATGATCTCTTATTAATTCAGCTGATTTATATGTATTACTAGCAGATACATTCATTTTCCCCTTTCTTTAATTCTGGAGCTTGAAGACCAACACACCGTAAAGTGACTGCAAACTGTACCTCTGGAAGAGACTACATACCTGACAGGTATTTTCTTGGTGGTTTTTCATAGCTTGATCTGAACTGTAGAAGTTTATATGCATTTAAAAAAGAGAAAGAATTGGAAAGCCATTTTCCAGCATTGTGTTAATTTAGAAACTAATTAAAAGCTTCATATTTCTTTTTCAAATTTTATAATTTTTCAGTTTATATATTGAAAAAAAAAGAGAGTGTGGTTTTTTTCTCATTAAGATCAGCATTTCAACAACTCCTTCATCGGGGTCAGCCTTTATGTGGTGATTCTAGGAACTAGATACAGTAGGATCACTCTGATTCTCACTTCGTTGCTTCATTAGGAAGAAATTGCATGTCTGTTAAAAAAATGCATTTATTTCCAGAGATTGAAATGAAAAATATTGTTATCAAATAATACGATTAATTTTTTCCTCTAGCATTACCATTGCTGGAAATAAAATTTAAACAATAAGGTTTCATCAGTATTTTTTTCATTAATAATTTTTTCCTGTGAATTTGGGAAGAGGTGTTAAATTTTTCACAAAAGACATAAGTTAAGAAGCTGTAGCCCTGAATAGAAGAGAATGATATTGTAAAAAAAAAAAAAAAAATTATCTCGATTTTGACCAGTGTGACATATTTTTGCTACATATGCAGTTTCTCAGCTGCTAATCTCCAGAGCTTTCAACAGTTAAATTGATGGATGAAGGGAAGAAAGATTGCCTGACAGCCTGGTAATCTGTCCAGAGGGGAAGCGACACTGTCAGTCAGGGTTCAGGTACTGGAAGGGCTTTTGACCAGCCAACCATCTGTACATGTCTAGAAGGCCAAGTGCTATTTTTCCCCACTACTCAGCTCTTGAGAATGAAACCAGAACTGTCAAGATGCATGCAGGCAATGAGACAAAACACTTTATTTTCTCCTGTCATAGAGAACTTTATGCTTTGTGAACATTTACTATGTTTATGCTATGCTCAACAGGCTCTTACAGAGTTGTGTAAACACCACCAGTACTATTGAAATTAATAGCACCGCTCCCAATTTCACTGTCCCCTCCTGTATCCTACACCATTACTGTGCTATTGTAGGCTGCACCAAAGTTGTGGTAGCATGGCAGGTAATTAATTCCCCAGGCGAGTCTCCCATACTCCTGCACATCCTGGTGACCATGCCTCAACATCAGTGGGAGTTAGGTTGACACTGTCATTTTGGCTGGAGGTCCTGTATGACCTCCTGCCTGTACAGAAACACTGGTGCCTCACAGCAAGGGCTCGGTCTTCTCGCCATCAGGGATCAAAAGGCATTGCTCTGCTCTGCCCACATACCTACTTCTATGGTATTACACTGTCTGTGTTGCCCTTGTGTAGGTCCCCGTTACATCCCAGGTCCCTCAAACCAAAGGTAAATCTGCTACCCCTTCCCCCATCCTCCAACCCACAGCCTGTCTCCTCTGGTAGGAACTGAAGGTGCTGGAGTCACACCTGAGCTGCAGGATGCTCCAGCCAGCTCCCACAGCAGGGCTGGGCAACCTGGGCATGTCACACTGCGCTGCCACATGTCAACACAGATGTGAGCTTTGAGGCCTCTGTCTTTGTCCCAGATAGAACTGATATTGGTAAAAGGCCTCCAAAATGGGAGGTGGGGGGAGACAAGCAGACATGTACACACACACACACTGCACACACTGGGATCACATTGTTTTCAGGGGAAAGCAGCCTAGCAACATACCATTGGATAGTGGTTGTAACTCAAAGCGCTGTAGCGAGGTATCGCAGTAAACCACACTGGCTTACAGGGACTTTAATTCTGCTCAGTAAGAGGAATGCGAGTGAGGGATTTCAAAGGGAGCAGAGAGCCGTATTGACATCTATCTTGTCACCATTGTAATGATGAAATACGCCCTTGTGCAGCAATGGCTTATACGCTGTATCCAACAATGCAGCGCCCAGGAGCTGAAGGTCTACATTCCCAGGTAGATGAGAAAACGTTGATATTTTTTCAACATGGTAATTAGGAAATCTGTACTTCTTTTTGGGAAGTTTATACGTCGCAGAACTGGCATAAGGAATACATGTCAGTATACCACTGAGATTATGTGTGAAACAGAAAGCTACTGCAGTGTGGTTTTTTTTTTTAATCTGTGTAAACCAAAGTTAAGATATGGAAAATGTACGGAAAATGTGAATAAGTGTCCTTGTGCCTAAAGTAAGGAATGCTAACAGAAAGGACATTGTAGAAGCACATAAACACATGACTACCACTTACTGGGTCTCTCCCTTCCAAGAAAAATAAAATCTAGAATGAAATATGGTTATTCTGCAGGCACCGCTTCAACGCCACCTGGTTACTCTCCCCTGAGAACAGCAACATTTCCCTGAAGAAAGGGACATCTCTGTGAGGAGCTAATATCACTTCTCCCTGTTGTGGCATCAAAAAAAAAAAGTCAATGAACATGAGATGATGCTAGGGAACACAGTACAGAAGAAGTTAAGAGGCAGGAGAGCAGGAAATATCTTTGAGGGGAAAACAAGCTTTTCTTGTGCTGCATCTCTGCATCATCTTCATCTGTGAGGACATTGGCAACCTGCAGACTTCCAAGAAGTGACAGCTCACAACAGTATTGCAAACGTGGAATCTGTTAGCTCTCTAAAGCTTACTGTTGGGAGGAAAGAGAC
Source organism: Burhinus oedicnemus (assembly GCA_008921705.1). Taxonomy (NCBI): domain Eukaryota; kingdom Metazoa; phylum Chordata; class Aves; order Charadriiformes; family Burhinidae; genus Burhinus; species Burhinus oedicnemus. Next base: position 510,288 of record VFFE01008991.1, read on the forward strand.
GTTCAGTATTACCAGAAGAAAACTTACATGCTGATATATGACTCAGTTATTTCTCATTTTTCTTTCATAACCTTGATAAAAATCAAGTACAGTTCATCCAATTAAAGTATGTCTTCCGTATATATTTTAGCACAAGCAAGCCAGACAAACACTCCCATATACAAACACAAAAATATATATGTATTTTAATTTTCATTTGGTCATATTTTATTTAACAGAATGTCATTCTTCCTCAGTAACCAACAATGATTTAAAGTAGTAGTACTCTCCAAAGCAGCCCATTGATCACAGAGAACTGATGGTATTTAAATATACAATATAAAGAGTGACATGTTTCACAAAGTTGCTTAATCTTCAGATTTTAGGTTGGAACACAACAGACCAAAAGTAACCATCTTACTAGGTCCAAGGATAAAACTCAAACTGACAACAAGTTGTGAAAAGAGAATAGTTATCGAAACTATACATAGAGAGAACATGATTGATAGACTTGTCCTGGCTTTACAAATCTCAGACCCCCTGAGTCCTAACAGTACTAAACTGAGAAACAAACAAACAAATTTTATCCTGAGGATACAAGCACTGTTTGCAAATTACTCCTGTAATTTAATTTTTGAATTTTTGATAACGGTGCTGTAGTATTTTCCGTAAGGCTCCAAAGTAGATCATTGCATGCGGGAAAAATGTATTCAGTGGTTACTGCAATGCAAGTACTACAGATCACGAGAGCCTTAAGGCACAGATAGCCAATCTATCAACTTTAGATGACACCACGACTAGCTGTTAATCATTATTCTCATAACAGAGTTGTATTACTAGATTATGTGAGTGCTTTTACATTTGCATGAGTGTAGAATCAACAGTTAGTATGAGTTGTGCACAACTTTCATTGGGACAGGAGTATTTCCATAATCTGTTGTTGCCTAAATGTTCGGGCAGCAGTCCTACCTGAAGAGTGATAATTAACAGTCAGGGGAAGGTAACATCCTAAATCACAAGAGCTGTCTCAGATGACTGTCTACCTACACTTGTACGGACTCCTAGCCAGAGTCTTTTTTCTATTCCTCTATGAGACGTCAGCTGTTGCTCTCATTTTCCACTTCACCCTGTTAACAGAGATTTGTATAAGGAAAATATTTAAAATAGTGGTCCTCAAGCTCTAGTCTGCAGATTATCAGGGTGTTGGGCTTTTTTTACAGTTTTCTCCACTTATTCATAGAAAAAGTACATACAGAAGACAGGATGCTGTTGAATGTAAGGGGGTAGGAGAAGAAAGGATGCAGAGCTGGGCAAGTTTTGTAGGCCACATTGCACACAATAGTCCATAGGGTGAAAGAGCTAGAGAACCAAATGATTTAAAAGAGATGTTATTGTCAAGTTGAACACTAGTTAACTGTCAGGTATTCTATAGGTGCCCCTCTGAATATATTCATAGTTTTCGAATCACACGTTCTACTATTTATTTCCTTCTGCCACTGACGCATGAAAGATGCACATGAACCTCAGGGAAAACCATAATTAAGGGAAAGTGATTATACACTAAGTCCCATCAAGGATACAATGCAACCAAATCCTGAAACTCTTTAAGTTATCATAATCTTAGGCATTACTTGTAACAATCACCGATTTAATATTTCTAGACATTAAATGTAATGCTTCAAGTTGTCAGTTTCCTTTAAATCATCTCCACTCTGAGTGACTAATGGCTACGATTAACATCACCAGCAGAACTGTTTAAAGACACAGGACACAGATCACCAGCTACAGCTCAAAGGCCGCATAATTAGCGCAAGATGGGGAGGTGCCCAGGGGAGATTCCCACACCACTTACACTCACAGCCTTCTGCACAGAGTAAGCACCAATACTGATGTCAGGGCAAGACAGGCTTTAATCCGAGCAAGCACTGAATTCTCCCACGAAATTATCTCTGCAGCAGGGACTTGCAGAATACATCCCTTCCTTCTCTTCTTACGGACAGGTTGGTGAACATTAGCTTTCCAGCTCCTGCATGCTACATGATACCCACATCCCAAGGGCCACCGTGGAAACAGCAGCAGCAGAGGCGGCTCAGGCCTGGCGTATACATTAGGTTTAAAATATTGAAACCAAGTTTGTGTTGGAAAGAGAAAGAGGTTCTTTCTCCTTTCTGATGACAGATGTGTGGTGGGGTTTGTAAGTCCTTTCTTATATCACAGAGCAAGTGAAAGCCTCCTGCACCATTATAATGACTGATCAGTTCACTCCAACTCACAGAATCACAGAATCACAGGGGTTGGAAGGGACCTCTGGAGATCATCTAGTCCAACCCTCCCTGCCACAGCAGGATCACCTACAGCAGGTTGCACAGGATGGCATCCAGGTGGGAAAACAACAGCTCCCCGTTGTTTTCTGCACAGGCCTCCCACCCTTCCTTACAAGCATGCAGCTCCTTTCCTTCTCTCCTTGAATGACTTCTTCAGCCAGGTAGGACATGGCACTTCACATATTCCTTCAGGTACGAGGTCTGAGCCAGCCCAGGGCCCATTTCCAGTTGAGGATCTGGTGGCATGCACTGATCCATTAAACCATGTTCAGCTACTGCACGTACAACTTCACATGGTAATTCAAGCATTTTATAAAGATTTAGGAAAGTCCACCATGGCCAAACAAGGTAGACCATGTGAAAAATGGAGACTCTGCTCATAATGTAGATGGGGGACACAAGACAGGCTACTGATTCATTTCTTGGAAGTCTTCATACAAGTTCACTCACATCATTTTTACCATTTATATGGCTTTCCACTGCAGACTTGCTTCTGGGTTTTATTTTAATTATTATGTTTTATCATCTTCTATTATCTTTTCCCTTGCTTTTTTCTCCCCTTAAATTTTTATTAACCAAGGGATCTGATTTGAGATGCCTGCCTTTAGGCACTGCTGTGTGTTGCCAATGATGCGACAGCCTCTTTAAGGAATCACAGCAGCATTTCCATATCAAATACAAATCCTAATTAACCCCCACCATTTGTCTGCTGCAAATTGACAGATATGCCAATTCTCTGGAAGTAAATTCTTTGCTAACAGCAAAAGGAAGCTTTGTCACACCTTTATTAGAGAGGACTTGTTCTAAGTGACTGGTTCAGAAACAACAGAGCTGGCTGACCACGGTCCCCATGGACAAAATACTCAGGCCATGTTTTAACAAAAATGTGTGCCATAAGGAAGCATCAGCATCTTCCCTTGGAGGCCTCTCTTATTTTGCCTGTGTTTAGTGCTTCCCCTCCATTTGGATTCCACAGTGATACCATTAACTTGTATTTTGACCTCACTGCAGAAACTTCTTTCTCTCTTTTCAAACTCCTGTCACACAAGTCTGACATGTCTGTTATCAATCAAAGCAGTTTACACACACAAAACACTGGAGAGCGAGTGACAAAGTAGTGGGAGCTTGTGACCTATGTTTCAACTTCACCACTGCCCAGCATACCACAGGTGGTTATTTTTTAACAACATAATTACTTTGCAAATTGTGCAATCCAACAGGGATCAATGCCATTTTGTGGCAACAGACCCATGCGAAGGGAAGAAATTAAGATCCCAAAAGCTGATAGGAAAAAATTCCCACACAACTGAAAGCTGAAATGCAGACTGAAGGGTATGTCCATGTCAACGTGCTAAATACAGACCCTTGACACAGGATCATTCAAGGTTACAAGGCAATACAGGATGTGGGGTCCTATCTACCCGGCTTGCACTTCCCTTTGTGGTCTCTTAAGCAGGCCTCTAAATAAAATGCCAATGTTCCTCGTATAGTTAATGGGAAATAAGTACGTTTCAAGGCCCTCAAAAGGAGATCCTCGCTGACCAAGTTCAGAATTCTTTACTGGGCAGCCAAGATTTCCTTCAGAGTAAACTATCTTTTTTCCCTCAATTTTACAGGGAAGAAAGGCATTTCATTTGGGGGACATACTCCCTTTTTACCATTTTCTCAGCAGAAATGGCAAAATGTACATTCAGATTTAACTCCACAGGAAAGCAGATCACCCCTGGTTTGTAAAGGTCTCATGGTAAAACATTTAGGTAGGTTTCTAGAGAAACTAGGCATGACTGAATCAACAGCCAGATGTTCTTCTCACACAAAACAGGGACACATTATTTTCTCTCCTAAGTTCAAACCAGACTGAGTGATCAAAGTGTCATTTTTGCCATATATAAACACAATGTGAATGTCTTCCATTGAGATTTTAATGTCTCTAACTGCCCCTGGTTCTGTTTTTCTACCTGAGAAATCGGGTAACTATTATTTTCTTGATTTCATAGTGTGCTTTGAACTTCGTGGACAAAAGTACTATTCTCAGCACCACAAATACATGCTTATAAGCTACTTGCAAACTGCTTTTCTTTAGAAGGACATGATACAGCTAGCCACATGATTAAGTGAATTTTAGTACAATCCTTCGAGACCTTTGCTCTTGCCTTTCACATTGACATTTATCTTCCAAATTTGTCCTGGTACCCAATGCTGTTGATAGCTCAGCAGGACATTCCCTATAGGCAAATAAAGATTACCAAAGTCAAACTCAGCGCCCCCTCAAATCCTATTTTAATATTCTAAACAAAATCCTGAAGCCTAATTTTGAATTTTTCTCTCTTCTATGCTCTTTCAAACATGACTTTTTCAAAAATCTTGATGAATACATACACTGATAATAACAGAAACAATATAATAACAGGGACATGACCAAAGCTTATTGCAAAGTGTCTCCCAGGTAATTCTGAATGGTAGTTCTTAAAATGCTTGGTGAACTTTTAATTTCCCAAACAGAACAGATAAATAATAAAACACATGAATAAAATACTGTCAGGTTACAATTTTGTCAGGTAATGTGCTTAGGCACTGCTGTGACTGTGATTAAACAATACAAAGAGCATTCCATGCAAGGTATTGAGCTAAAACAATTCTTTAAGAGAGACAGTAAAGCAAATCTGCTCCTCCACATATCAATGACCTCTTGAGGTCCCTTCTTTTTTCTTCAATTCCATGTTTAATTTATGTATGTGTCTACAAATATCTTTTGTGACTAGGCATAGCATGTTTGTAGAGTGCAAAATATCTTTTCAAATATGCTATACAGTAGATTTACATTTCTGTAAAGACATCTTAAAGCTATTTTACAACTAATAACTATTGGGAGCCTGTGTATTTGTTGGAGCTTAGTGGGACTGATTGCCTGTCTTTATAAAGCCAAGAGACTATTGACATCTCTGATTACAGGAGGAAGTTTTGGACATAGAATTTTCCATAGTTTTCCATATATTTTTAAACATTTATTTCACGGAAGAGACATCATGTAAGGGGACATTTCTAGACCTTGCCAGAGGCCTGAAACTATCAATTTTTACACTTTTTTTTTCTCCTCCTTTTTTTTTCCACTTAGTTGCTTGGACAGGTGTATCCAGTTTTTCCACTAAGTTCCTCATATTGCAGGATATTTTTTTAATATGCATATTGGCATGCATAATTACAACAAGGTTTATTCTACCCAATACACAAAAAGGTAAGAAATTAAGAGGAATTCCTCCCAAGCATTTGAATTCTATTTTTAGCACTTCAATTCTGCTATAAAAATTAGACATCAATTCCTGTGACAATAAAGATTGGAAAAAGTTTTCAGTCCAAATTTAATCTATTAAAAATTGACCTACCTATAAAGATTTTCTACAAGAAACAAGGGAAGGGAGATACCCTTTACATACCCTGATGCGTAAAAGTGAAATGCCTTTAAAGAATATTGAGCATGTAAAGGATAATTATTTTTCTTAACCATTTTCATATTCTTATCCAATGTCACAGCTGCAGTTACCACTGCCAGAATTTGCTTGAGCAAAATAAAAGCTGCAGCCAAGAAGACCTGTAGCAACTTTTTAACAGTGAGGATCTTACGGAAAAAGTAGTTTTGTTCTTGGTGAAAGATGAGGTCCCAGTTAAACTACTATATAACCTACTTTCACTTTCTGGAAAGAATATATTAATACTCATTAACTTGAAGCTGAAATCAGGCATCAGAAAACATTACATAAATTACATAAATTAAGTGCATAAATAAAGGATTTGCAAACAAAACAAATTTATGAGCTTCAAAACAAATTTTAAGCTTCATACAGTTGAGCAGATACACTTTCCTACAAAGATGCTCTGTGGGGATGTAAGAGGCATTTGCATTTTCTGACCAAACAGCTGGTGTACTCTAAAATCAGCGTTGTGCTGGTTTACACCAAGGTTTGGCCCACGTATCCAAAAGCATCCATGAAGATTTTGGATCACCACTGTGTCACAGTTTGCATATATATGGAATACTGACTAAATCCTAAAGCCCTTACAAGGAGGAAATTTTTACTGATGTTGGAGTTTTATGTGATAAGGATTTAAAAATCAGATCGATGGCAATATACTATTCTACTAACCGTAAGTGTAGGCATATAAAACATACATTCAAATATGGCACTTATGCAAACCCTAGAGACACATCTCATCTATCCAGCATGGTGTTACAAGGTATGTGAAAAATAGTACCGAATAAAATAGTATATAAGAATTTATCAATCTTTCAAGTCTCTCAAACCACAGAATTAGTATTACAACGACTTCTACTACTGAAAACTTGTGGGACAGACTGAAAAGGCTTTCAGGCTCCGTATCTTTTCTCTTTGCATTTCATAACATGTACGATGAAAATAGAATTAGGAGAGCAGAAAGGCGATGACTTGTTCAGACGAGTTCCTGCAATGCGATGGCATGTTGGGGCATACACTATTTATCATCGTTGCTAATGAACTGCGAAGTAGGAAAGCTTTATCTGTGTGCTGCCTGGGCTAATCAAGGGTGATGCTGGAAGAGACGGGGTTGTCTCAGCCCTGAGAAAAGCCAAAGCTGCCACCACAGGAGTTACAGCTAAACACAGAGATGACACGCTTGCAAGATTTCACTCTCCACTCTCTCTCTTAACTCATCCCAGCCTACGAAATCTTACAGCTGCAATTATCCTGGGCAAAGAGAGGCGACCTACAACCAGTGAACTTGAAACTTCAGTTATCACTGAAGTGATGGAAGGAATTCTTTAAACTCTGGCGTTTGGGAGGCGGGGATGCTGTGAGCTATCCCCTCCACTGTGGTCAGTGTATTCTTAACTAATTCCAGCATTGCCTGGACGTGCTCTTACAATACCTCTGACTATTCAGATGTCTTGGTGGGCGCTCTGTGTCTTCTCACTCTGATTGCAGAGTTAAATCCTCATAAGAAATGACATTCTTGCCTCAGCATACAACAGGCTGCACACACATCAGCCAGCACACAACGATGACACAGCTGCTGCGTTTCAGCTGGTTTACCCAATCCCTAGCAAAACTGGTTGCCCTTTTGAGGTAAAATGTATTTCTCCGTTATGGCACATGTTCAATATATACAGTTACATTACAACCAAACCAAAAGTGTCCTAAACACATAGGCTGAGATGTTTTGACTACAACTTACTCATATTAATCCTTACTTGGAGTGGGATGCTGTTGTTCTATGGAAAGTTTTACTATATTAATAATGACATCGTCTCAATATACAATCTATAATATATCTAAGTACATTGAATAGGTACGACTTCTTGTATAAACCTTCAATTAAATATACCTGTCTAACAATGTCACCTTGTATGCTTGTCCAAGATTGGTAAAAATATATATATGTATCCAGTCTCCCAGTGCACGGGATTCAGTGATTAACTTTTAACCTCTGCCGCCAGGCTTTACTTTCAAATATCAGTTATTACACGGTATTTAGAGGACTATTTTCTCATTCCAAGGGAGAACAGAGTTCTGGAAAAATTCTTGATGTGCACACAAAATGCAAGAGAAGTAACTCCAATGTGGCCCACGTTACAACACCCAGATTAGGGTAACAAGCCAGGTTACCTGCAAACTGTAAATGAAAAGTTAAGGTAGAAACCTCACAGATCCATACAGCCAAACAACAAAACTGTCAAAGAGCTGGTTCCAGCTCATCTGTTATCTTTTTCACAATGCTACATGGTTAATGCTAAATCACGTTTCTAAGCCACAATGTTATTTGGGAAACCAATTGCTAGAGTTAGGAAATATTCCGCTGATTACAGCATCTCCAAGTTCTTATATTCCCTCTTTATCTTTGCAGACCACATGAGCATTGCAGAGAGAAAACAAAACAGCAGTCAATACACTAGCTGCAGTATGGCTTCCTATGAGAAGGACAACATTTAACTGGCTTTGATATTTTTCCTTGTCCAGTATGTGTTTCTCTGTGTGTATATGTGTGCATGCGTGAGTGCGCACACGTTTTCTTCTCTTTTTTATGGTGCACTTCACTGATATATTGAATAGTCATTCATTTCCATAGCATTTGTTTACCATAATTTACAAAGTCAAATTGTAGGATTATATTGTATTTACAAACAAGTTGGCACTTACAGAATAAATTACTGATTCGTCTTTGTTTTTTATTTCATTTTATTTTCCTTTTTTCTCCTCTTCTTTTTCACCCCAGGGCATCCAGAATTCAGGCAGAGTAGTAAAACCTGCTGCCTGCTGCCATTATGCTACATTAACATGAGTAAATAGGATTCCAGCTGGTACACTCTTTCCCAATGGTTTGCTTGCTGCTGAGAGGCAGTGCCTTCCACCTCAGTTCATGTCCGATGCTCAGGAACTGTTAGTCAAGTGAAAGCAAAGGCTGCATGTTTTCTTCCTCGTTCTTATCCATGCGTTTCAGCACCCCAGGATCCACAACCGACTGAGACCTGCAGAGGGATAACATGTTTATTTGACATTTCCAGATCAAGAAAAATGAGGGTAAACCTCAGCTTTCTTTTGTTTGTTTAAATTTCTGCCAGGGCTTAAAAATACTGGTATAGCGTTACCCCAGCATCTGATCACTGCAAGTGGTCAGAAAATACCCTCATGGAGTGATCACATGGCTTTAAAGGGCTCAGCGCTGGCTTGTGGATAGAGGAGCAAAAGGTGGAACAAAATGGATCTTTTCTTCAGTGAAGCAGTGAAACAGGGTGCATCCTCAGCAAACAACAGAGGGCAAACTAAGCGGTCTTTTGTACTGACTTAAGCACTGACCCTCTCTACCAGAAGGTTATATGGCACCGGGCTGCTAAAGAAGGTACAATTCAGCCACCCAGCTGGCTAACGGCTTGCTGCAATTAGTGGCATGTGTTAGCTGGAAGCACAAGTTGCTCCTTTTCTGAATAGCGCTTAAATGCAACAGTGTGAGCTCCTAAGCCAACCCTAGGGAACCCTGCCATGGCCAGCAGGATTTCTGGAGCAGTGGACACATCTGTCAAACTCACAAGCTCAACTAAACAGAGCCGAAAAGGATGGTAAGGGCAAATTCAATGATGATTGTAAAATTTCTCCAGATTCTCTGATTCAGTACAGAAGCACAACACTGGTACTGGTACCCTGCAACAGCTATGTGTGAGGGGAAAAGAGGAAACCCCAACCTCCAGCAAAATCAAAATGCTCCAACAAAAATGAAGTCCAAAGTGTTAAGATGGGGTCTTACATGACCTGTGTCTCAGCTTGTCAAAAAGAGACACTTCAAGGCACAGTAAAAGAAACCTTTGTCAGATGTTTCCTTTAGTGAGATGAATCTCATGCTAGAAATATATATTTCTCTTCTTTTCTGAAAGATTTGAGATGATTAGAGCATTTGTACATCTTTACATCTATTTTTGATCAGTGGAAGCACACTGTGACTGCAGCATTGCTACAGATCTGCCCATTTGGAGGGCTACAGCACAGAGAAAAACCTTTACGAATTCTGACCTCTCCTAAGATAAACACACAGGGTCAATCCCCCACTCTTATAAACTGGTATTATCCATGGAAATCAATGAATGAGGCTGATAGCAGAAGACAATACGGTCTTTTTCAAAAAATCTACAGAAAACCTTCAAAAACACGAGAAAAAACATCTGAATTAAAGCCTAGGTGAAAACTTCAAACACAAGGATATTTTCTAATAATACCATATTTTCTTACTAATGCTAAAATCAAGAAAATTAGCTTTAAAAATCTGATGGTCTCTCTTGTGATAGACATAATTAAAATTTTTTAATTAAAACTGTACAATAACCCTGATCTAGAACGCTGGTCAGTTCCTCAGGCAGAAAGCTAAATCACTGAATTAAAAACGCTTTTTTAAAAACTTCACAAGGTACCGTGACAAAGTAAAGTTGATTGAAAATTTGCTGGTTGGAAGCCATACTCCTGGAAAATCAAGTTCATCGAGATAAAAACTGCTGTGGAAGCATACTAATTTCAAAGGGTTCCAACCAAATGTAAGTACTAACAGGAGACTGAGACTTCTCCTCTGCTGCCAATGTCTGAGCAGCCAAGGTTTCCAGTTCTTGCCTGGGGAAGCAAAGGGGAGCCGGAAAGGCTGCAAACCTGGTCTCCAATTCCCACTGAGGCAGTTTTGGCCATAAATTCCCAGGGCCTCTAAACTCTCTGATACCAAGGCAGATGTGAAAATGAAACAGCAAAAAACCTGATCTATGCGTTGTAAGCTCAGGAGCCTAAATGCCTTGAAGAAGAAGGAGAAATAGTTTTCATTCAGTTTTAAATCAACATTTACTGTCACGTTTCATTCCATTCAGCAGCAATTCATGAATGAAGGTTCGTAAAAGGAAAAACATTTGTGTAAGTCTATAGCACCTTCTATTTCCCAAATAACTTTACAGACATGACTGAATAAATTCTCACAAAACACAGTAGGAGAGTTGTACTACAAAGTCCCATTGCAGAGATGAAGAACCAAAGCCACACATAAGTACTCTGCAAAGCTGATCAACACAGGCATCTTCCCCGCAGGGTTAGGTGAGAAGAGGATGCAGGTCTCCAGCTGGGTGCCTCAGCCACGAGAGCTACAGGTGGACACAGCCATAGGCTAAACACGACTGCTGAGACAGCCGCAACGGTGCCACGTGACGTGAACATGCTCTCCCCAGAGGTCTGTGCTACAGGTGGGATTAATTCATCCTTATCCCCACCACCCTCCCCACTATCAGCCTTCCTTTCAAGTAGAGGTCATCCAATTCACCAAAAGTTCAAGGAGATCTGGAGGAATGTCAGTGCTTCATATGGGGGCAAAAATGAGTAACAAAGAAATGAATTCTCAGCAGGATTTTGGTTTAAGAAGGATACTCTTTCAGAGCAATGAACTGATTTTAAAATGGCGAGCCAAATTAAACAAGATAATTGTTGGACATCTGCTAGGCACTTGTGAAATTTGTTGTAAGAAGTTAAGCGCTTTTCATTGACTTACTGTCATGGGTTTTTATATGTCAAAAGCCTTCTTCCGCACAAACATGCCACCCCGAGTGCGGTTTTAAACTGAGAGGAAAAATCCATGAAGTGCCAATAAAAGTTAAATTTAATCTTTAATGACATAGAGTTTATCTGTTTAACTTCTCTATTTCTGTTTTAACACAGTCTACGCACTTAATACACTGAAGTCTTGGAACTTTCTGTCCATCTTACTACCACTCCTTTCTACTTGGTACTAGCACAGTAAGTCTACTTAGTACTTTTTATATCCAACAGCAGGGAAGAAGGATTCCAGCAGGTGCTGCAGACATGCTAACTGGAAAAGAATGCAAAGATGGTGAGGAAATTTAAGTTCAATATTATGCAGACACAAATTTTAACACGCTTATTTTCTGCAGTATATCTCCTACTGGTTCAGCTAACCCAGACTGAAAGAATGTCAATTTGAAGCTTACATTTAAGTGTAATTCTGCATGAAGGATTTTTCAAGCACAAGTTAAACAAGAATAAAAATTCGTCAAGAAAGAATGAAGAATCTGGTCAATCCACTGCTTTTCCATTTAATAATGTGCTTGCCCAGGACAGTTTGGAAAAGTCTGCTGCAAAGGGTCTTGTCACAAGCCTTCTCATGCTTTTTTGTTGCATCCTTGGATGAAGCTATTTACTCTCATGACTTCATTTTGCAACAGCAAGACTTCTGCATTTCAGCTTGTAAATTCTACCCTTCTCTCCAAGACAGCTTCTCTATTGTCCCATAATTCTTGTATTATGTGCAAATCATATATAAATGTATTGCTCACTTTTCCCCTTCCCCTGGCTCTTTGATGTCCCATTTTCTCCATTAGTTGTGTTAATTGCACCTTTGTCATGTGGCTTCAGAACCTTTTTTAACTTCTCCTTATCCTAGTTCATTCCCATCCCATCCAGTCTCTTGCTATTTCCTACTTTCAATGCACTGTAGGGTTTTTTCAACACAAAATCTTTAAACTTCACTGCTTTTTTTCTTTTTTATTCCTACAGCAATCTCCTGTTGTCTCCTCTCTATTTCCCCAAAAATATTTCCCTTTCAAACAGCACTGTCCTCCCCAATCTATGCAACATTTCCCAGCCAAAACCACCTTCCTGGCTGAGTCATCTGAAAATATTTTATCCTGTTTGATTTGCTTCCAGAGTTTCTCTCCCTTTTACACCAAATGCAATCTCCTGAAACTGAATTCTCAGCTTAGCATATTGTGACTTAATTTTAATGACTTTATATATTGTTTTCTGCCCTGTTTGTTCTCTTCTGATTCATTGCTAGGCCTACCCCTTATGAGCTGCACTCTGACTTTTGCTGCCCTGCTCAACCTTTTCTACCACCCTGCTGTAATCTCTCCTCTTTGCCTTCTACTGCCCTGGCAAGGTTTACCCCTCCCAAGCGAATCACCTCACTGCTTCCATAGTTACTGGAGAGGTAACTAGCCTCTCCCCAGACTTTACATGATTTTGAATGGTAAAATGTAGCAAGCAATTATACTGTATCTTTTCAAAGAGGAGTATCATAATGCCAGGATGTTCGCCCAACTCACGTATAATGATTGGCACTGATTTCTGTCCTCGTTCTCCTCATTACATTTTCTCATGTTGTGTGCAGTCACTGTGACTGACAGTTCAGATGCTGCAAATGTCCTGGCACCTACAAGCTGGTGGATATAAGGCACTGGGCTATGCGATGGAGGAAGGTAAGAGTTATTATCACCACCCAGCTGGATAATTGGCCCCAATTGACCCTCTGCACCGAGGCTCACTGCAGCCAGCACTCTCTCTGATACGTAGTGTAGGCTGGGGTGGGGTATCAGCTTATTCCAAACACAGCACTGTGTATGCTACCTATATGGCACTGTGAAGATAATTAGCTGCACTGAGCTCACAACTCACATGGGTAATAATCAACATTATGGTCTATAATCAACAGTGATCTTCTTAAGAAAGGAAAAAAAGATCCTCATTTATAATAAACTGAGGGAACTACTTGCAGCTTCATAAAAGAAGAGGAAGGCAAATGTTCGCCTTATGGCAATACTAGAAGACCACAGTACCTTTAACTCACCTTTTCATGGACTTAGGAGAGAGGTCCTTTTCTATATCCTTTGCAGGAGTGTTGTAGGAGTCCGCATTGCATTCACTGTCATCATCATATTCATGGTCAAGCAGTGTTCTTGCCCATGTCCCCATGTCATAGGGGGGCAGCATTCCTCCAAACTCTGAAGGCAGGATCTCAGGGTGTATTAGCTGATGCAGGCTGTTGAGGTTATTACCATGCAGGAATATCTGTATGTACACACGCGGGTAAAAACAAAGCAGTATCACAAAAATTGTCAAAGCCCAAGTTACATCATCATTATTAGAGCATATTGTACAGTTTCAATAGTCTGGCTGTGTTGGGCTAACAGAGATGGCAACCAAGGCACACATCGCCTCTGCCTTAAGCATGGTCATACTATGTTCATAAACCTATGACGTGATTAAAGCATACATGACTTAAAATGTTTGCAGGACAAGGGGCCTAGGAGGGTAAGAACTGATGTCTGGTAACTAGATGGACTGAAGATTAAATAAACAGACCACCTATCTCTTGTTATTTGCGCTCCCTAATCCTGTGAATTAAATTAAGTGAATAAATTAAGAACATAAATAATAAAATTAATATTCACCGCATACATCTAGGAATATATACTGACTTTCAGCATCCAGCCATGAGTTCTATAAATAAGATAAATAGTGCAGTGTAATGAAAATGCTACCAGATTTTCTTCCTTAATATGATGGTACTAGTAACTACCATCCATACTTGACAATATATGAAGTAAGTAATAATTTCTGTGACAACAATGAGGGAATAGTTGATGGACTATTTGATATTTTCCATCAATGTTTTGGTAGACTGATTTTCATACATGCTTTACATTTATATACATCTATACTAATATGACATATAGGTATATGAATACTTGTATTTATGTTTACATTTAACCTTACTGTTTCTCCTCAGAGACCTGGAACGTGTGACCGAGGAGCACTAGAAACAGAGCACCTCTGGATTTGGACAGTCTTCTACAGATACTAGGAACCTGCAGACTTTCCACTGGAGGAAATGCCTGCTCTTGGGTATGGCGACACAGACAGCTCACGGCAGCTATTTCTAGACTAGCAAGCAGATGGGCCAGGATACACCCTTTGGGACTAAGAGCAAGTGCCATGGCACGGTTCACATTCATATGGTTAAATTCCTTTCATCTCCAGAAAAAGCTCACCTCATCCATACTGCTCACCGGTCCATGCCATCTCCAAATTGTTCCCGGGCAATGTCTAAGAAAGCACCAGCTGGCACTGACCAGTGCCCTGCCAGAAAGTGTCCGTGCAATTAAACAGCGGGAATGGCCGTGCCCAACCCTTTTTAATTGACTAGCACAGAAGCAGCCAAGAAGGCAAGGTAGGATGTTGCCTCCTAACAGCTGTACGCTGCCTCTCGTTCCCCACGGGGCAGGCAGGGGTGTGCGCACAGACAGACGTCAAGTGCTATCAATTCACATTCCACTTCACCTTGCAGGGACTTCTCGGGACAGCTATACGCCTAGCATGATTTATCAAGAGTTAAACTTGAAAGGCAGAAAGACAAAAAGACCAAACATATGCTTGTCTTGTACGGCTTATTTCAGCCCATCTTCCAGTCAGCTGTGGAGACAGGAAGCTTAATATGACCATGCAAACCCAGTAATGTTCTTCCATCTCAGAAAGGAATTTATCCTTGTGTGACAGAACAAATATTAACAGTAGAAGTAATTTGTTTTATGGTGCCTTTCCAACTGAATGTTCCACTTCTTAGCAATTCTTTTTATACATGCTTAGCACTACATTTATCCGAATATAGCTATCAGTTGCAAATCTACCAGACATATTCAAAAAATACAAAATAATTCAGGATAAACACAACAGATAAATAATGAGCCTGACAAAATTCTGAAGAGAATTCTGTTGGGTTTGGGGTTTTTCTTACAATCATTTGTTCTGTCTCTTATGTGTATTTTTTTAAAGCTGATTTTAAATTTTATGTGCTGGCCATAATTTTCACATTTTGACACTAAGTTTGGGACTCTAAATCCATATTTAACCACTGACTACTTCTTTTAGGTATTCAGTATTGACAAAAACAGTTGTAAAAAGTCAACGTTTCTGAAAATATACGCCACTGATTCAGATGTCTAAACAAAAAATTAGAAGCTAACTGATAAGCACCCGTGTTCAACTGCCTTGTCACTTATTTTTAATGTTGTAACACACCCATGAGCTGTACTTTACTCCTTGGTTACGCATACACAGCACTTGACTTAAAAAGGCCTCATATCTGGCACTGTAATGTTCTTTGTTGAAGCTGTAGTCAACGGAGTGCAACTGAATCCTACAAAATGGGTCTGCATTTGCATATTTATAACAGATATTACATAAAAGGCCTTGTGATCTGTAGTTCAAAATCTGTGAATACCAGACGCCTCTCAAGCATAATCTGTCACTGAAAAACAGCTAAACAGCTAAACACCAAGGATCATTGTGGCCTTGTAGACCGTGTTTGAGAGAAAATACCGAGTTGCTTAGAGAGCTGATCCCATTGGAAAAAAAAAAAAAAAAATCATCACATTCTTTATATTGGCTTTGTACATGATGCTGATTGTGTTTTCCTGGATGACAAATTTCCTGTTACAGAAATAATATCATTCTATGTGCTGTCACCACCAAGCTCTAATTTAATTGCACTGATGCAAATGCTGCAAATTCAGCAACATCTCAGAGACTGCTCCTGCTTATGCACAGATGCATGCACACAAATCTCCTTTCACTGGCTTTCATTCAAATCAGTATTTGCAAACTACTATATACCAGCTGTGTATTTGAGTTCATGCTAATGTCAAGGAAATCACACTAGGGAAGGACTTCATACTCACTACCTCTGTTCATAAAAGAAAGACACAAATAATTTTAACAGAAATTGAACAGAATTTAATTCAATAGAAACTTAATAGAAACTGTAATGTTGGCAATATTTTTTATATAACCCAGAAGAAAGCATATGCTTACATTTTAAAATACACTTAAGTCCACTGCTTGACAGTATCCTTAAAGGGTAATGCTGTATAAGTTTCTAAAACAGTTAAAGATACTCTTTACAATGCAGATGCATTTAAATACTTTCCAACAAGAGCAAGCTGATATACTGTGTATATCTACTTTATTAGAGTATGATAAATCTGCTGACTACAACTGCCAGGTAATGGACAATTAAACAGAAGAATACCCTTTTTCGTGTCTTCTCCTTTAAAAAGGGACGTATAACTGTGTAGAGGGCATGGATATACCACGGCTGATTGACGAAATGTATTCCTCCAAACCGAGCTGGAAAGCTGTCCTGTATGTCACAAAACAAATGCATAGAATGTGAATTGACTCTTAACAGAAGTTGCACATGCATCAAATCTTTTTTTTGTTGTTTTTTTTTTGGCTGAATGCTTTCATTTTAATAATAAACCTTAAACAAGAAGAAACATTCTTCAAAATTGTGTCCTCTCAGCTGAGTTCCAACCTTCCACACCAAGCAGCACGACACCCTGGACAGAGCAGCAAGGAAATGTGCTGGGGCAGCTATGGTATTCAAAAAAAGGCACATCATTTCTAACCTCCAGAAATGCTTTAAACATTTATGATTTGCCCATAATCCATCTATGCAATATATTTTTCTCTTTTCCACTTTTACAGATTTTATCCATTTTTAATAGTAACCATCTCAACTTTTCCAGTGTCAGTGAAGAACACTAGAAAATGTCCCTCTTGTTTTCACCTTAAAAAGAAAGTCTAAATCTAAACTATTATTCAATGTCTCCAATATTACCCATATTTCATAAAACTGAGAACGCATTAAACATTATGCATAAACTGTTATGCAATATCCACGACAGTAATTCTTGTCACATAGTCAGGGGCCTTCTGGGAGCTTAAATGTAAGGATAGCATATCTGTATTGAAGCAATGGCTTTTCTTTTCCTTGCTGAAAAACACAAGAGGCAGACAACTCACTAGGAAAGATTCTGATTTGCATTTTCAATTTCTAAGTCAAGAGAATATGCCAGAGAGTTTGGCAGTTTGAAGAGGGCATCCACTCTGTCCTGGAATACTATTACCAAATTCATTGCATGTCCTCATTTTGTCTTTGCGTGGTTGATCACACGCTCAGACAATGCAAAAAGCTGCTGCCGTCTCCTACGTTGCCGAGAGCTACAGCGCTGACCAAGGAAGCAAGTGGTGTAAACATGCATGTCAAGTGATGCATGTCGCTTGTTTTCAGGGGTTATGTCAGAACCTTCTCCGTGTTTAGGTATACAGACTTATTAAACAAATGGCTGTCATTTGAACCTCCATTCAACAGGTTATCCATTCTAGGCAACCACTGTAGTCACTTAGATGAAAACCAGATTCCTCATAGCAGCAGCAATTCCAATCTCTGGCTTGACAATACAGGTACAAACAAGGACATGTTTCCCAACTATACCTCATTCTCCTCCTGTGTGGATGCACTAAAGGCAGCTTCAGGTCTGTGTCAGTGGGATCAGAGGCTCAAGAGGAGGCAATCAAATGGTGACATGGGGCACTCTGTGCAAATAGATATATTTTGTCTCCTCCGGAGACAAGATAGCAGGCTGTATAGAAGCATCCTACAGTCTAGGTATAATCCACAAAGCATCATTTGAAGCATATTGATTTAAGGTCATACAGCACCCAGTAAAAAAATGGCCAAGAAAAAATCGTAAGCTATATCAACCAATCAAGAACTTAAGGAAAGCAGGAACTGTAGGAAGGAAATCTTTAACAAAATGTTTCCAGATAGGAATATGCTTTGAAAAAGTGCATATGCCAAGAAACCTCCTTAGTTCTGTGAATGTGTACAGAGCTGTGGGACCAATGAAGCCTGAAAGAGGTCACTTGCTCCTCTCAAATGTACCATTCAAATAGTGGCAGTCACTCCTAACCCAAAGAGTCTTTACATTAGGGTGCCACCTGCCTCCAAATTGCAACAACTTGGTGGATTACCAGATGAAATATTTTCCGTCAAGAAGGCAATGCCTTAATAATCTGCACGGAGGATGACAACTACAACACACACCACTAACATCTGACTGGCAACAGCACAACAGTCAATGAAATTAAGAGTCTATTTTACAGGTTTTCTCCAGAAACGTTTGATTAACAACAGCCTTGAAATAAAACAACCCTGTTGAAAGACTGTGCTACAGAAGTCTCATCTTGCTAAATGCCTCATTCCTGTCAGCGCTGACTAAATGTCAAACAGGATGGTTGATAATTTGACATGTAATTCACCCTGTTCAATATCGTAAATCCCCAAACACCATTTTGAGAACACAACCTCTGATGTACAAAAGGTAGTAAATTATGTCCCTATCACAGCAATCCAATGAATCCATTAGGAAGGATAAATCACTGGATGACACCTTAACCTTTAGTTGCAGGAGATACCATTCATCTACAGAAGGTTGTGTTTATTTGGTTTATCATGGCTGCTGCTCCAGCAAAGAAGTCTGGTGCAGCATGCTGTGTACCATGCACAAAAGAGCCCACAGTAGAGCTGCAAAAGACCTCTTTTGCTAGTTTCATCTATATGTCTTTGAAGATACCTTCAGAGTTAACTCTGTAATGGTAACTGGGTTAATCCTCGTGGGGGACAAATGCTTTTCATAATGTAGGCACTGTGGAAGACAGCAAAGCAAACCATCCATTCCTGGCTGCATGCTTTCTTGCAAGATTTTATAAGCTTTTAAATTAATGTATGTTCCTCAAAACTTACACACACCAAGTTATGAAATGTTTGCTCTTTATTGCTCAAAAAATGTTTCCCACAGAAACTGAGGACAATTTGTGAATGAGAAGATCTCAACAGGCAAACAGCCACGCACACACACAGATTCAGAGCCGAGAGCCAAAGCTATTCGTATTCTACTGTGGGCTCAAAATGGATGACCTGTCAATACTCAGTATCTTTATAAAGATATTAAATTTCTAGTAGATAAAAAGCACTATCTTTAGAAAGTACCACTTTGACACTTCCACTATCTTTTCCTGCATCTTGGAAACCATGTGCATGGAGGATTATGAATGTATGTGGAATGATCCTCAAATAGAAGATGCCACTTGATATTAAAAGCCAATTTGTCCTGGTATTTTTTAGCAATTCTAAATACATTTTCCAGAACTGACTAAAGAAGTCAGGTATTTATCAATTTCTGTGACTGAACTGAGGTGTCCAAATTCAGGAGGACTTCCCAGGGTGTAATTAGGAACCTCTAAAATTTGGGCCTAGAAAGAGAAAGGGTGATTTCGTCAGAATGACCCTGCATTGTACACAATGCTGGGACTAGAACTCAAAAGCTGTTGAATGCAGATCTAAAAGCCAATCTCAACAGCACCTGGTAAGAAAACAAAAAAGTGGAATAAGCAACTACAGCTGCTGGAGAAACAGGTGTCAGAAGGTTGCCTGGCTCTTCTCAGATGTATCTGACTTCCGCATGGGGATTTGCCAGACAGATGGCCATCCTACACCAACAGCAGGTAGGAATTTCTTCCAAATCGTTGATTCTTGTGGTTTTTTACATAGATTAAGTCACAAGTGTGGTGGCAGTCACAACTGCCTCTGTAGACATATTGCACTTCAACAGAAAAGCCTGTAACCCATAAATCACATTAATTCTAAGTAAAAGGAATCCCATGCCAGAAAACAGTAAGAAATGGAGATCAGCCATGAAGTGAGCTGTGCATTTGACTGAAAAAGCAATAAATCTGATGGGGTATTACCAACCACTAAGAAGAACGAATTATATATCCACAGTGTGTGGATTTTTTTAGCGTTCACAATGACCTCTGTTTATGCAGTGGAACACAACCTAAGCACGCCTCTCATGAACAGTTTGGGACACGGCCACACCACAGACACAGGCAAGCAGCTAGTTACTATTAGAGACCACAGTCCTCATGATACAAGGCGTACAAGTGACAATTAATAGTGGGCTGCCAAGGAAGAGGTAGATCCCTACACTACTGTTTGCAGGACTGGGAGACTACCCATGCACAGCAGCAACTAACCTCTCCTCTAACATCTATCAGCCAGCATTGGAGAATGACCCAAAGCAAACTGCCTCACTGGGTTTCCATCTCTCATGACATGGTTCTGCTCACTCACAGCACAGCGGTTTTACCTCTCTGCCACACTTAATTTATACAACCTGTCTCCACAAACTTCCTCTCCAAGGACCCAGCTGCCGTTGCCTGCTACCGCCCTTGGCACATGCTAAGAAGCCAGGTTTCTACTTGCTGGGCACCACAGCCCACCCTGTGCTGGACTCAGCCATCACCTGAGCCAGCTCTCAGGGTTTCATAGAGGGTCCCACTCTCCACTGTGGCCAGCAGAAACTCTTCCAGCAAAACCAGTATATGGCATTTTCAACAGTACCTAAGAGAGGAAAGTGCCAATTTCCTAATGAAAGTCAGTGTGAGTCGTCTTAGTCATGTCAGAACTGTTATCATAGAGATAATAAAAATGGCCCACCTTTTTCATCGTTACCAAATGCAAAAAATTGAAGAACTTCTTATAGCCCTCAGCATTCTCCACACCTTGGGTATCATGTCTACATATAAACCTCTGAAGTCCACTTTTAAAGAATTAGCCCCCCAGCTGAAATCAATACTGGAGTCAAATTTCTTTGTACAGCTGCAAGCGTGTTGCACGTCACCTGCAAATAGCCCACCTGGGAACACCTTGCCACATACTAACACTGCAAGAGTGCTTCGGCACATGTGCTCTGGGGTCATGTTTGAGGGTTTGCTGTCCTTCTGGGCAGTGAAACTGTTTTTGCAGACAGTCTAGAGGCATCCTTCAAAGGACTGTCTAGACAAATATAACGAACACACTCATACGCTTTACTTAAGGCTGTGTTTGAGCGCTGTGATGAATTCAGGCCATAGTATCTGCAGGCAACAAGAGGCTACAGAGGCAAAACTGCGAAAACTGTATCTTCCTAACAAAAACTACAAGTTCAAAGATAGCATATTAAATTAATATCTTAAATGTCACTTAAGAGTTACTCCTGAAGATAACAAATTTAGGTCTCCTCCAGCTATTCCAAAAAGTCAAGCACTTCAGGGAGAAAAAAAGCCCAAAACATTATGATGCACCAAAATAGTACCTTCATAATGGAAGGCTCCACTAGAAAGACACTGAAACATTCTGTCTGATGCAAGACGCACCATGACTAAACTTAATTTTTAGCATGTTAAAGAGGAAACTATGGAAAATTACAGAAAGAAAAGGCTCTGATTAGAAGGAATATTTCACTTCCTTAACACTCCAAGAGTTGAATTACTAGAGGAACCAAGAGCCACTGCTATCCACAGGAAAGGAAACCCAAGTCTTGCTCCAAAACTGTAACTTTCACTGAAGGTATGAAAGAACAAGGCATTCCTAATACCAAAGTTCCTGCAAGCACCCATCCATGACAAGGGTAATTGCAGTGTCCCACAACAAAATAACTTGTGTGTCAAGACTGATCACCTGTGCTCAAGGCATGAACCTTAGACTGGAACCCTATCCAGTGGCATGGTAGGATGATAAAGAGACTGAGAAGTGAATCTGTGGAGTCTAAAAGAATTTTGATTGTTTTGTTTATGAAAACAAATACCGGAAGTCAGATGTTATCTATAAACACACTAGGGAGAATAAAGAATGCTGACACCTAAACAAATGAGAACAAGCTCACCATGAACACAGCTAGACGAGAAAGTGGTAGACAGCTTTGAATCATCAAACACCCAACAAGTCCGGGGGGGAATAAGCAACCTAACTCATTTTGATACAAAGATTACTAAATTATGAGGAAGCTAAGCTTCAGGTTGTCTGTAACTACAGGAGACTTCACCTCTGTCCCTCTGCATTAAAGCTCTTTAAGGTTCAGATCCAAAAAATTTTTCAGGTTTCAACAGTGGTGAAATTTTGCTTGATTCCTGGAATATCTGCATTAGTGATTTTCCTCTGTAAGATTACAACGTTGTTTCTCCTAGCTTGAGCTTTTCATTTTTATTAAACAATGTTGAACCATTTCTAAGACAAAAAGTGCCCAGATAAATTTTTGTTACTGTGTTCAACCAAAAGAGCACTACCTAAAGGCAAATTAACATCATTCAGTGACATTTCTACAAAATAAGATTTAATTATCTAGAACTGGATGTTGTCATTTTGCTAAGAAGCTTCCAGTGAAGCAATTTGACTTTTGGCAGTCCTCCTTTTCATTTCTATTAGTCATTTTATCTTACAGCTCATATAGAAATATGTTAAATTGAATGAGATAAGAAGAGAGAGAGATGGTATCCATCCATTGAGAATATTGCTCTTTTTATTGAAGTATCTGTTTTAATTTCAAATAATCTTCCATCTTTCATTTCAATATGCTATTCATAAAAATTATATATTGGTTAAATTAATTAGATGGATAGGGATTTAAAAGCCATCTGACGACATGCGTCTGCATGTTTATATATAAATATAATAAAATAAAAAATCTACATAGATTTTGTGCTTCCACTATTTGGATAAAGGGCTCAGATCACTCTCATTTCTTTAATTAGATGAGCCCGATAAAGAAAATATTTCATATAAAACCTCTCATTTTCATTTGGAATTACTTTATTTTTGCAAATTAACTTCAAGAGGTTTTGGCCTGATTTTTTTCAAAGTTTTAATTAGAAATTGTGTGAAATTCTTTTAGCAATTTTTGCTTGTTTTGACAAGGGCTTGGGGTTTTGGGTATTTTTTTTTTCCCTTGGCTTATTTGTTTAGTTTGAACCTGGAAAAATGAAGGCTTTAATTTTAAAGAGGAAATGAAAAATGCTGTTTTCCAAGGACAATTCTGTCTTCAACTACAAACACTGCCTCTTTTTAAATTCTAAGTAACACTTTATTTGGAATGTGAGCTATTAAAAAGGCGAGGGGGGGGTGGGGGGTGTGGAAATCAAAACCTTTACACAGCATGATGCTGTTTCTAAATTGGTAAAGCCAGAAAAAACAGTAAGAAAGATGGTACAAGTAGGTTCTTCTATACTGTTTTCTTTTCCTGTGATGAAAAGAAAATTCTTTACATAGGCAATTCATTCTTTACAATAGGCAATTATCAGATGGTGATTTCTTCTATGGAAATTCCCATAGGGGGAAAAAAATCCATTTTCCAGGCAGCTTGTGAATGTCTTATTAGATTAAGATTACAGATAAATGGAAAAAACACTATACTGCAAACTGCTGTGCATAACTATAGTAACAATACTTTCATAATGCTGGTGGAATAAAAATATTGCGGGAAATTACTGTTCGTAAAAAATGGCATACTCTCATTCCTGAAGGCAAAAGTCTTTGGCCAGGGACTGTAGAGGAGGAGATGAAATGCCACACCAGCATCTCAGCTTGTACCAACTTGAAGCCACCCTTTTTTGGTCAGTGAGGCTATCCTGATGCCCTAACAGCCCTTGGTCTCTGCAGAGACCACTGACCACAGCATTACTGTCATGATGCTTTTCGTCATGCAGAAAGCCTCCCACAGCCTTGAGGCCATTCCAAAGAGGAGCATCAGTAGTTATCAGATAGCCCCTGCCTTGTGCCTGACCACTTCCAAACGTGAGCAGGATAAATAATACCTTATCTAGAATTGCCTTAGGGGAGCTACGCTTATTTGTTCTGTTTTATTCAATCAAAATGTGGTCTCTTGTGCTATCTCACACTTCCTTCATAGCAAAAGGAAGGAAGGGAAATCTTAGGATAATGTTAGGACAAGGATTGAAAGAAACAATGACAAGGCAGAAACCATAGAAATAAGATAAAAGTGAGGAGCAGAGGAAAACAGGAGAGATTAAATTAATTCAGGGAGGGATATAGAGAAATTACTATGATGAACAAGAGAAAAACATATTCATCATGTTCCTTTTATAGACCCTCTTCAAAGCTTGCACAGAAAGGCAGGGAAAGAGAAATGTAAAGTATTCCTACATGGAGGACCCATGTTTGACAGTCACATGTCAAGACTGATTTTGCAGACCTAACCTCAAACAGGGTAAGCAAATACCAAATCACACACCTTCTGTATAATTTCTGCATATCATCCCAACTGACAATTTCCCAGAAGAACCAATCTATGGATTTTTAATTCTGGATTGCCTTCAGTCAAAATTTGCAAGAAATTACATCTGAACTGACTGTCCTTAGTAGTATATCAGTATACCTGTCCAGCAATGGGGCGCACAGGTCTGCAGATGGATAGGGTGAACAGAGGATACCGCACAGAGGCAAAAATCCAAGTTTTCCTGTTGTGGCAGCTTTCAAACAACATTGTGCAGCTTTGCAGCGCCAACAAGTTACTGAGTTAAAAGATACCAGTTCTCCAACCAGAATATTCACTTTTTTCCCTGGAAATGGAGAACTTCTAAACTGTTGCCTACAATTTTATTATCCAAAGCTCCCCCAGTTTCACATAGGATGCATTAAAATTGGATTACCACTTTATCAGTTTCAATTTACAATAACACAATAGACTGAAAACTGTAGTGATTCAAGCATTATTTCATGAGCCATATGTTTCCTCATACTATGAGGAATCAATCTCCATCACTGCAGTAGGCACTAAGAACAGTAATCGTTTTAGCCATCCAATTTTAATCTGTCGCTCCATGCAAATGAGAGTCCTGAGAATTGAACTGAACTGTAAAACTGGAGGGATAGTGATTTCAGAAAAATCAGCTGAGGACAGCCACTGAGATCTAGAATGCAGCATAATTAAGCTTTAAATTACTGGGGAAATTGAATAACTGACTTGAGATCCATTAATAAGTATTATATTTTATTAAAAGTAGAGGTATCATGAACTATGCAGCATACAGATTTTCAACAGGTCAGTTCCCAGCAGTACAAAACTATTTCCAGTTCCAAAAAGTGTTCAAATGTCTTTGTCATAGTACAGAATGGAGATTTATTTCAGCCTTTCAGCTTCAAGAAGGCCTTGGTCCGAACTGCTCAGCTACACCTTATCTTTACAAAGGTGCTTGAAAAGATACGGTTTCCTACGAAGTAACTCCACCTCAGCTTCCCTCTTCTTCTGCACTGCTGAACAACTGCTGGTGGTACATACACGTAAAATGCTCCTGCGAGCCCAGGGAATTTCAATATTGTTTGAGGGAGAGCTGTCATTCCAGTTATTACTCTGGAGGATCGTAAATCACTGTTGTTGAATTCTAACTTCAGATATTAATTCCCTGTCTTTTTATAGCCATATAAGTAAGGCTGTCTCTGTATTAGCTGCTATGAAGGAAACCCTCCCAGTAAAAAAAAGAGATTCACAATAACTGGGCAAATAAACAATTATTTGTTTTATCACAGATATCTAGGACAAAGCTAATACGTTTATTGTGCTATCAGTATATGCCAGCAATGAATAAATGTGATGCTAGAGTCTATCCTAAAATCACAGTTTCGGAACTCCTGAAAATTCATATCCAACAAGTTGGAAGATCAAAATCAGAAATGCAGATCTCTTCTTGCTAAGGTAAAAGTGGAACCCATGTGAATGTCTTCTCAGCAAGAGAAAATAACAGTAGCCTCATTCCATGTTACATGGATACCCACAGAGAAAAATAACTGAACTCTGAAACCATCCGGAGTGTCGGGTCTGGTGCTGCGCTCCCCAGCAGAAAGCAGACAGGGACACACTGGAATGAGTCCAGCAGAGGGCCATGAAGATGACTAAGGGATTGGAGCATCTCTCATCTGAGGAGAGGTTGAGAGAGCTGGGACTGTCAAGCACGGAGGAGAGAAAACTCAGGGGGATCTTATCAATGTATACAAATACCTGAAGGCTGAGTGTAAGAAGCCAGAGCTGGGATTTTTTCAGTGGTGCCCCGTGACAGGACCAGAGGTAATGGGTGCAAATCAAAACACAGGAGGGTCCTTCTCAATGTAAGGAAACCCTGTAAGAGTGTACAGTTCTGAACAAGTCAGGCATTAATGAAAAATATAAAATCACTGAGGTTACATGAGGTTTTTTTAGCTAATATTTTCCAAAAAACAATTCACTTCCCAAAGCTGTGCTATTTTTGAAGTTCATCATCAGCCAAAGCAACCAATGTGATGACAGACATCTCAAACTAAATAAAAAACTGATTTTCAGATAGATGTTAATATTTACCCTATGTAATGTACTCAAGCTGCTTGGCTTGCTTGAGATCACTCATCTTTTCATCACAAGTGACTGCTGAAAATGTGCATGGCTTACTCCACCTAAACAAAAGCTTACCTTACCTGAAAACTGAAGCTTTGTGCATCACACTCTCTGAACCAGGATTTACAAAAATGTAGCCGCTGCCAAGCTGTCTGCACAACACCGAACAGGCTGGCAACAAGCTGCCCCCCCAGTTCTGGCTCAATACCCACCTGCAAGCCCAGCTTTTCAGAAATGTCACAGAGGGCAATGCAGGCAACTCACGGACCAGGGAAAGCCTGCAACACTCAGATTAACTCCACTCATTAACAAAACCTCTAGGAGAGAAGTTCAATTTCCATTTTGAGACTGGCTGTTTACTGCTACACTCTTAGCTCTACCAACCTAATAAAGGGCGGTTGCATCTGAAAGTGTGTCTTTTTCCAAACAGAGCATTGTTTAACAAAAGATATTGCTGTTGCATATGTAACATCTTCATATGTTTGTAACTATAGTTTGTAAAATGTTCGTTGCTCTACTGTTACAACATTATTCAAATTGTAGCATCTTAAGTCCAATGCAGTGTACTAAACCAGTGTAACCTATTTTTTACAGACAGCTTAAGAATGTGCACAAAAAGATCCTACTTCCCTCTCCTTCCTTTCTACTTTTCTGATTTGGCCACCTTCTGGTTTGCAGCCCTCTTCTACAGCATGGCTTAATTTTTCTGCTTTCTCGTATTACTGTCACTCCAATGTTAGTGATTGATGCTAACAGGAGAATTAAACCCCCAGTACAGGGACAATGACATATGGTATGCCTGAATGGACTTAATGGAAGGGAGAGACATCCTGTTGGCCGTTGCTTGCTTCCCCTCCATTAGCACCATGCACTGCACCATGCCATGCCATCCGGCACGTACATGCTATTAGTCACACAACCATGCAAACATCATCCACTTCTCATTCATGCCACAGCTGCAAATGTCCCTGCTGTGACCACCATGTGACCACCACTTTTTCACTATGAGGGTGGTGAGGCACTGGAACAGGTTGCCCAGGGAAGTTGTGGATGCTCCATCCCTGGAAGTGTTCAAGGCCAGGTTGGATGGGGCTTTGAGTAACCTGGTCTAGTGGGAGGTGTCCTTGCCCATGGCAGGGGGGTTGGAACTAAATGAACTTCAAGGTCCCTTCCAACCTAAACCATTCTGTGATTCTATGATTCTATGTGCACCTCAAAAGGAGCCTGAAAATACAGAACTCCTCACTTCAGTGAGAATATCATTAAACATTAAACCTTAAAAAAGCTTCTACCCCCGCTTAACTGAACAGTCAGGAGTCATCCATCAGCAACTAAGAAAAGTGACATGTGACAAGCTGAAGCAAAATCAGAGCCAATGTTAATATAAGTAGACATGGCCTTTTCCAACCTGTCCATTCGAAAAGGGATGCAGTTGTTGAGGATATCTGTCAAAAAGCTCTCACACCTCTACAAAAAACAGTTTAAGCAAGCAAAATCTTCTGTTAGGTACTAACAGGTGTGGGGTCACAGCAAGAGATAAATACAGACCCAAAGTGTACAACATTTGCTAGACATAAGGTATTTTCAACTGCCAATGAACAGAACTGCATCGAAATCTAAAAGGAACGTGCCAAATAGAGTATGCATGTGTGTCTGTGTCTTTGTATAAAAATCATTATGCCTCAAACATCAAATTAATCTCTTAAACAATTTATTACCATGGATAATTTGTCAGTTTCCAGTAGCCTATTCATTTTAATTTAAAATAGATTTAAGAGCTCAGACTATCTGCGTAGGACAAAAAAGGTAGGAACCAGAATCAGTTCTTTGTGTCCTACTGGTAGATCAATTATGTATTAGAGCTGCTGCTGCTTGACTTTTAATCCACATTAGTTCACCGACCTTGAGCAAATTTGATGTTACCATATTAAAAAAGGGAAAGCACTGGAATAAGCTATACAGAAAAAAAAGGAAAACAGATCAAGTAAGGGGCAAATTGCTCAGCCAAATGATGGCAATGGGGAGACAGGATGCCTACTGCCAGCACGTAGGGAAATAAGAAATGCAGAGATAATTCATTTAAATTCCCTTAAATGTAATAAATCCCACTTGGAATAACCATAAGATCATTATTAATATGTTGCATTGTTACCCTTCTTTTTGGCAATTCGGGCAAAGAAATCTGCTGATATATATATGTGTGTACATTGTAGTACTATAGATCTGTAATACCTGTTTTCATCCTGAATCAACAATGTTCGAGCCACATTCTAGATATCAGATACCAGCTGTATGCTCAGCCATTTAAAGATCCTGGCTGTGTATTTACTGAAATAGATAATTTAAAGCTTTGCTCATTTTGGAGCCCGGCTGATAAATCTTCACACATAGCTGAAGCATTAAGAAGTCTTCCATTTTCTGAACCCAAATTCCTGCATCATCATATCCACTACAGCCTTTCAGCACTAAAATTAAAAGCAGCATGAATATTTAAGTGCTTTGAGATAAGAATGCAGTAACTAAATCTGCCAGTATACAAAAGGCAAAGGCAACCTTAGAATTTGAGTTCACTGAAATACAGGATGGAGGGGAGGAAGGAATATGTAAAAAACAAAAGGGGGGGGGGGAAATTATCTCAAAATGCTTGCAAGCTATTACTACTGCCGTAGGAGCTGTAGTTTGAGTGCTCTAAGCTTCCATTTCCTCACAAAGACAACGTTATTTGGCTGAAATATTTTTCCTACGGTGCACAGTAGTGTCTCCTGGAGACAAGAACAGATACAGCCTAGAGGTAAATGGGGACGTGAGGTGTCTGAATGCTCCACTCAATACTGGCAGCCTTCCCAAACAGAAACATTCCAGTTTTGACCCATTTGATATTTGTCTACGGAAAGAAAAAAATCTCTAGAAGGGGAACACTTTACATAAACATTTTCATCTAGTCTTGATGGAAAATTTGCGACTCCTCTTAGAAAGGCTGTAGTGTCAAAGGCTACAATATTTCTGTTTAAATTTTTAAAAGACCTACAGTGTCCTTGTTTTTGTGCATATGAATGCAGCACTTTGGAGCTATACTAACAAATTCCACTCTGTTACTTGCCGTGATCATGCAAAATGCAAGCTTATGCCAGGATCAGAAACTGAATTTCATGCAGATCTGATGTGGAGAGTGATGTGATCAAATAAATTACAGACAAGCACTACCCATGTTTCCCAAGACACCCTCACTATTCAAACAGATTGCTTTGTTATTTTGAGCTGCCACACTGCTGGAAACTTCATCACCCAGTTCTGTGACTGTGACAGACCTCACCTGCAAAGCGAGGCCATGCAGGTTAATCTCCAGGTGGAAGCCGCAGTGCTGCACGACAGCTGTTGGCACTTCAGTAACTGGTTCCTCTCCTTTGGACTCAACTCTGCCCCAGAGCTCCAGCACAAGTGAACAGGATTGCTGTGCTTGCTAGAGCTGCCAGCTTTCAGCAGAAAAAAAGCAACTGAGGTCCTGACCACTTCTGGGTGTATAAGGTCCCATGGTGCCACTGCAGAAGTAGAAGCATTAACCCCAATGTCTTGGTCAAATAACAACTCAAGTAATCTCGTTCTGCTTATCTAAATTCTCTCTATACTTTCAGCTGACTCCAGCATTTTTACTGCAGCATTCAGCTGCCTCAAAGTGTCACCAAGCATTGAAAAACACCAGACACGACAATTTATTCGATGCAAGATGTGATGGTGTCATCACTACAAACACTTAACACTGAAAAGATCCATAAAAGTTACTAGCAAGTGGGTCTGCTCAGCTCAGTTCTGTGACATGCCAGTCCTGCCCCACCAGCCTGCAAGGGGGAGTGCAAAGTTCTTCAAAGCAACGCTCTTCATATAGAGCTCACTCACTTGAGCTCACTGGGGACTTGCACGAGTTTGACTGCATCAGGCGTACTCCACAGTCTCTGTCTATGGAGACAGGCCTTGCTCTAATAAAATGTAGCAGAGGAAACACCAAGATACAGAAAATACTGTTTTACAAGACCCAAGCAGCATCTATACTGGGCATTTAACAGTACCCAGAAGCATTCATGGAGGAGAAACTCTATACTGTGAAACTGTTAGCGCAAGTCAAAGCCACCCAGCATTCTCCCAAATAATTTGGAAGGTAGCACAGATCAAGCACATTCCCAAAATGCTCTTTGGATGTAGCTATCTGTTTCGGATAACAAAACTTTAATAGCCAGAACGTAGCCACTCCAGCAACAGGGAGCAGCCCTGGGCATGTCTAGTTTATTAGTACAGACATAGTTACACTCTCTTAGAGACATTTTCCACTGGAAGCCGCCCATTATAAAACAGCAAGAAACCCATGAAAATATGAATTAATTTAAAATTATTATGTCTCATACAAAGCAAACATATTCACTTTCAAATGTAAGCTATAGACCTTTTAAATCCTATTGATTACACAGATTAAACCTTTTAAATACCACTAATTAAACAGAGTGGCTACTCAAGCACTGTGAGGTCTGCTGTGTAAATATTTATTAAGGAGTCCTGGGAGCTGTTTCCATCCACTGTAGTGACCTCTACTGAATAGGGGTTCTTTTAAGAAAATTAGCATCACACAAATGCTTCTGTTCGTTTTGTCTGTTGTTTAAACTTCTGTTGTCCACGTTCTGTATAGTCTGAAATGCAGACTAGAAATGGCTGCAAGATATAAACAACTCTCCAAGCAAAATACTTTGTAATTGTTACTCTCTTATCTATCAGGCCTTCACATCCCAGTTCCTTTCCTACAGGACTGAGCAAAGTACTGTATGTTTAAGGTAAGTGTTAAGTAAGTAAGTTCCATCCATATTTCCATTAACTCAGTAGGAAATTCAAAGGTTCCAACCTGAAAAGACTGGGATCAATAACAAAATTGGTACTTGGGGAAAGTGAGGGAGCTGAAAGAGACCAGCTCTGAACATCAGCCGCAAGTGAGGGACACCATTGCTTACTGACCAGCAGATCTGGTGAGAGCATGCAGGGGTTTTGGAGAACCTCAGCTATAGCAACATAACTAACTGCTTCCAAAGAGCTAGACTCTGCATCAGATAAGAATCAGGCCCAGTCTGATCACACAATTAAAAAATCCAAAGTAAATAATAATCCACACATAGGGTTGTAAACGTTGACACCAATAGCTATTTCTGATGGTCTTAAAGAGTAACTCATCTGGGCTGTGAGAGTCTGCTTTTTCAAAACAACATACCTGTCTTGAAGCAGTTCTCCACTATTGAGTATCTACTGAAGGCTTTTTTTGTTTAAGAGGCTTCATAAGCATAATAATAAAAACAAATTATCTCCTATCATCAGCAGGGTGAACAGCACAGCCCCAGTGGGAATAGGAGCTAGGCTAACAGAGAAGCTGAATTCGTAGTAAATAAATAATGTGATCAAGACCTTTTCATGGGTTTGCATTTCACAGAAGAAAAATCAATTTACAAGTATTTTATTTTTTGGAATAAAGCTCTCCCTCATTGTGTTTTTTGACACAAAAGTAAATACAGATGTAGATGCATTCACAAAAATTATCTTTTCTAAACTTCTATTGTTAAACAAGTGGTGACAGATTAATATAACCCAGCATCAATGCAAAAAGCTTGCAATGTGCACTCCACTAGAGCACCACTAGAGCTTTTATAAAATAAAAGCACTGTGGCATGATTAGCAGGCTGTACAGAGTTCTGTATAGTCCACGTAAAATATGATTCTTCTATATCTATCATACTGCGGTGTGTTTTTCAGTACTACACAAAGCAGTAAAAATTACAGATGCTATTTATTATCAAAGCATGTGGACAAGCAAGTGCATCATCTACCATTGCTGCAGATGAAAAGTATTCCCAGTGAAGATCATACTGCATTGCCCAGGACATGGCTCCCAGCCAGGTAGAGAAGATATTTTTTCTTCAGATGTGGGATCTGAAATAATGCCTGAAGCAAGAATCAAACCAGAAGTCAAAATTTTGAAATTCAAGCAAGTAACTCTCTGTCCAACCTGGCATGCATAGCTTTGTTTAAATCTGCATCAGATTGACACCAGCTCTGGTGATCTCTGTGGACAAGCGACCACCGCCAGCTCTCTGAAGCTGCAGGGCTTCAGGAGCGCAGGAGGCTGCACCAGAGCTCACAGGAGCCTGCAGATGGGCGGAGGGGATGGGAAAGTGTAAAAACAGATGTCACACACAGAAAGACACCGGTATTATGGACCAGAAAGTTCAGACCTCCTGTACTGGAGCCTCTTGTCTAGCTCAAGAGGATGGAAATGGGTGGCAGAGGTTTGGATAAGTTTTGGTGAGAGGCACCTGCACACTTGCTGCAGGTAACCTTTGAGCCTTTTCTGCAAGGATGGAGAGCAGTGTTCATTACCTTGAATACGTTAACTAGAAATGTGATTGTTAAAACTAATTAAAGACATTTAAAAGCTGGGTTTGACTCAGTGTTATGTAATACTAAGGGAAATGAGATCTATTTTAGGACTCTGAAAATGAGGGCACAACAAATGGCGCACACAAACATGAACCTCTATCCCTGAGTCCCACTCCACAGCCTGGATCTTGCCTGTCCCCAACACACTCACCCGTTGCCTGGGAAACAACCCGGAGGTTTCACTTTTCAGCACCAACTCCTCTAATTGTACTCCTGATGACATTTTCTTGCAGTGACGGCTCCTATTTTCACCCCTCCTTCTCCTTTTCTTTGGCATATAAACACGTTACAGTATCTTTCACTGTAAAATAACTCACTGTTCATCCCATCTCTATTTTACTGTTAACGCTCAGGAAATGGGATGCCCTCAGTTGCTGCATTACCCATTTCCTCTGCCTCCTCCCCAGTCTCCCTGTTCTATGCAGACTGTCCTCCCCAGGTTTCAATGCTATAGGACACCTTTCACCATCCCAAAGACTTCATCCCTTACTCCCTGTTCTCTTCCTACTGAACATCATCCCTGGAAAACTCCCTTTACCTATATGTATCCCTTTACCTCCACTCGTTCTGTCTTCCACAGCCAAGCCTCCCTCATTATACTACTTGGCTGAAAGCTCACTAACACCACTGAGCTCAAATTGTCTCAGTTTTGATTTTCTATAGTGTTGCAGCTATCCCCACAAAGCACTCAGCTAGTAAACTCAGATCCTTGGGATTATCTGCAACGTCCTGTTCTCCTCTAACACCATGGCTTACACTGCAAGACCAACACTTACCATGTCTTCCCACAGACAACGGTGTGGGGAACCTGACCCTTTTCTCTTTACTAGACTACTGCCACGCTTTTTGTTGCCTAAGTATTATTCAATTTAAGGGTTGTGCTTTTTTGATCAGTTTGGGTTTGATGAGTCCAGGGCTGTGAATTTCACTCCATGTTGAAAGGATCAAACCCAAGACAGAAAGGGCAGGAACACATCTTCCACCAGTAAAAGCAGAGAAAGAAACCAGGCTGACACTATTTGGGTGACCAGAATTGCAGTCTATGTGACTCCTGACTGAATCCCCTTTTTAGTTTTTATTGTGCGTTCAAAAGAAAATCAAGCTTCTGAATGCAGAGGGGTGAGAAGAAGCAACACCTAGCCCAATGTGATGCACTAATAGCAAAAACAATCATTTTGAAACCATCTGCTTTGCAGCAAAACAGTATGTGAATCAAAGCAGATTATGCCCAGGGTTTGCTGCAGAACATGGAACAAAACAAGTTATTCTAAACCAACCTCCCCATCAGCCCACAACTGATGCAAGCTCAGGAATGCCAAATAAAAAGCCGAATGGCATGCCAGGGCTCCACTCGTTCCATCCGGTCTTACCTCAGGAAGAGGGACAGATGGTGCCAGTGACTCAGAAGAACGCCAAAAGGCTCTCATCTCACAGCAATAACCTATGTCCCAGCCCTGTGACAGTCTGTCATCCACACAAATGGTATTTTTCAAGGGCAAAAGTGTGAACTTGGAGCTAGTGGGAAAACACGACAGAGTGCTCTCGGGGACAACTTCTCGTTTTGCGGCATGGGCAAACACGATTCCATTCTGCAGTTTTTCACCAGTGTGCTCAAACGTGTGAGAAGGCAGGGCCCTGGGAAATAATGCTTGGCAATTTAAATTACAGCTTAGTGTACTACTTTTGACTAAGTTAAAATTGTCAAAAACCTTTCCAGGAAGGAAAAGCCTCAGGGAAAGCATAAAAGCTTTGTGCACAAGACTTCATGACTTTAAAAGAAATCAATCCCAACTTTAAAATCTCTAAAAAAAACCCCAAACCCTCCAGATTCTGCTCTTCTATTTTCTGTTTTTTTCAATTAATGTATTTGCAAAATTAAACAAAGCAGCTGTAGCTCTGTTCCCTACTGCTTCTTTAAAATCTTTTCCATTTCCAAAGTGTACAATTATGGCCTTCCTATTTCTAGTGCAGGAAAACAAATACGGAAGTACAATTGTACTTCTTTTCCCAAAAAGTAGCCACACCAGAGAGTGAAGAAACACAGGGAAGCACTGGCTCAATGTCTGGTCCCAGTAAGAAGCCGGGACTGATTGAGGACGAGCAAACAGGGGACTGAGCTTTGCATTGGTAGACTGAGACCTGGGCGGAGACGAACCGCTGAGAAGACCTGTGCCAATAACAGCTGCACTGATGGTATTCTTAGAGCCATAATGCTGTAATGACATAAGCACGTTAAGGTCCGTGGGGAAGAAGAACTTTCTCTTAGACAAAATAGCACAGAATGAGACAGTTACATATTGACCCAAACTGCTCTTTCAGGGGGTTATTCCGAAACGGAAACTTTAGATGGCACCTTTATGTCCCTCAATAGTGATACAGGTAATTCCACTCTTCCAATCTCAGCTCAGTGCAATAAACACTCGGGGGCTGGTCAGTCACAACTCCTTTTCCATTTGCCCTGCCAACTCTGAGCTGCTTCTCAAAAGACCCTCCGAACCCACCCTCCTTCGCATGGGCCCCACACTCTGCCCTCTGCCCCTTTCCCTTCTCTACCCATGTGTCAGTCTGGGCACCCACCTCCACCAGTTTGAGTTCAAACATCATCTCTGTGCTGGTAGCTCACACAGAGACTTTTCTTCTCCAGCCCCCTCCTGTACAGTAACTTATAATCACAGCCTGTTGCTCTGACAAATGTCCACCTTTTAAGCCCAACATAGCTAGAAGAGGAGCTGCTAAACTTGGCACCCTTACCTCCATTCTCAAATACTGCACATAACAGAGCTGAGCCATTCATCATATTCAGGCCCTAGTGTCATATTTGATTTTGACCTCTCTCAACCACCACACATCTCACTTCTGTTTACATCTTGCAAATTCTGCTTTCATGGTGTTGCTTAGACGATATTCCTGGCTGAGAGAGTGTGCTCACCAGTGCAGCAAATTATCTTTTTTTCCAAAAACACAGAGGCTTGCCTTTCTTTTTTTTTTTTTTTTTGGAGAAGACATCAATGCTGCAAATGCATGGTTTTTTCATCTCAGTCCTCATGTCTGCTTTCCTAGTCTGTGATTTAATGAAAGATTAAAGACTAGCTTATGAAAGTTCACCACGGCAACTGCTGATGTCACTGGGAACTGGATTCCCAATTGGGGCTTAAAAAAAGATGAAGACCATATTGATAATTGACGAAATTTCCGACATTATTCATCTAGCTAATTAAGCCACAACTCCATGCCACTATACATGCTCAAAACTGAATGAACAGAAAATGTAGCACCATTAATATGCTTAGCTATTGCTGTTATATAAATTTAGCCCACAGAAATGAACTGTTCATGGAAGGTACAGATTATTTACTCTTTTCCCATTCAGCAG
The DNA here is from genome assembly GCA_008921705.1 of Burhinus oedicnemus. Taxonomy (NCBI): domain Eukaryota; kingdom Metazoa; phylum Chordata; class Aves; order Charadriiformes; family Burhinidae; genus Burhinus; species Burhinus oedicnemus. The sequence continues at coordinate 546,811 of VFFE01008991.1, forward strand.
TAGAAAAACAGAATTATTCATGCAGCTACTTCATGAGGCCATGCCTTTGATTACCCTACTGAGAAAAAAATATGTGCATTCTTACTCAGAAAATGAAACTAAGCGCTGTATCCCACATGCTGTAAAATGAAGCAAGGTTTTTAGCCATTTAATTGCAAGCACATATAAGCATTGAAGGGAAGGAGACACATGTTACTAGCTTGGACAGCTTTGCATGTAAGGCACAAGTAGTGATTCTCCCCCTTGCTGTGTTTAACATACTTTTTAGAAGAGGTAAAAGATTTGTGTATGTACAATCACAAGAACAAAGTTGCCAAAGTGTATTTGAGTTCCCTTTTTGGCTCTTTCTGAGCCAAGTTACTGCCAAAATGCCTTTATGGTAGTTTGTTGCTTGCTTCGTCCTCCTACAGCAACCCAAAAGCAGTGTACTGAAAGGCAGTCAGCCCCATGGCGTGCAGATACACACAGTAAAGGAGAATACCGGCCACAAAGCCAAAATTCTCAAGGATGGAGCATGTGGGGTTGTTCAGGACTTTAGTAGGTATCATGAAGAAAAAATGCAATAAGAGGAGGAAGCAAAGATCCATTACACAGCTTTAAGAGACACTAGCAGTGAGTACAAATAGTTATGCTTTGTTTATCTACTACTATTACAAGTATTTGGATGACAGGAATGAGAACGGAGGTAGATGGACCACCTACTCCCCACATTTAAGTGAAAGCCCTGAGACCTGGGACTGTGCCTGAGTCCTGGACACTGCCAAGAGGCTGCGCATTTCTGCTACACTGTGGCTGCCATCCTCGGGGAGGGACATCAGAGCCCATTACAAAAAAGGATAAGGTTGTCAAAGGGGAGCTCTTAAAAGAAGACATTTACAGTCGCCATATGAAAGCAAAACAATTCATCAAGAAGATTTAATGGGACAGAATATCAACAGGATGAAGAAGAAAATACACAGTAAGGCTCACCTTGGAAGTAAGATTCTGCTCAGTGTGATTTCATCCCTACAACTTTAAGTGAGAACACACATGGTCCAAGATGTTCCCATGGATCGTCAAATGGATTCATTCTTAATTGGCTTTCCATGCAGCTCTCTTTAAAGGCTTGAGTGCTACTTTCATTTGATACCGTATTGATTTTTCTCTGAAGTTTCCTCCTATCATGGCTACCCTGATCAATTAGTGTGCTATAAATAGAGCAGTCGGATTCTTTTCACTGGTCTCATTAAATTGCACCCCTGCTGAATTTCTGTGGAGAACAGAATTGGATCATACTGATAGCAATAGTATGAAGATGCCCCCAGGTTTTCCAGTGAAAATCAATTGCTCAATATTCCTAACAAAAAGCTTTGAAAAGCATGACCCAATGGAGCTCAGCTAATGCCCAAAACATACGTCAAAGCTTGCTTGCAATTCTGCATCTCTAAAACCCCCAAAGATAAAGGATGGGAAAATAAGCAGTTAAGGGGCTCAGCCAGTTCCTCACTAGTATATAATCCCTTATCTATCATAACTGTTTAACTGCATCCCCTCATAATGGAAATATGTTGCTGGAGGTATGCAGCTAACCCGTATAATTCTTCTGGAAAGTGGAGTAAGGATTCAAGGAGGAACACAAACGCAAGGCAATTGGTCTGTCAAAGTCACCATGTGATGTTGCTGTGCTTGTGACTAAAACTAGAGGGGACTGATAATATTTGGTGGTATGATATAGGCTAATTACTGCAGGTATATGTCAGCCATGACTTCAAAAATGTGAATCTTTATTTTGTAATGGTATGGCAGTACAGCTTTTAAAAATTTATTTCAGAAATGACATTTTACTCAATGAGATTGGAAACAGCCATAAAATATGAAATGAAATTGCCTGCTTTGAAACATTTCAAAATCTAATCTGAAGGGCAGCTTTTAGGTCTCCACTTTGCCCTACGCCCTGCCCTATCCTTTCATAACTATCCTGTCTTCTAACATCCTTTCTGTCCCCTTTTCTCCTCTGCTAAGCACTACCCTTCAAAATCTTTTCCATCTTCCTCCCAGAATGAAGCTACATTTTCACCATAGACTCTCCTGCAGGTTGAAAGTCCCTACTGCAAAGGCTGGGGTTTTAATTACTGCACTTGAATTACTGAATGTATCCACTGTTTCTATATGCACTCACTGGTGTCTGGAGTATACTCAGTGGGTTTTTTTGTATGAAGGTCTGAAGGATCCATTGCAGACCTCAGAGGACTGGCTGTACCTTGCAAAGAATTTGCAAGAAGAATGCTGCAGAACTACCAGTACTTGATGATTTACCCTGGATCCTTCATACTTAGCATGGTGGCTTTCAGCCAGAAGATGCAGTGCTCTAAATGATACTTTCAGTCAAATAGCTTAGGGCAGGGTGAAGGCATCTCCCAATAAAATTGGAAGATTCTGTGGGTAATAAGGCACATTCAGTGCAGTATCAGGTAAGAATTAATGACAATTGCAGTTTAAACATTCCTTTAGGGAGGCCCTTTCCTGAATCACAACAGAACCACTTTCTCCTTCTAGAAAATGTTTTCAGTAGGGGAGGTGCAAAGGGTTGAAATCCAGTTCTTCCCAGACAGAAAGCCCTCCTCAAAATGATCCTAACACATATAACAGATTCTTAAGAACCAACTTAAAAGAGCAAGAAATTAACAAACACATTTGAAAATACAATCTTTAATCACTGATTAAAGATTGTGTTTTCCAATGCCACTGTGTGGTATTGGAGTCAGTCCCATAAAATAAGGTGGCCGAATACACATTTTCTAGACAGAACTCAAGCCTATACTGTGAGGAACAACATAAAATGTAACCCACAAGAACCAACAAGCACCCCAACATAGCCAGAACTGTTCTGGGTGAGATGCTGACATGAGACTTTCTCAGTGTCAGGTGTTGGCAGTTATATTCCGTTTTCTAGATTGAATGTACACCCAGATTTCCACCAATAGGATGACACGTGCAGCCACCTCAGATTTCAGCCCATATCCATGTCTGGATATTCATTACAAGTAGAAAAAACATCAGTGCTCAATCCTTTTTATTACAGAAGACACTGGGAAAGATCACAAGCGCTATTTTCCCATTCCATGTAATAAAAAGTTAGAAATGTTCTTTAAGAACTTATTCTGATCTTTGCAAAATATGCAGGGAATGGATGGAGAAACACATTTTTCCTGGGGTTTTGGGGTGGGGCTTTTTGAAAAAAATATATTATCCAAGATGGAGTATGATGTTTTAGAAAGAGTTCATACTTAATTTTTCCTTAAGAAATATAATTTTATTTTTATGTTATAAACCTAAACTTTCCATTCCTGAGCTACTTGAAATCACCAGAGTAGCAATTATTTAAACATAGTTATGCCTATTAAAACATATCAGAATTTAATTGTCTTAATTTTTTTATGATTATGAAACACGAGATGAGAGAAACCATCACCAGCCACATAATTTCACATTTTTATGGCACTTTCCCCTAGAGAAGTTTCCCACGTTTGTTTTTTAACATTAGTGAAATACCACAGCAGTGTTTTTCCTGCATGGCAATCACTTAAAGCAAAAGTCAAAATTTTGCTTATAACCAAAGTCAAATTGGATTCATAAAAATAATTGTCATAGGAGCTGAACACTTGCTAAGAAATAGAAACAAAAATCACAAAAAATTACACTATTGTTTTGGGGAACAAGCACTGAAGGCTTAGCTGATATCACAGAGACTATGTGCAAAGGCAGTATGTACTGAAGACAGTAACACAAAACCAACTGTGCACACTAATAAGATCACAGAGGATTTGTGAGCATCACAGAAAACAAAGGTTAGACTGATACCAGAAAATAATTCCAAAAATGATCCGGCATATCCTTATGATGCAAACCTTAAAGATTTGTATATAAAATGGATTGATAACACAGGCAATTTGGACAACATCAAAAAAAGTAAATTTAAGCTCCCCAAATAAAGAGAAACCCACTGATTTTCACATCTCACTGTCTCCAATGGCAAACAAGACAGGAAGAATGTCTCCAGGTCCCGATTCAAGATCATTGCTGTTGCAGATAGACACTCCATCAAACAATTCCTTCCTTTGGGTTACTGAGAGTCACACACCAATTCATGCTTTGGACCTAAGAGCACGTGGTAAAGTAGCAAAGGGTTTTACAGGAGGTGACATTTTTAAATAAAAAAATTAAGATTAATGCCGAGAGGAAACCTGAAGAGCAAGCAGTCATAGAAAGGTTTCTGCCTTTGAGACTTTCAATTACACTGTGTGAAGTACTAGAAAATATAATGCATGAGATAATCTTGCCTTAGCAGGAAGGTGAACTACGATCTTAAAACATGCCTTCTGTCTCTGACGTTACAATTTAGAACAAATTAGTTTTATTTCTCAGTGACCTTACGAGAAGGAATACTATTTATTCCTTTCATGGCCTTAAGACACTGAAGCAAAGAGAAATATTTAGACCTTGACTGAGAAAAATCACTTCCAAAAATAATTACATATTTTGAAGATGAGGAATGGTCATAACCCTATAGTTGTTGAACCGTGGCCTACCAGAGACAACAGGAAGTCAATCACAGTGCCAAGAGTTAATTCCCTACAGCGAGTTTGTGTTACAAGCCCTTCTTCTCTCATGCTGGTGCCACTCACCTCAGTATAATATTAGTTTTTCAGCTTAATCAGGGCAATTTAGTCACTATCTTTATTTAATACAGATAGACTCGGTTTCCTGATAGAAAGAAATAAAAAAGAAAAGTGGTTACCATTTAGCAAAAGCTCATGAAAGAGGCGGTCTGCATGCTTGCAGTTTTCAGTAAGATGCCACACAGTAGAGGTTCTGGGGGTGAAAGGGGAGTTCAGTTTAAGGAATACTTGCTTCAGTATCTTAAGGCCATGAAGGGAATAAATAGTATTTCTTTCAAGCTGCAATAATTTTAATTGGATGTTTTCCTCTGTCGACAGAACTGATGGAAAAATGTCAACTATGAGCATTTTCATTGGCTTCTACACTAACCATGGCTACTTATACCCTTATGGGTACTTAGACCTTATAGCAGCCTTCCAGTACTTAAAGGGGGCCTCCAGGAAAGATGGGGAGGGACTCTTTATCAGGGAATGTAGTGATAGGAGGAGAGGTAACAGTTTTAAGCTGAAAGAGAGTAAAGTTATATTAGATATTAGGAAGAAATTCTTTACTGTGAGGGTGGTGAGACACTGGAACAGGTTGCCCGGCGAAGTTGTGGAGGCCCCATCCCTGGAGGTGTTCAAGGCCAGGCTGGATGGGTCTTTGAGTACCCTGGTCTAGTGGAAGGTGTCCCTGCCCATGGCAGGGGAGTTGGAACTAAATGATCTTTAAGGTCTCTTCCAACCCAAACCATTCTATGATTCTATACTTTGTTGAAGTAGAAAAAAACTTCAGATACAAAAAGTCTTCTTTACCCAGATCATACCATGTCAGTCCACTACATCCCCAGAAGCTCCCAACATCTCCTGCCCAGCCCCATGAGCACTGAGTTGTATATACCAAGCAGATCAGCTCCAGTCTGAGGAACTACAAGTACTGTTTCCTTAACAGCCTGGTGGCTAGAGGACTCACTTGATATGCAAACAGATCAGGATTCACTCTCTATTATTGCTTTACAGAGTGGTACGAAAAAGCAATGGGAACACTGGTTAAGAAAAGATTTGAAGATGGGAGATTTGAAGCTGGTTAGATGCCAGATGTGGAAAGCATTTGGACAGTGAGATATCCTAAGGAGTCTAAGATGAACTTTACATGCCATGCAATTACCCATGGTGACTGAGGTTTTGGAGCATGACATCAGGACACCGAGACAAAAAAAAACCAGCAGTGAAGACTAGTACAAAGTAAGGCAATGTCAAGATGAGTGGGATGAGGAACTGGGGAAGTGGTAGGACTGGGGCAAAGGCTGCTCAGAGGGAAAAGGGCAGGATGAACAGGCAGAAGAGTCTGTGCCAGTTAGATCAAAGCGCCTGAATGAAAGCCAAGATCCCCACAACTAATCACGCCTTGCTTACAGCAAATATCTGCAAAACACTGGCAAAGTGCCTACTCTCTTTCTCATGCGGGTTCACATGGAGGATGACAACCTACTGGAGGCAGTTACTGCGCTAACTCCAGTGGCAGTGTTTGGGTGGTGGATATTTAAGTCCATTAAGCATCATTGCAGTTTTCAGTAAGATGCCACACAGCAGAGTTTCTGGGGGTGAAAGAGGAGTTCAGTTTGCTGCTTCTTACCATTTGTTTCAAAGAGGCAGCAGCCCACATGGTGTTACATGCATTCAAAGAGCATCTGATGAGGAGCTCTAAATTTAGGTCAGGCTAGAATTCAGGCTCCTGGCTTGGGGGTTCAGGATCAAGACTTTAGAAGTCTTGAATCCTGCTGATCAAAAATAAATGGCAGCTGGACTCCAAACATATAAATAAAGATGACTGAAAATCAGACCAAGGCCTGTCACGGTGGGCACCTCAAATTAGCAGCCACTTTTAACAGTTATCTTTGAGTGGAATCCCTCTTGGCTGGAAAAAAAGAAGAGATAATAGTATCCCCTCATCTTAAAAGTGTGTTTGTAAGAATAAATAAATTACCATTTGAAAGGCATTCAATGATTTTTTATTGATGAGCATCATAAAAGAATCTGGCAAGGAAATTAATTATTCTGTCTTCAGGTAACAGGTTAACAGCTGGGACCACACCAAATAATGGCTATGTCTATACAAACATGCCTGTAAGCAACTGAACTCGAGCTCAGGCCATCAAGTCCTTTCTCACCTGGCAGGTTAAGCCCATCCAGACAGCAGGTGAGAAGCTAGAACTAACAATCACTTCCAGTCCACCCTGTTTCCACCCTAAATTGCTGGCAAGCCATTTTGATGACCTTTTTACAAGTAGAGAAGATAAAATATATGCAAACTCTTGTAAAATAACAAGCTCTTAGGAAAAATATCCTGTTCTGCTGCTGCTACAGAACATGAGCTGGTACGAAATTGTGCTGTTTACAAGCACATTCCTCCACTCTCTGGGCTGGTCCTGGGCTCAGGGGACCCTAGCATTTACAAACAGCTTAATTCTTTGACAAAAAAACTGAATGAAAGCAGCTACATGATTTACTAGTCCTTCTGAAAGCAGATGATACTCCCATTAAAAGCTTGAGCCTGCTACTTTTTAATATCCTTGCAAAAAGTATGTGATGTGTCAGGACCCTATTCTCAAAAACTGGCAGAAGACTCAAGCACTGAATTAATGTTTTTTATGGTTTTAAGTTGCAAAGACATTCAAAGCTCTTTTTTTGTGGTTTGCAGCTCACTGATACTCATTGCTAGTACTGAGTAACTGTTCTTTAAGCTCATTATTCACAGTCCTATGCACTGCCCAGAGCATGTGACCATGTAATTATATGAAGTCAAAACACTGTTTTCAGAGGCATCCTTAGTTCTGGAAGTTCCTGACTTACGAATTCTTGACAGTCGAAACTGCTGGTTGTATAGATGTAGTCCAGAACTAGGTGGCGAAATTTAAGCACTGTCTGTGGATATCTAAATAGAAAGGTGAACCAACCATGATGTCCAGATAGGATTCCCTGTAAGATAATGATGAAGTTCATGCTGAAAGAAAATAGGAGTCGGAAGTCCTGTCCTTTTCATCACCAGACTCTACATGCTCTGGTCTATGTTACTTCCACCTTACACTGCTGCAGAAAATCTGATTGGGGATATTGTCCTTAGAATTCACAAGAACAGCTGTTTAAAAGATGTTTTGGATAGCAGTAACAGCTGCAAGCATGCTGACTTCATGTTCTTTCTGTTTTGCTTTCATGTTCACAGTAACGAGTTTGTTTTAGCTTATGAAGCCTTGCTTTGTTACAAAAAAAAGTCACAATCAGTTGAAAGACCTGCCTTGTCCCCTACAACACTATCACTCTCTCTTCCTGTAAACATCCTCCACCCAAAAGCAAGAGTATTCTGTCTTCTGCAACAATGCTGACTGTTCACCTATGTTCATCTCCCAGTTTAAATGTGTACCATCTCTTTTCCCCTCTTTTACCTAGAGGAAAAGAATTAATATTCAGCCACCAATAACTACGCAGTTTTGCAAAACATTTGGAGGTACAGGCTGCCTGAATGACAACATGCAAAACAAATCTGTCATGTATGCAACCACTATTATGAGCTAAACAGAAATCAAGTACTTAAGAAAGATTGTGTTCCAGGTCTTAGAATCCTAAATATCAGTTAATCAGTTAAAGCGTCTTATGCATATCCACAACTTTCCATTTTGCAAAGCTCACTTATAATTACCCCCAAAACCATCTGTCGGAGCTAATAATAAACCCCAACTTTCAATATAATTTTCAAATTCAGTTTTTGGTCCTTGACACTGTTTTTATCTGCTTTGCGAAAACAATGGTCTCTTGATACTTAATAAAAAGCCCATATACGTACCTATAAAAGGACTATCACAAAGAAAAGAATCATACCCAGAACCTCCTTCCTCCTTCTGCTCAAATGTTCCCAGCTCAGTGTTCAGGCAGAAGGGGCCATGGGAGTGTCAGGAGCAGTAAAATGAAAGAAAGGGTATTAAAAAGGGGGGCAAGAGGGGGGTGGAATATACACTTGACTTAATTATCTCCCACCAGAAATCCATCTAACCTCGTATCCTGTCCTTAACAAAGGCAAAAAATGACAGCCTAGAGCGGATATAATACAGACAGCATATGGGATATTTCCACTCAGCATTCACCTCATCTCCAACTACGTACAGCCTGAGGAATTCTGAACTTTGATGTGGTTTTTACATATTTAGTAATCCTCAGTTCATTTCTCTTCCACAAACTTACCCATTTCCCGTGAACACAACTAAATTTTTAGCACTCATAATTTCCCACAGCAAGGAGTTCCACATATTACCTGGATATTGTACAAAGAATCACTGTGTCATATAAAGAGCAAGACCTCTTGCTGGTATCATCTAATGATGACCATTTCTTAAAATGGAGGTAACAAAGAACATCTGCAGCTTGTCCACTCTCTCCAGCCACCCATGATCTTGTTTGTATCCTGGTCTGACCTCATAAGGTCTCTTCCAACCTGAATTACCCTGTTATCCTATGGTTTTATAAATACCTATACTTTCTCTCCACAGTCTTTCTTCTTCCATCCAGAAGAATCCCAGCCAACTTAGTTCTTCCTTATACAGAAACCAGCCCATATCTTTTGGGGTTTTTTGCCTTTCTCCAGTCCTACAGTAGTCTTTCTGAGACAAAAAATCAGAAGCACCCACAACATTCAAGATGGAAGTGTTGGCACAGATTTTTGCAGTGGCTTCACCACGTTCCCTGCTCTCCATTCCTTTCTTTACAATTCCTAACATTTGATCTGCTTTATCAGCCAACATTATGTATTGAGATGATATTTTCATAGAGCTATTTATCAGACCATAACATCAAGGTGTCATTCTTTTGTGGTAAGGGCTTGGAGTTCATCACTATCTATGGAAATTTAGGACTGGTTTTCTTCTGAGCTCTCAAGAGTTCTCCTTAATATGGGAAAAGTAGCTGAAGCACACAGACTGTAACCCCTTGCCAGTGAAAGGGGCATAATTTTGTAAAGTTTTTCAAAGTTTTTAAAGGGGACTTATTCAAGGCACTCGAGTGTTGCAGCACACAATGCTGTTAACGCTCCCTGCTTTCAGGAGCCCAGCTGCTGAGTAACATGAGCTCCTTCACAAGCCCAAAATCAGTGCTTGGCTACAGAAGTCAATGAATGGGGAGAAGTGGGCACCTAAAGACTGGGATTCACAAACATCTGCGCATTGAATAGGCTGGGGAAAGCCAACACAAGGTGCTAGAGTCAGGGCATGGGTTTCAGTCTCCCCTCTCAAAGAATGTTTTCCTTCTGCTCAGGTTTCACAGCTCTGAGCTCTTGGGTACTCCTAGGCACCTAACCCAGACAGACCCTTCTCAGAAAATGAACATTATTACATGTTGCATTTGCTCGTGTTCTTATTCTCCACTACGGAAGGTGTAGGGGCTCGAAGTGTGAATCCTCCTTCTCACTAACGAGGAGCAACGTAAATGCTGTAGCCACCAGCATCCGCAGGGACGGGTATTACTCCTTTTTTTCCAGAAGCACAAGGCCAGAGTATGAGCTAGAACAGGAGCATCAAGAGTCCCAGCCAAGTGCCCCAACCTCCACAGGAGGTTTTTGCTTCTTGGCTAGCAAAACCATTTGATCTAAAAAAATCAGCACTGACCTACACTGCACTAATTGGTTGGTATAGCACTGTTGGGATGGATATGCTGGAAATTCACATTAGTTTACAGATAATCACTGTCCTTTAACATTAAAAATTCCATGGCCAAAAGGCTCTTTTCCTGAAAACAACTACCTAGGAGGTTTTTCTAATGTATACAAATCAGTTAGGGGTATGACTCTTTTCATACTCCCATTTAACATAGATATGCAGACAAAGCGTATAGCAGAATTTGTCTTCAGTAGAAAACTCTGTGTATTTACTTATCTTGCTTTCAAAAGCAATTTTGTAAAAAATAACCAGTTGTGAAGAGCCCAGAAATGCCATAGCTTGTAATCGACTCTCTTTGGTACGTACCCTATTGAATATTCTGCTCACCATGGAAGCTAAACAAATATAACGCAAATTTAGTAGATTTCATTCAGGAGGCAAGGGATTTGGTTAACATCAAATTCAGTGGTCACTAATCCCACTTTCCCTGTCCCTTTCCACCCAAGTAACACAAATATTTAAATTCCCCAAAATGGTAAAGTTCAGCATCTTGAGCCCTGTTAAATCTTATAAGCCAAAGTAAATTCCATTTCTCTGATTAAACAGAGAGTATTTACAAAGATCAAAAATAAACAGTGTGTGAGTTGTTCTTGTTCTTTTTCATACCACCTGACTAAGCACTTTTTACTTTGACATCCTTCAGAATGATGTTTCCACTACACATTTTTGTCCAAAATAAAAGAAAAGGCAGTCCCTGTTGACGGTAAGGGAATGTAACATTTCAGGCATGAAAACTTGCAAGAAGGTGCAAATAAACCTGTGCCTTGCCCAAGGTCTCTCTGTACTACCCTTCCACCATGCCCTTCCTTCCTTCCTGATCACAATTGTTTTTGAAGTGAGGTTCTCCCTCCAAGATGCTCAGTACAATTGTCTTTAGTCCTTTCCATTTATTCTAATATATCCTTACTTAGAAAAATGTCTAAGTAAAAGAAAAAGAAAAAAAAATACATAAACAATCCCCCACTAGAGAGTCAGTCAATTTTTCTAGTATAAGAACGTTAGCCCTCATTCCCTCAGTGGTTCTCCACAGAAAATTAAATGCTGTATTATGAGAGCCCAACTAACTGATTTCTTCAAAATACTTGTGGTAAAAGGCCTTGTAAAAGTTGCTGCTTACAGATAACAATACCTGTCACAGATTAGGACAGATTCCTCAAGTGTTGGGAGATTTTTATCTCACATTTGCCATTTCAGTGCCTTCTCATTCCCTCTTTTGGAGCATTTCATGCCCAGTTTTACATCTTTGGACTCAACGGGACTGAAGACAGTGGGCACAAAATGATGCCCTGGATGCTGGCCACCATCAGAGTCAGGATATTCGAACATACAAAGCTGGGGGCATGGGTAAATTAAGCCAATGAGCTTCACCTCAACTCAGTAATGAACCAATCAATAGCAGAAGAACACAGAGACTCAGAGGCCACCTGAAGTTTGGTAGGTCATCCATCACAGTTTCAGATGCAATTATCCAGTGCAGCTCTCCTCAAAATAAGCATCTCTGATTAATGTCCAAGAAGAAACACCACCATTTAAAAACAAAGACTACTAAAGTATTTATTCATGTTCTAAATAAGAAAACAATGGCTAACTTTGAAAAATAGCACAAAAAAGAAAACAACTTTGAAAGCAATAAACCAAAATGCAACACTATTAGAGCACTGATCTCACTGCTGCCTTCTAATGTAGTTCTCAAGACCATGGAATCACACCGTTGCATAAGGAAACACAACAAAATGAAAACTGAGATCTTTGTCTCATGACTGTCACTACCCTTCTGTGTGCAACAGCAGGCTGAATACTGGTTAAGCCATTTCAAGATTTAGATCAAAACTCCATACAACTGCTATACCAGTTTCTTCAAAAATAGCAATATCAAAGTGAAGAAAGTTCAAAGATAAGGCTGTTATTTTGTTTTATGAGTAATAAAAATGTATAAATGATAAAAACATCACAGAAAAGGAATATATGTCCTTGTAAAACCAAGGCACACCGCCACAGGAGTGAATTACTGGTATTTTTAACACAGCAACTCAAGCTTGCACAGAAAACAACTATTTTACAGATTCTAGTTTTTCATTTTAATAAGCATTAAAGATCATAGGAGACAGCCAAGACTTATGTACTATCCTTTCCACCAATGTGCCTGTGCCATGTAAAGTGCATTTACAATGAGCAGAAAGAAATGTAAATTACTGTATACTCAGTCCCAGAAGCTGCTGCTCAAATTAATCCTGACCCAGCAAAAGTGCCAAGCACATGTTCAACTTTGAGTAAGTAAATAGTCCCAGCTAACTGTCTAATTACAGTGCCCCACACTTTTCAGGACAAATGATGTACAGCCTGTCTCCAACAGAATCAACGAAAAAAAAAACCCTACTCTTCCATTAGCCCTTTGCAAAACAACAAGATAAACTGACTACTTCTAACTTGCTGCTGCAGAAGCTACGGTCTGAATTTACAGGAAGACAGCCACTTTGGAATAAAGACAGAAAAGTTACCTCTTATTTATGGCAAAGAAGGAGCCTACAGACCAGGAGTTACTGCAGTTAGCTGATGGAGCTCACGCGTTAGCCTGTGCCACTGTAGCTTGCCTGTTCACCCACACCTTAAAGTCTTAATAGCCTTGCTATTAATAAGTTCTTGGATTTTTGTTTTGTTTGGGTTTTTTTTATCACCTAGATTTGTAATGAACTGCAAAACAAAGGACAATTAGGAAAAGAAAGTAAAGACGAATGTTACCTGAAGGCCCTCTATGGCTAATCTAAGCATGCTCGGTGTGAGCTTGGAGGCCTGCTTGAAGGTAAAGTTGCTCCAGTCTATAATCAAAACAAATCCATTCACTTGAAGCTCGGGGTCTTCTATCATGGCTTCTAAAGAAAGAAGTATGGCGCGCAAAATATCCACCAGTGTGTACCTGTGAACATTAAGGGGAGATTTGGTTAGGAAAGGAGCAACGACCACTGGCATGGAGAAGTTCTGAGTGTTCTTCCTTTGTACTGCTTGTCAAGAGGTTAAACGAAAGGAGTGCAAATGTATCCTCAGAACTCTTGGATATGTGAAGCTGTGAAAGTCTCAAAAGCTCAATTACTTGAACTCATCCTCTAGAGCAAGATTATGTACACCTAGACCGTCAGCCAGCCAGAACAAACTACAACAATATAACACACCAAAAGCAAATTTGAACTTTTCTCTAAGCTTCTTTATTATCTATGCATTTTATTAAATGTCTGCACAAACATACCTACACAAATTTTATTTTCCTAAAATCATAATGACACCAAAACCAGAGTCTAACATCAGAAGCCAAGACCCAAAGTTTCCTCCTATATTTTTGCAAGGGATTGAAATAAAAGCTTCTACAAAATCATCAGCTAAAAAACGGATTTCCATATGCTCCCCTTGTCCCTCTCTCTGGGTAATGTTTTCTCTTAAATCTACAAAGGGTATTACAGAAGGCTGATTACTCAAGGATCTTGAAAGCAGAAAGTAACACAGACTGGGGCTTGGAAGTGTTTCTGGTTGAGAGCAGTAACAACCTTTTAAGAGTTACTTAACTGCCTTCTGAGTACTGAGTACTTTGTATATCCAAATTATGTGGTTTCAGGAGTAAGCCTGGAACACGGTAGTCATCGGTCCTAGATTTTTCTGTGTTAAATTTGGGTTTACAACCATGCCACCTACAATATGCAATCGTGTAGTTTACTTATATGCACATAATCTTTTCTTAGATCGATGATCTTGTAAAAGAAGACATAATTCCATATTGCCAAGCCCTGTTGACTATAATCTTTCTTTTTTGAAGCTAAAGCACCTAATAGAGCAGCTCAATAGCTTAAATATATACACCAATGACATCTTTAGACTGCCATGTAATGGAGTTATTAATCAACTTGCAGTTTAGCTTATTGGGTTTTTTTTAAAAAGGCAAAATACCTGAATTATCTGGGCTTTTTTAAGAGATATGAAAGTAGTAGTTTACATTTTGATTTTTTCCAGGCTTAGCTATGTTTTGTATCTAAAAATCTTTTCTAAAAGTAAATAGTTACTGACACAGTTGTAAATTTGCCAGTCTGCACCACATTATCAGATGCAGCATTAGAAAGCTAAGCCAGGAAAATATCAGATAAGCAAATATTCCAGGAACAAAAGAAAGAGTTAAATCTTCAGTGTTTGTGCAGATATTTTTAAATAAGGCCCTTTAAAAGTCTCCCATGATGGCATCAAACATAGAAGTTCTCAAAATTATCAGTCCCCAGAGAAATCTTCACCATACTGCATATGTAGCAAAGAGCATGTGTGCCTATTTAGAAATTACATTAAATTATACTGACTTTACTTGCTTTAATACAATGAGTACAGTGTTCCATTGTGTACATAGCTATATTTTGAAAATATCTGCAAAAGGAAATAACACAAATTAAACTAATCTGCTCTAGCTGACTCCTCACATCTTTCCATCTTTTTTTTTTAGCCAACTAAAACTCAATGAACTTCCCAACTGTGCATTCCTAGGAAAGGGACTAGACAAGGACTCTCTTAATGTCAGCCTAACACAAGTGAACAAGACAAAGTGTGTTTTCCCCAGAAAACGTACGGGAAGCATTGTTTTACATGATCCTTCTCTTCGTTTTGGAGACCCTTACTTTGTTTGAATTTGGTTTGGTTGACTGGGATAAAAGTTTTCATATTCATTCCTCTCCTTTTCACTTTTCTGGGAGTTAACTTTTTTTCTAACGCTTTACTTTTCCGAGATCTAAGGTTTACAGGAAGTTTGGCATGCTCCCTCTTTTTTGTTCAGGTTTTTTCAACTGGGGGAGGAAACAGCACAAGAACAATTCTTCTCTGTAATTTCCCTATGGAAATCTTCAAAAGGTTAAAATTCTCTATTTCTGTTTGGCAGGAAAGAAAAAAAAAAAAAAAGACCATTTCTGTAAATGGAATTTTGTCCATGGGGGAAAAAAGGACATGCCTTAAAACCTATTTTGAAGGAAAATGTTCAAAACTTGGATCCTTCAAATTGTTGGTGCAATTCGATCATTAAAGAACTGTTAGGCTAGGCCCCTTTTTTTGCAGTGAAGCAAACCTGGAGCTCCCTGCCTGCCCTGAGCCAACCTGCCGGGGGCCACAGGGGTGGGGTGGCAGAGCCAATGCCTCGGGCACCGTGTGGCTGACGGTCCCCCTCTCCCCAGGCACAGCTGCTCCCCCAAGCTCGACTGCTGGGCGCGTGGGGAAAATGCCACCGTCGCTGCTGAGGCCTCTGAATAAGCAAACAAACACACACCCCCAGCACCGCAGCGCGAAGAGCGACCTGAGGAAAAATGAAATCATTCGTCAGCTCTTTCCCAAATGGGTTTGTGCATGTATAATGGCATGTGTAGGGAGCATTTGGCAGCGTGAAGACTATAGATCGTTTTACTTGCCCTAAAATGGTCTTAGTTTGCCTAGTGTATCTGCAGACCAGTTTACTTATCCAGTACAACATTGGTGCATGGACAGTGGAGGGCATCTAATCAACATGGCAACTAAAAATCCCCTGTACAACATGCATTTTGTACAACTGTCAGCATCAGGATTAAAACACGTGCTTAGCCTGAGGGAAGGAGGCTTACAGAGTTGTGTTCAGGGTCAGGGCTGGGATCAGAGCGTGGCCAACTGCCTTCAAACCCCTGGTAACCTCCACAAGGTGGTGGAGGTCTCAGAAATACTATCGCTTCATGAAATTAGACGGAGATATGCCCTGTAAGAGGCCTTTCTAGGGGAAATATTGCACTGGGAAAGAAATTACATCAGGTGAGACACTGGGAGAGCAGCTAATGCCTCCGTCTGAGCAAGATCATCTATCAGAGCTCATACAAGAAACAGACATTAGAAATACTCAATTCTTAAAATTAGCCTCAACCTCACTTGACATCTATGCTGCCCCATTCAGAGGATCTCATTCTCCAGGAGAAGAGCTCCACAAAGCAGAAGGCTGCTGCAAACACCCTACATCCAGTCCAAAAAGATGGGTCCCAAGTTCCTGATGTAGGTCTCTAATGTCTTCCCTAGGGAGTTCAAGAAGACGTCACATGCCTTGGATTAACAGCTCCCTAGTGGCACAAGGCTGCTAGAAATCTGGTGCATTAGACATGAAGATTCTTTGTTTATGAGGCCACTCAGATCTCTAAGACTGGCTATAAAGTGCTTTTATATATACCTAAGCGATAAATATATAAACGTATACATATAAATACAACTACACCTAATTATGTCCTGAATTCATTCAAGTCAATGGGAAAACTGTCAGGCATCGATGAGAACAGGATTTCATCCACCAGAGAGTAACCAATGGTCACAGGGGTGGGCTTGCACAAATCTGTGGCATATTCACCATCACCATAATTCCGACTGCAGGTTTGCTTAGTGTAAGAAATACAGTCCACAACAACAATGACAATATTGTATGTTTACTCACTGAAAAAGACAAAAGGTTGTCCTCTCAGTGAAAACAAGTCCTGAAGAACAGAGGTCTAGCTAAAAGCAAGCACAAACACTCTCTGCCAGAGGAAGGTATCTGACGTACTCTTTAAGTCTAAAAAGCCACATTAGGAGTGTACAGGGACATGTCACTAACAACCAAGCTTCCCACCTCAAATACCCTTCAGGGCAATTAGTTGAAGATAGGAGCTACCCTTCATTCTGTAATGGACCTCTTCTCTGGGTTTTGATACCTTACTTGAGTACAGTACAGAAAACCAGGCAAGAAAGGCAAATCCATTAGTGGATATTTAAAGCAGCTTTTACTCCGGACGCATGCTGAGGCAAGCCAGAAATGTAAACCCCGTGTGATAGATGAAAACTTAGGTGGTGCAAATGGCAAGCTGAGTACTGGAAGTATCAGCTGAACAACCCAAGCAAATGAAACATGATTAAAGAAACTATACTGAAGCTTTCACCCAGCACAGAGTTATTTGCATACTCCTCTTTAATCCGCTCCAGCCCCATGTTGTTCAACATTTCCCCTCACTGCTACTACTGATCATGTCAGCACCAGGATGCACAGGCTCTGCCATAAAATACACTCCATCCTTGGCTGGACTTTAGGGAAATTAAAATCCTACATAAAAAGAAGGTGGGAAAAATTACTCTGGATTTTGCTGCTGAAACTTTTATTCCACACTGAAATTACTTTCCATATAGATACAGAAATATAACCAATCAAACGTGAGAAAAATGGGATAAGCTAGTAAGTGTGAAATAAACTGGGTCCAAGATGGCTTTGACTGCTTTCCTACTTAAAAAAAAAAAAAAATCAACATATTAGCCTTTAATTTTAAGAGACCATGGTATTCAGTCTGAGGGGAAGATGGTACTGTTTTATTCTTACCAATCTGTGTTAAGTAACAGCGTGTATTTAGGGGACAGCAAGCTGCTCATTTTGCCCTGGCCCCAGTTTCACAGTGACTGCTCCAGTGCTGTCAGGTAGGCAGGGTGTGCGGGGCCTGATTTGCTGCAGCAGCCTGGAGTTAGGCTGTGCAGACATAAATCCTTATTTATTTATGGCTAAATTCAGTTGCATTCACTTGTTTAAACAGACTTTTACGGGACATAGTGTAGCTAGTAAGGTATTACTAATTGCTAGGATAACCAAGAACTCACAGTTAATTTAAATGTATTTAATGCCCTCTATTTATAGAACCATGCTTAATTCAATGGAGAGCTTAGACAACTTCTTTAGCCCAGCTGTAAATGTGAATAACAAAGGCTGGAAATACGTTAACACATATGTAATGCACTCTTAATGTTCCTTTTCCATGGGAGTCCCAGCTTGAGTTCAGATGAGGTGGGGACTGGTGTGCGGACACACTCTGCTACCTCTTGAAATTTTTCATTCAGGTTGACTTTAAAGCAATGAGCCTGGGAAGGCTTGACAAGTTAATAGCCACACTGACAGTGATTCTTTCAAATGCTTTGGGATGGCTACCATTTCTACCACAACAGTGACAGAGCTTTCTAGGGTAATGCCTCACTGAGGTCTTGATTTGTCAGGAACAGAACAGCTCAAACAATTAACTGAGCATCCCGCTCTCTTGTAATTTAACAGCGGCAGCAATTTCCCCTTTACAAAAAAGAAAAGTTATTTGAGAATTTTCTACGGGACATGAACAGAATCAACGATTTCTGGGAAAAACAGTCTGGCAGACACTGCTGTCAACTCTCGGTAGTACTTCACTAGGATCTTTCACCTTTACCTCTTGGTTATGTGATCTATGCATCCTCTCCACTCCCAGAGGCCACTGTAATTTCCACCAGGCCAACAGAAAGAGAAGAGACAGGGAGAATGCCGGGTACAGATGTCTCATGTCAAATCCAGCTGTGTCAGCTGTTTTCAGTATTTTACGTTCTTGATGATGGGTGGCATCCACCGTATCATCTGTTTAACCAGATTCTGGTTCCAGTCATTCACGTTTGCACTGAGTAACAGATAATCTGATTTGGCAGAGTTGCCCTACTATCGCTATTGCCGTTTGTCATCTCCCCCGATATCAAGAAATTTCAAGTTATTTTGAGAATTAAAACTGAGTGGCCTCTCAGGATGCAAACTGTTAGCGATAAGAGATAAATGGTAAATCTTCTTTGCTTGAATTAAAGCCACATGTCTCCTGAAGGTCCCAAACATGTAAGGAACACAAAATCTGTATTTTAAGCTCATCACCATTTGGAGAAGTAAAGGTTTCTGTCAAATGAGCTCTTGTGCCACTGTGGTTTAAAAGAGAAAGCTGGTCAAGTCTCTGAGCCATCATGCTGTTTCTAACCTACTGCTCTGGCTTAATATTTTTAGAATTTCAGTGAAACGAGCCCTCAACATACACAAAGGAGTACCTAGAAATGATGCCTCAGATCTCCTTGGTTTGTCAGTCTGGGTACAGATTTGAATGCTGAAAAGATGGAGGATCGAAACTCCTCTTATAGCTATTCTGCTTAAATAGTGGCAGCATGCCCTAGGGGTACCACCAGTGTTACAAAAACACATAGAAAAATAGAAACTGCTTCAAATATTTTACCAGATTAGCTTTTAGATTCAGAATTAATACCATTCATTACTCCTTACGTTAGCCCAGTGACTAACAGTCACGGCCACAGATGAAGATTCAGCTGATCTAAATTTTACATTAGCATTGATCAAAAAGATCCCTAGCCACAACACTCACAGTCTAAATACAAGTGATAATAGGCAGGTATAGATACCTGGGGGAAAGCTAGGAAACAATAGGACAGCATCAGTCAGCAAGAGAAACTGTAGAAAAAATGACAGTGTTTGCACTAGTTAATAATTATTATTTGAAAGATATTACTTCCAAACAAAAATTCAGTCTATTAGCCAGGTATTTTATTATTGTTAATCTGTTATTATTGTTAGCATTGCTATTTATTTTGTCACACTGCCTCCATCACAGCTTGAAAAACACCCTGCTAATTTGCCTGTGGTTAATAGTGAGCTGAGGAGCAGACCAGCCTCCTAATAGCTACGGAATTTAAATTTTTATTTAACGGGAGGAAAAGAAAAGTTTCTAGCACTTCTGCACACGAAAGCGTAGTTTTGAAAGCAAATCAGTGGACTCCGTCTTTGCCTTGCTGTAACTCATCTGATGCAACAGCAGAGCTAAGAGTAAGGAGTGCAGTGGATTTCCATATCCACTGAGGATGGTGTGAGCTGACTGGGTCACTGAGACACAGACAGGCACTAGGTACCGCTGCACTTTTCTGCTGCGCTTTGCTATTGCACTTTCTAGGAAAAGTTCTGAGATAATTAATACCTGGAAAGATTTCAAATAAATAGCATCAAATGGACTGATTTTCCTAGGGAGTTTGTGTACAGGTGCCACGAAGCACACAGAAGAACATGCATGACAGCAGATCCCTTGCCGCTGAGTTGAAGTTAATCGTACCATTAACTGAAAAAAAAACTTCACCAGCTGGACACATTAAGAAAAAGGGAGTCTTCAAATGCACGTATACACCTACAAGCCAAATGTAGTTATGAATCAACAATCTGGAAGCTAATAGAGAAGGCTGATCCCTCCTCGAGTGCTATCCAGCCTCCTGGCAGGAATGCCATCCTCTTCACTTTCCCCATAGTAGAGACAGTATGGAGAATTAGGCAGGGTCCCATTGAAAAGCTGCTGGGCTACTCAATGCATTATCCTTCACCTTTCCTTTTTTTTGTTTGTTTGTTTTAAATACATGTCTGATTTAGTTGTTCAGATGGTAGGACATCTGGTACAGTTTTCAGGCCCTGCTTTAATTTAATGATTTAACATCTAGTACACAGCCTTGTTTTACCATAGGATTTTTTTGCTTCCCACGCTTTTCTTTCTAATTGGAACTATGTAAATCATAGGCTGCCGGTGCTATATAAATCATCTATAGTATGTCTGCTATTCATTTAAATAACAAATTGGAACTTTTTCTTTCCAATTGTTACATGCTGGCCATAGTAAGTCGTACACACATGATAAATTTGGAGGCTTACTGTGCTCTGTTAACTTAGTTTATGAAGCATATGAAGAGGTCCTAACGAGACAGACTTCAAGAAGTAATGCTCCCAGTGCTGCTGCCAGAGGAGCGTTAGTTTATGTACTGGAAGATCTCAAGTCAGTTAAGGCATAAGCTCGAGACATATTGTGTAGTGGCTCCAGTGCAAGTTCCATACACAGTGCTCCCCAGGCTCAGGTGCTGAACATCAGATAATGGAAGACCCTAAACTAATTAGAAAAGAAAGTGACCTAGCTCCATTCCCAGATCTGTCACTGACTTGTCATGTGCCTTGGAGCAAGCCACTCCCCGCAGCTGGCCTTCGAGTCTCTCCCCTTTGTCTGAGTGGTCTGTCTGAAAACAAATCCCTCGCTCTGGAGGAGAGGCGTACTGTGGGCGGGCAGCGCTGAAGCGCAATAGGCACCCAATTGCAAACACGGCCATTAGGTAATCTGGTGTACCCCAGTCACTTCGCTATTGTAACATAAATAATAATAATTGCACCAACAGGACTTCATGAAAAAGATCACAATAAATTTACTGTTGTGTCAGCTGGCCTCACGCAGTTTAAATATCAGCACATCCAAAATTAAGAAGAAAATAAACCGATTCTTTTTGCACAGCGATTATTTTTTTAAATGGTACTTTGTCTCTGAATTCAAATTCTTGGTGTTCTTTTGACTAATGATCTGAAAAATGTTACAAAGATTTGGGGGGTTTTTTAGTTAATGAAAAGTAACAGCATAGAGTAGGCCACGCTACATTTAAC
Organism: Burhinus oedicnemus; assembly: GCA_008921705.1. Lineage (NCBI taxonomy): Eukaryota > Metazoa > Chordata > Aves > Charadriiformes > Burhinidae > Burhinus > Burhinus oedicnemus. The sequence continues at coordinate 568,434 of VFFE01008991.1, forward strand.
AAGGGAACTTCTTCATGGTAGACACATGACAATAAAAAGCCTAAACATCCATTTCTTTGCTAATTCTTCATCTGGGGGATTTTTAAGAGTTTGTGGAGCTGTTTTTAAAATAAAAAGTTGACCTGGTCCTTATGTGGGAAATGAAGCCCACTTAGAGAGTCCTTAGCCTCATCACCGCTGCTTCCTCACTCAGCTTCTTTGGCTCCATCTGCCAGAAAACCAAAGCAGGGAAAGGACGCTGGCCCCGGCTCTGCGTATGTTCATCCACGCTTTCTAGTTGTTAGCGTGGTCATGGGCAGTTTTGATTTGTGCCAGACAGCTTTCTTCCCGTGCCTGGCCATGATTCATGGGCTAGCAAGGGCCAGGAAACTCTCCCCATAGGCAGTGTTGATGTGGCCACCCTGTCTGGAGAGGAGGAAAGCCACAGTGGGCCAGCGGCCCTCTGGGCAGAGACTCATCCCTAGCTGTAACACCGACTGCTGCAGGGAGCTGTGGGATCACTCCCTGCAATGGCTATCGACACAAAGAGGACAGCTACACAAACTCTTAAAGGGCAAGCTTAAGCATGCCAGTCTCCCAAATTTTGTCCTTGCTATCCACACTGCAAGCTATTGAAACACTCGCCATGTTTCAAAATAGCTGAGCTTGGGATATCTGGACGGTGCCCTCAGCACTGCCTGTGCCCAGCCCGTGCCGACTGCACAAAAGACAGGTTGGGTTCACGTGAAGGCAACTAGCAAGATTCTAAGTTTTCACACTAAGAAGTGCATCAGATCCTAAACCTGCTCTCAGGCTGGGAGCCTAGGGAAGCCATGCAGTGCTCACAGGAGTAGGCTTTAGAGTTCACTCTCAATGGATTCATTCATTTACATGTGCTGAAAATCAAGCAATTTTTGTGGATGTAATTTTAGACTGCAGGAGAAACTGGGCATGACACCCAATGAGGTATTTAGAATAACCAAATAGTGTCACATAGTATCAAGCCGATTTCTAAAAGAAAGGGCCTTGATGGGAGACAGCTCTTGGGTCAGCCTGCTAAGTCATCTTCAGGCTAGAGTGGTCCCAAAAGGGACCAGAAATTGTTCTGGGGACTGCACTAGCCTCCTTCGATTTGCTGCCAAAGCTTTGTGTGCTTGGATCTTATTATGCAGGGAATTCACATTCGGAGCAGCGTGAGTGGGAAAAAGAAGTGGTTACTGGAAGTTCCATCCTGGCATTTCCAGGTGGTTCAGGAAGACCCTTCTTGTACTGTGGGAAAGGATTCAGAGCCTCAGTTTCCTGCACAGGCAAACTTTTCAGTTCGAAAGCCGTGATGGATACGCCTGTTCTACACACAGCATCTCCTACTTTCTCCTATGGCACCAGAGCAGCTCTGTGTGTGCTGAAGCAGAAAGACCTGCACAGGGATTGCAACCAGCCTTTGTCAAGTGGATAAGCACATCATCTGCCATGGTAGCTCACTTCGGCTAAGGGGAGGCAGAAGAGTGTAAACCTCGTACCCGCCAGCTGAGAAGAGCACCCCAGCAGTTCCTACTTCCCTCCCAAAATTCAGAGCCTAAAGGATGAGAAGGTCAAAAAGGCCCTAAGCCACGAAACACATTTCTTCTTTCTCTTCTCCCTCTGCCTTCCAGGCTGCTGCCCAGCCCCGCTGTGGGCAGAGCCGGGTGTGTCCCTGCTGCCCACCCATCCTCTGCTCCGGCACAGCTTTTCCCACGCGTTGCCTGGGGAAAGAAGGGGTTAAGGCGAGCGGGTGGCTCTGCATTTACCTGCTCTGGTCCCAGTTGGCAGCAAAAAGGACGAGGATCTTCCTGCCGTAGTGGTCCAGGTTGGCCAGCCCGCCGGGGAAGCCATCCTTCAGCGCCTGCTTGATGCCCGGGTCCGTGGCCTTGAAGCTCTTGAACATGTCCAGGTTCTGCTGGCGATATTCAAAGTACTGGGCCAGGAGGCGAAACGCCTCGAAGTGCTGAAACTTCCTGGCCCGCAGGAACCGCAGGATGAAGGCGTCGTCGGTGCGGAGGAAGCCGATGTCCGGCCGGGTGATCACCATGTCCCGCACCTCCTGGATGTCCTGGTGCAAGGTGTCGGGGTTCTCGTTCAGCTCCAGCCGGGCTTTCTCCAGAGTCTCCGGGGAGAGACCTGCCTGCAAATGAGTCATGGCGCTGCCCTCCTCCTCCTCCTCCCCGTCTCTGCTGCCTGCGCTCCTCAGCCTCCCGGCCGCTCGCCCCCGGGAAGCGGGGTGCCCCGGCACGGCCGGCCGCCGCTCCCCCGCCCCGCCGGGCCTCGCCCCGCCGCTCCCCGGCCCCGCCGCCGCTGCCAGTCCGGCCGCCGAGAAGCGAGCGGCTCCCAGGCAGCCAGGTCCCGGGGAGGGGGAGCTGGCACCGAGACTGGCCCCGGGCTGCTGGCGGAGGCGCGTTATCTCTCTGACATAGCGCCCGCCCCGCCGCGGGGTCCGACGCGCCGCATCATCCCCGCAGCCCGGTCCGCGGAGAAGCCGAAACCCGCCGGGGACGGGGCTGCCGGCTGCCGCTCGCCGCCCGCCCCCGCCGGTGCCGGTGCCGGTGCCGGTGCGGATCTGAGGCCGGGCTGCAGCGGCAGCGAGGGGCCCGGCCGCTAGGCAGGGCGAGCGGCGCCCGGGGGCGCTCCCCCGGCCCGGGGCTGGCAGGGGGGCTGCCCTCCCCGGAGCAGCACCATTTACGTAAGATCAGCGCTCGCCCCGCTTCAGAAGCGTCTCCCTGGATTTGAGGGTTAAAAGAGAAATAAAATTAAAAAATTAAAAAAAAAAAACACCAAACCAAAAAAAAAAAACCACCAGCGAGGAGGAGAGAAGCCGATCCGCAGGTACTTCGCCGGTACCGAAGAGCCTCCCGCTCGCCGGCGCGGAGCCCGGAAAGACAAAACGGGAGCCTCGGCCTTGAGGATGCTCGTCCCCCTCCTGCGCCCTCCTCCGCTCCACGCCCCGGCTCCCAGATGGCACCAGCCGGCGCGGAGCTGCCGGCTGCGCGGCCCCGCCTTTGCACACACACACACACACACACACGCGTGAACACGCACACGCGGGCACACGCACACGCGCGCACCCGCCAGCCGCACCTGCCCTCCGCCGCGGGGGACCCGCCGCCGAAAACGCCAGGCGGGAGCCGCCCCCGCGGGGGGGGTCGGCACCGCACAGCGGGGCGGGG